>CM041004.1:1248227-1275368 GCA_022985145.1 Pangasius djambal
ACATACTTCAGACCTAGAACTTTTTAGCTTTACGAGTCTTGACTCATCTCGATGCTAAATTTGAGACTATAGGAGGTTATTGCTAGCTAGCTACCAGCGCCTCGTCTTAACAAAACAGAAATGCCAGCGTTACCAGTGTTGTTTGTATCAAATTAGCAAATGAGGGTTTTTTTTTTTTACCCATTTCTATATTTATGACACAAAATCATTGCTAGCTAGCTAACATAGCTTACGTAGATAACTGTTACGCGTACCATGAGCAATCACTCAACAGTTATGCAACCTATTTCGGTAGCTTATGGCTAGCTGGCTAATCAAAAAGTCCTCAAAATTTTGTAACAATCATCTATGTTAGCTTGTACCAAATGAGGAAATATTTGACTGTATTGCGCTTTTCTTGCTTAATTTTTTACATTTAAAAAAAACTGAGAATTTGTTGTTAAAACTTGCTTCATTTACTGTCACTTGATTATCGTAATGAGTTACGGACTAGACTTTGGTACTAGGCTTCTTCTAGACTTCCTGTGGGGCTTTTTTTTTTGTTTGTTTGTTTGTTTGTTGTTGTTTGTTTTCACCCGAGAAGTTAAAATAGTCCTTCCATGTCCTCACTAACCGTCAATCCACCTCCATCTGTCTGGCTCAAGAAAAGAAATCTTAACGTTGTTCGTTTTTTCCCTTTAGAGAATGGAGATAGTTTGGGAGTTCTGCAGCTACGGCTCAAAGGCGCTGATGCCAAGAACAAAGACCTGCTGAAGGGCCTGAACGAAAACTTGGCAATGCTCCGAGCCATCCCCAACGGTGTGTGTGTGTGTGTGTGTGTGTGTGTGGACAAAAATTAAATAGTTTGCCAAATTTACACCTGAGTATACCTGTTGTATATACACTGTACTGTTTACTATTTACCTGATACAGTATATGCTGACAAGCACAGGATAAAACCTATACATTTATATATATATATATATATATATATATATATATATATATATATATATATATATATATATATATATATATATATATATATTTACTATAAAGTTTACAGTAGAACCTTTAACGATCTCTCTAAGATGCTAACATTGCTATTTTATCACCATAAATCGATTTGACTCTAAAATCCCCCAACATTCTTAACTGTTTACTGTTGATTCTAAAAGTGTAATATAGCGTAAAGTTGCCAGTTAGTTTTACTGTAAACATTTTGGCGATGATTAACCTTGCCGCATTTTTAGTTCCCAGCTGTAAAGTTTACTGTAAAGCTTTCTGTGAGCTTATTAGCTCACAACATTATTAGGTTTTTCACTGTAAAGTTTACTACATGTCTCTGGCTATTCTTAATTCAATGTAAAATTTAGTGTAAAATATTTATGTAAGTCTGAATATAACTCACTTTAATAATCTTTTACTGTAAAGTTTACAGTGAAATCTATAGGACTCAGGCCCCTGTATTCACTCTAAAGCTTTTAATTTTCACTGTAATTAAAAGAAAAAAAATTACTGTAAAGTTTACTTAGGGAAATTATATTACTGGAACTTTTTATGTAAAAAAAAATTCACTGTAAAGTTTACGGTAAAGGTGTTTGGAGGTTATTAAGTTAAAAATGTCCTTTTTGTATTTTAAAATTCCAGATAAAATAATTTTCCTAAGTCTCTAAGATTTGCGTAAAGTTTCTATTCAGGTAATTAAGCATCACTGAAGCTTGGAAAACTTTTTTTCTACAATCTATAAAGATGTTTATTTCTTATGTTCTTACTGTTTTAGTAAATCTTACTGTAAAATTCTTGTAAAATCCCTTTTTTTGTTTCGCCTCAGACACGGCGGCTAAGCTCCAGGCCACAAAGCAGAAAGCAGGCAAAGCGAACGACACGGCGCGCGAGGTTCTGGATCGGCTCAAAGACATGAACCAGAATTTGATGGGTCTGAATCGCAACTACAGCAAACTGAAGGATGACATCAACAAAGCCAACAACCTCATCCAAGACCCTGAGAAAAACAGTACGTCCTTTTTTTTAGCCATTACCTTAAGATTAGCTAAAATTCTTGTACCTTGTAAATTTAACAGATATTTTATCCAATCAGAAACTGGTCTACCGTTTAAAGAAACCAGTAATATTTTCTAATTGGAACAGTGTGCTGATTGGACCAGTGTTTTGAAATGAAATAAATGAACTCAAGTGCCACCTTTTGTTCAATATCTCTATCAAGCTGCTTCAGATTTCGTTTTTAAAATAGTTCAGATGTTTTATGAAGTTCTGTAGAACTTCCCTTGATTGCCGTTCTGTCTTCTTTAAATCTCGTGTGATTACAAGTGTCTCAATGTGTCTTACAATCATATTTTTATCCTTTTTCTCCTCCCACGTTTTATATTACAAACATCAACAGCGATAAGTATGTATTCCAGTTTCTATACCTACTTCTACAGCTTCGGCATGCTTCACCTCCACCTCCACCACCATCCACGCTGACGCATGCGCATCGCTCCAGCTGACTGAGCTGCTCTTTCCTGTCTTTGGCTTTTTATTTTTCCCCATTAAAGCTAAAACAGGCACAAGACCCCGCTAGCCTAACTCGCGCTTTAGCTAAAACTATGCTAATCATGAATACACACTTTCCCTGCTTTCCAGTGCTGTTTTTAACACGTCCTTGTCCACGTCCCTCGCTACTTTATTGGATCCTTGGTCTAAACCTGGTTAAGAGCTAAGAGCTTAAATGATCAGCTCTAGGTCGAAGGCATCAAGTCAGCACGGCTGCCGATCCAAACTTTCCCAGAAGGCATTGCAGCGTGACACCGTTTCACAGAATTATCTTCAAACCAGCTAAAACAATGTTACACATTAACCAATGAAGCTAAATATGATTAACCAATTGTCATAAATTAGTACTTTGAACAATGACAATAAAGTTAAATCTAATCTAATCTAATCTAATCTAATCTAATCTAATAAAGATGAACTTAAATACAGGCTCCTGAATACTGAATCTGAATAACGCTTTTTTTTTTTCCGTGAAAGGACCAGCATGGTTCACTAGTGCAGTTCCCTAAAACAGTTTAAACAATCTTATAAAATTCTTTCTATAAAATTCTTTTTTTAAAATAAAGAAAAAAAATCCTAATTGTAGGTAAATTTGTTATTTTTTTTCCCCAGTATAACTTTATAAAATTATTACATATTTACTTTTTTTTTTTTTAGTAAATTTAGCATGTAATCCTAAAACCTTTCACTAAAACGATCATTTTATTTCTTTCATGTATTTATTTCTGAAAATATCCAAATTAGTTGACAGTAAAAAAAAAAATTTTTTATAGAATATGTAAAATTAGTTTTATAAAAATATAAGAAAAATGATTTCAGTCTGATAGCAAACTATTCTGTTTCCTAACCAAATTGCCTTTAAAACAATAAATTATTTAAAGTAAAAAAAAAAAAAAGTTTAATAATATTAAAATAATGTTATTTTTCCATAAAGTGAATTTTAGACATAAGATGTCATTTACTAAAATTCTTTGCGATATTATAGCAAATTTAAAATTAAAAAAAAAAACATTTCAGGGTGATTTTATTACGTTGCCTATTTATTTAACCTGTAAGCTACTGATTTTAATATGACGTGAAATTAC
The DNA here is from genome assembly GCA_022985145.1 of Pangasius djambal. Lineage (NCBI taxonomy): Eukaryota > Metazoa > Chordata > Actinopteri > Siluriformes > Pangasiidae > Pangasius > Pangasius djambal. Next base: position 1,251,848 of record CM041004.1, read on the forward strand.
ACTATTTTATTAGCAGATGTTTATCTTTATTAAAACGACTAAACCTGCCTAGAAATCAGTTTTGTTTACTTGTGATAATGATAATGTTGAGGCAGAGAAATGTTAGATATAACGCATGCATTTGGGACGTTTTTACTTCCGAAAGCGTAATCTTTTGCACTGTAAGTGTAAAAATCGGTGTAATGCGTTTTATTTGTTGTGATCTAAAAAAGTCGGCGAGGGCGTGTTAAATACGCACGTGTTTCTGTCTTCCTGTTCTTTTCCATAACAGCTCCTGCTGAGGAAGCCATTTAAAACATGATGCAGTATCATTTTTCCCTTTCACTCTCTCTGTTTGTCTATTCCTATTGTTTTAAATGGGTGGTAACACCTCGCTGTTTGTATCTACCTGCCCATGTGTGTGTGTGTGTGTGTGTGTGATGTGTGTGTGTATAAAGTCCACGCAGCCGGTGCTAAAGTGAAGGATCTGGAGGATGAAGCCGAGCGTCTGTTGGAGAAGCTGAAGCCGATTCGGGAGCTGCAGGACAACCTGCGGAAAAACATCTCTCAGATTAAAGAGCTCATTAATCAGGCTCGCAAACAGGCCAACTCTGTGAGTCCTGAACACACACACACACACACACACACACACACACATTTATTCTAAACTTTTAATTTCCATCCCTCTTTATCACATCTTCTCGTTATCCACTTTCACACCTCAGACGACAATGCACAGGCATTTAATGCAAAAAATTTAAAAGCACTTGGATGGAAAACACTTAATATTGTCTCTGATTGGAACAATGATTCATTCACAGTTAGAAAAATCTGATGCTGATGTGATATTATTTTAAATCTGGTTTATAAAGCTGCATTTACAGATTCATTACGGTAAAAGAAAACGATCTCGTCGCTGCAGTACCAGCACAGGCCACTTGGGGGCGAAGCGCAGGCTGAAACCTCCTTCTCCAGCTAGCTGTTAACTGATATAAAAACTGATACGAAAATGAAATCTTCTGCTTTTATTGTTGTCTCCCTTTTCAATTATTCTCAAATTTTATTTTTTTCCGTGCTGTGTTCTTACAGTTCTGGTACGAAAACACTCGTTCGAGATCCACTCTACTGAAATGAACCACAAATCTCACTTTCAGCTAGATGAAGTTCTTTGTTTTTGTTTTTTTTTTCTTCCTAAACTAAAACAGAAAATTAAAATAGACTAGATGCAATCTGAACTGTTAAATTGATTAAAATTACTTTTTTGGATCGTTTGCCCCAATTTTTGTTTATTTGTTTATTTATTTATTTTTCATTTCATTTTCATTTTCAACAAGAAGAACAGGCTGTATTTTATTCGCTCGACGTCACGTTTATTGAAACTTTCCTAAACTTTTCTGGATCTCAGATGGAGTTCCAGGAGTCATATAGTGAGTTTACTACAGCGTTATGTTATATCCCATGTAGTAAGCATATATAGTGAACAGGAAGCCATTTGAAATTCAACTTCGCTGAGTATTTCTGTTTTTGTTTTTGTTTTTTTTTAATGTGAATGACACCTAAAATAGCATAACGTTTCTGAAAGTATTTTCTTTGCGTAAGAAAGCACCAGAGTTTAATGTTACAGAGCGTAGCGTAATGTTTGTTCTGTATTTAAAAGTTAACTAACATCTTAAATAAAATGTTAAACTTTAACATAAACAGCTACATGATAATTTCTCGTGTCCCGCTCCACTCAGCGTACACCCGACTGAATCGTTACTATAGCAACCATTGTGGATAAGCCAATGAAAGCAACCACACTTGGAACAAATAGATCTACAATGTCTAAAAATTTCATTTAAGAAATGGATCAGGTTTCGCGCTGCTGCGTAAAAAAAACAAACATCTTCAGTATAACATGGAGTAGTTTAACAACTTCCTGACCTTTGACCTCCAGATCAAAGTGTCCGTGTCGTCCGGGGGAGACTGTATCCGCACCTACAGGCCGGACATTAAGAAAGGCCGCTACAACACCATCATCCTGAACGTGAAGACACTCGCCGCAGATAACCTCCTCTTCTACCTCGGCTCGGCCAAATTCGTGAGTAGCGAAGCACGTGGATCAGCTTCACACGTCAAACACACACGTGCAAACAACACAACATGCTTTCACCGTTATTTCTTTTATGTTGCTTCTGTTTGTGTAAATTCCGGTGGAAAAGTCACATTTTTATATTGAAACAGACTTATTTTGGGGGCGGGGCCATGTATGAGCTTTGTTATGACGTCAACAGTTTTGAACCAATCCCGTCTGATATGTAAATTACTCGAGGATGACAAAGTGGTAAACTTTTAGACACCGAATCTACCGAAAGATAGTTAGCTGGTTAGATAACTGACATAAATTATTTTAATTGGTTTCAGATTATATGTTTACGACCGCTACAACACACACTCTGATCTCACACACCTCAAACCACTGCAAGAACGAAAGAACGAAAGAACGAAAGAACGAAAGAAAGAAAGAAAGAAAGAAAGACAGAACATTAGCCTTGTAGATTCTGTACAAAACCAAAGCAGTAAAAATTCATGTTCAGTAATGATTAATAACAATGAAATATATTCATTTATATACACTCAACTGTCTCTCTCTTTCTCTCTCTCTCTCTTTCGCGCTCTCTCGCTCTCTAAATTGGAAACGGAGAAACCTTATTATCACTAGAACATGTGCGGGAGGAGTGCGTGTTTCCTCACGACTGCTTTAATGAGGAAACATTAAAATGCACATCGTGTTTATTACTTCAAATCCACAGATAAGCAGCCATTACCTGCGGCTAAGAGGGAAACAATAAAAGCTTATTACTGCTTCTTTGGACCTAATACATTCCACACACACACACACACACACACACACATGTACACACACACACACACACACACACACACACATCCCACGAGAAGGTGTGTGATCAGGGCAGTGAGGCAGCAGCAGCAATTAGCCGGGAGTTTAAACTGAGGCTGTTTCACGCTGATTTCCCCTGAGACGTCTCTCAAACACACACACACACACACACACACTTGTCTTGCACTGCCACTGGCTCAGAGTTTACACGTGTGTGTTTGTGTTTGTGTAGGTGGATTTCCTGGCAATTGAGATGAGGAAGGGCAAGGTGAACTTCCTGTGGGACGTGGGGTCAGGGGTCGGCCGAGTGGAGTATCCCGACCTCGCCATTAACGATGGAAACTGGCACAGAATCGAAGCCTCGCGGTACACACACGCACACACACACACACACACACACACACACACACACGTTATCACAGCAGTTTTTAAGCTAGACGTTCTGTAAGAAGGGCACGCCACTTTCAAGAAGCCTAACGTGATGAAGGGATAAAAGACAGATTACAGTTTAAAAATATATTATAAAAGGTTTCAACAGTGGATGGTTAAAGTGATGAATGAGGAAGGATGGAAGAAAGAGAGAAAGAAAGAACTGAATATGATCACAGGCATAGTTCAGAAAAGGTGTTTTCTGATCTGTGTGTGTGTGTGTGTGTGTGTTTCAGTGTGGGTCTGAATGGCAGTGTTTCCGTTCGGCCCCTCGAGGGCCCCAAAGCGGGCATCGTACCCACCTGGCAGAGTGCCAAGTCACCGGAGAGCTACACGGTGCTGGATGTGGATCAGAACGCTTACCTGTTCGTAGGAGGAATGTTGGGCAGTGTAAAGGTACACACTTCACACACTTCACACTTCACACACGCTTCAGAGGAAAGACAGGAAGGATTGGAATGAAGAAGTGGAAAGAAGTGAATGTGAGGGAAGTGACGGGAACAGACAGGACGAGACTGGAAGGATATGAGGCGATGAGAATGGAAAGTGCAGGAAGCAAAGGAAGGGAGAAAGATGGAAAGGGAAGGAAAGGAAATGTAATGAATGAAGGGCTGAAGGTAAAGGGAATGAAAGGGAGGGGAAATGAGGAAATTAAGGGACTGAAAAAGGTAGAATGCAAGAGAAAGGAATTGAAAGCAAATTTAAAAAAAAAAAAAAGAAAGGAAAAGGAAAAGTGGAAAGTGAGGGAAGAGAAGGTTAATGTAAGAAGTGGGATATGGCAGAACTGGAAAAAAAAAAGGACAGGAAGGGAAAAGATGAAGGGATAGAAATGGAATAGTAGGAAAGAGAAGGAAGGAATAAAGGGAAGGAAGAGAAAGGAGGTGACGGAAGGAAGGGATAGGACAGGAGAGAAGGGGATTAGTGCAGAAAAGAAAGGAAGGGAAGAGAATCGAGAAAGTTTCAAGAAGGAACAGGAAATGAAGAAACAGGAAGGGAAGATATGTGAAGGAAGGGAATAAAAGGGAAGGGGTAGGATCGGATAAGAAGAGAAATGGAAGTAAGGAGCAGAGGGAATGGAAGTGGCAGAGGAAGGCGTGGAAGTGAAGGGTTGGGAGGAGAGGGAAAGGGAAGAGATTTGACAGGGAAGTAAAATAAGAAAAGGAAGGGAAGAGAAGTAAGGGAGGGGCTGGGAAAGGAAGGAAAGGAGGGGAAGGGACAGGAAAAGGAAAATGGAAGTAAGGACTGAGATGAGAAAAGATGAGATGGGGGAGAAGGTAAGAGAATGAAAGGAAGGAAGGGGATGAATGGGAAGGAGAGGAACTGGGAGGAAGAGAAAAGGAAAAGGAAGGGAAGTGGATGGAAAGGGAAGTCCAGATTCATGTGTGTGTGTGTGTGTGTGTGTGTGTGTGTGTGTGTGTGTGTGTAAAACGGCAGAAAGCAGACGCGGTGAAGACGATCACGTTCTCCGGCTGTATGGGAGAGACGCACTTGGACAGTAAACCGATCGGATTGTGGAACTACAGAGAGAGAGATGGAGACTGTAAAGGATGCGTGGTCAGGTATACACACCTACACACTCATGGCTATGGTGTTAAACACTGCTGAATTAATAGAAACTGAGGAGTGTGTGTGCGTGTGTGTGTGTGTGTGTGTGTGTGTAGTCCTCAGCCTGCTGACTCTGAAGCTGTGGTTCAGTTTGATGGTGAGGGTTACGCTGCCGTCAGTCGTCCAATCAGATGGAACCCCAACAGTTCCACAGTGACGTTTAAGTTCCGCACTTTCTCCACCAGCGCTGTGATGATGTATCTTGCCACCAAGGACATGGTAACTTTGTTACCCACACACACACACACACACACACACACACACACACACACGGACAGCTATCCCAAACTCTGTCTCTTCGTCTCTATCTGAGCAGAAGGACTTTATGAGTATCGAGCTGAGTGAGGGTCGTGTGAAGGTCAGCTATGATCTTGGTTCTGGTACTGGCTCCGCCCTCAGCCAGAAACGACACAACGATGGACGATGGAAATCTCTCACCATGACTCGCTCCAAAAAAGAAGGTAATCATTTATACTATTAGAGCTGAACTTGGTCCAAGAGCCATTCAGTGGTTTTCTTCTACTGATGCAAAGTTGAACCTCGTCCAGCTAACAAAGAACATTCCGACATATCTGACTGATTCTCTGAAGGTTACTTTCCTGTGTAACGTTACAAAAATAATGTTCCTGCAATATTGTGAAAATGTAACTAAAATACTCTCAGTATATAAAACCGTTCAGTGTCTTAGTGTCCAAGAGCTTTAGAGCTCCAATCCCAGAACTGGCAGAGAGCCACTATTTGGCATCTGAGCAAAGCCCCAACCCTTTAGCTCACCACACACCAGGTCTCACACACACTCACCTGTCTTTTTCCTTTGTGGGAAGAATGCTGTTGCTTGTAAAAGAAAATGGACACACCTTATTTGCGTAAGGTTCAGCATCTAACCCTCATCTCTCAGGCACTGTGCTCCTACTGGACATGGACACCAACGAGGAGGAGAAACTTTTCATAGACTCTCAGGGAGGAGCGACAGGTCTGAACCTGAAGGAGGATGAGAGGATCTACTTCGGCGGTTTACCCACCATCGGGAACTACAGGTAAACACCTTTAACTAACGGGGCAGCGGTAGCTCAATGGTTAAGGCATCAGAAGGTCATAATTTCAAATCCCAGCACCACCAAGATGCCAAGATTTGGCTCGTGAGCAAAGTCCTTAACTCAACTCTTCAGCTGTATTCGGTGAAGCAAATGTAAGGTGTTGGTGTGGGACCAGTGGAAGCTTGAGGCAACTGGATGATAGTTCAGAGTCTGTTTAAGAATGTTTATGAGCAGATTAGATCCCACAGTGGTGTTCAGATCACTAGCAGACATCGGGGTAAGTCCTTAATCAAGATCACCACCTAAAGGTTCTTGGCAACTAAGGACTAGAAAACACTTCGATATTTTTGGAGAACTAGGAGCCGGTTACGCCAATACTTCTTAACTAAGGTGGTCTGAACTGCTAAATAAATTATGCAGGCTAACTTACGTTAGCTAAGACTGAATTTTAAAGAAGACTTTATGTCCATTGCCAAACCCAACGACACCTAGGTGCAGGTTTTATTTAGTTATTATGGCTCTTGTTGCTAATAGAAAAAAAAAACAGAAATCAGAACCACTAAGAAAGTAGAAACTAGGGAAGTTTGTTATGCTAACCATAATATGTTCATAAATGGATAATTAAACTAGAGCACTATCTGCTCAGCATCACGTTTGGGAATTGAAGTTGAAATGATACGGTGTTGAGCATTCTAACATTTTTTTTTTTTTTTTTTTTTACATTTTTTTCAATAGCAAATCCAGGTAAAGCACTTCCATGTTTAAAGTTTGCTTTAATGCATGTGCTAGATGCCATGTTATAACAAACACAGCGCTAGTCTAATGACTTGCAGCCACGCGATGGCGTACGTCATGACTGTTCCACACTCTTGCTTATCACTGAAATTTCTCCTGCTCCTAAGGCGTATTCAGTATGGCTCTGAGTCACACTTTTCAATTTCTGACATTCACACGCTATCAACTTTCTCTGCTTTTATCTGGCTTAATTTTAATACGTATGTAATATATATATATATATATATATATATATATATATATGATGTAAATGTGTATAATCTCACTGATCTGTATGGAGGTTTAGAGAGACCATTATTGTGTTATTATAATTATTATGTTATGAAGTTAAGATGTAAGAACGGCCTGGACCGAGCCCACTAAAAAGTGGGCTAACCTGGACACAGTTGATTGGGGCTGGATAAAACAGGGGAACAGGAAGTAATGAAGGTAGATAGGAAGGTAAAAAGGAAGAAAGCATGAGGCGTCTGTGAGAGAACTGGATCCGGATTACTCTGACAGCTCTGTATCTCGGTGTGTGATGTGTCAGGCCTGAGGTGACCCTGAGGAGATACGCCGGGTGTATGAAGGACATCGAAGTTTCCCGAACGCCGTACAACCTCCTAAGCAGCTCGGACTACACCGGACTTACCAAGGGCTGCAGCATAGAGGTCTCCCTCTTGTTCTCGTTCTCTTAAAACTCTCTGTATTTCTGCTTTTGTCTCTCTAACCCATAGCCCTGTCTCTCCCATGCTGCAGAACGTCCACACAGTCAGTTTCTCCAGGCCCGGCTTTGTGGAGTTGAGTCCGATGGTGTTTGATGTCAGCTCGGAGATTACGCTGTCCTTCAGCACCAAGAATGAAAACGGCATCATCCTGTACGGCCGAGGCGGAGTCACCACCTTGACCCACCTCACCCAGAGCACACAGAACATCCAGAACCAGAACCGTTTCCAGAACCCAGGCCGCAAACGCAGGCAGACCGGAGAGGTGAGGGAGCAATAAAGACAGTTAGAAAAATATACACACAGAATATCGGACTGTTATGTACACGAAGAGGAGAAACAGACAGAAATAGAAAGCGTGAGAAAGAGAGAGAGAGAGAGAGAGAGAGAGAGAGAGAGAGAGAGAGAGAGACAAGAATGGAAAGGAAATCCAAACAGACCAAAACTGAAAAGACTGAAAAAGTGAATCAGAGAGATTGGAGATGATGATTGGTAGAGCAATGGAGAGCAGGAGGAAAAAAAAAAAGATCTTGTTAGAAAGACAGAAAGAGAGAGAGAGAGAGAGGTAGACAGACAAGAATACAGAATCAAACAAGGATTGAGAGAATTTGATAGAAAGATTGGTGGAGAGAAAGAGAAAAAGAGGGATGGAGAGAGGGAGAGGAGGAAGATGAGTGTCTGCGGTCCTCAGTTCACCATAACAGTGATGAAGCCAGAGGGTTAGCGGTGTGTCTCACATGCTATAAAGGAGATTGATGACTCACCTGTGTGCGTGTGTGTGTGTGTGTGTGTGTGTGTGTGTGTGTGTAATTGCTTCTGGCCGATATAAAACAAAACACACTCTCTCTCAAGACCAGCGGCACAAGGATCGGTTTAATTAAAATATGACAGCCTACGTCTCTTTCTCTAATGCCTCTCTCACTCTTTCTTTATCTCTCTCTCTCTCTCTGTGTCTCTCTCTGTGTCTCTCTCTCTCTGTCTCTTTCTCTCTCTCTGTTTCTCTCGCTCTATCTCGAGGGCATCACATCAATTATGTGGTGCAGGTCGTAGCTTTAACCTGCTCTTCCTCCCTCCCTCCCTAACACCCTCCTTCGCTGCCTCCGTGCGTCCCTTGCTCGTAAAAATAGATTTATTCTCCGCCTCATTGATGGATGGGGTCCAATTTGCACCAGCTCCTCGCGGGACAGCGTCCGAGAGCGTCCCCTTTTTGAAAATCATTATGGTCCCTAAATGAAGTGGACGCGGCCGGGGGTTGTATCCCGCTTCCCTTTTTTTTATTTTCTCCCCGTTTTTCCTTCCTCGCCTGTTCCCGCCACGAGGGCTTTCGAGAATGAAACCATGCTTGTGCATACCCTGCTGTAATTCTGTATCTACTCAAGGAGTTTGTGTGTGTGTGTGTGTGTGTGTGTGTGTGTTTGTGAGTTTGTGCTCAATCCTATTGGAAGACACACACACTACTCTTATAAGAGCTTTCATGGTCAGCCAGGTCAGTCCACCATGGAGTGTTTGTTCTTCTTCAGGTTACGTCAGATTCGATCTTTAGATTAGTTGTGGTGAATGTTATGTTATGTCATGTTATGTTATGTCATGTTATGTTATGGAAGGTCATAAAAAGCACAATAGCGATGCTAGGACAGGCAGGACACGTCCATGAGACACACAATCAAGTTAAACCAGAAAAGAGTGCTTTATTTACGTGCATGGATGTGGATGGTGGAACGATGTTGCTCAGTGATGGGCAGTTCATAAAGATTGTGTTTGTGTGTTTCGGGTGCTGCCGTGGCTTTGCTTAGGGAGTCGCATTTGCTGTCTTTCCTCTTTTCCCAAAGTCAGGAAGGGATCAGGCCTCCCTTTAGCTATCACAGCTTGAGGTTGTCCAGTAAGTGCTGTAAACCTACAGGCCCCTCCCATTACTCCCAGAGCCTGTTGTATTGGGACAGAACTCTAGCATGAGTTTTAGCGTTTTGATCATTGGCAAGCATTAGGAGTTTGTCCATCAGGGGAATGGGCTAGGTGTCAAAATCTGACACCTCACTGATCCTCTGGAGATCGTAGAGTCTGGCTTTAGCACCATCACTATGGTGCTGGACCAGAGGATGTTGTGTTCTGTACCATTTTCTGTTTCTCAGTCTCTAAGGCTTGAGAAAGGCTTCTGCAGCATGGCGAGTCCCACGCGGCCTGCGGGTGTGGCGTTGGATCCTGTTCAGCCAGGGGCAAGGGTGAACCATTTGCTGTAAAGTTCCTCCAACTCTAGCTGTTCTAGACCCAGTTCCACCCTTTCGTGCAGAGGTGGAACAGGGTTCCTACCACGTCACCAAGACCAGGGCCAGGGTTCCTCTGAGCCTGTTGAAGATCTAGTCCTAGAGGCTCTAAGCTTCCTCACTACAACAATGAGTGATTTAGGACCAGTTCTGGTGGACTGTCTGGTTGGCTGTCTAGTTAACGATCCAGACCATATGTCTGTCTGTGTAGAGGGTATCTCTGTGTAGGTCTGTCTAGCGCTGTCAGCTGCACTTTGCTGACCGCTGGCTGTCTGTAGCCTGGCTGGCCAGATAGCTGATTCTAGCTGGTTGTCTATCCGACTCTTTGGCTGATTCTCTCTGACTGTCTTTCTGTCTGGCTGGTTGTCTGGCTGTTTCTTTGGCTGACTCTCTGGCTGTCTGACTCTGGCTGACCCTCTGTCTGGCTGTCTTTCTATCTGGCTGGTTGTCTGACTGTCTGTTTGGCTATCTGGCTGTCTGTCTGACTGTCTGATTGGTTCTCTGGCTGTCTGTCTGTCTGACTGATTTTGTAATTTTTAAGAAGTTCTGTGTAGAATAAGTCTCTCTTTTCCCCTGTGCCTCTGTCTGTCCGTCCGTCTGTCTGTAGCCGTATGTGTCAGTGCAGTTGAATAAGGGAGCTCTGGAGGTGCTGGTGTTCAGTGGCAGTAGGAACCCTCGCCGCACCATCAGAAAACCTGAGGGAGGGATTTTACATGATGGACTCGAGCACTCACTGCGCATCCGCCGGCACTCAGGAGGGTGAGAGAATCATTCTTTCAGGCTGTAGTCATCTTTCTCTCTTTCTATTTCTGACTCCTTCTCTACTTGTGACTATCCCTTTTTTACCTTCTTTCTTTCTACATCTCCCTTTCTCTCTCCCTTAGCTTTCTTTCTTTCTTTCTTTCTTTCTTCTTGTTTATTGTTATTCTTGCCATTTGCACCATCTTTCGTTCTCGCTTTCACAGCTTTTCTCTCTCCTGTCTCACTTACTTTCTTTCTCTCTTCTTTCGTTCTTCTTTTTAGCAGTAATGACTGGACATTGACAATGTGCATGTGTGTGTATTAGCTCATTCTCAGTGCAGGTGGACGAAGAGGAGCGACTGGAGCAGGCGTTACCCAATGATCAGCCAATCGTTATCCAGAGGCTGTTTGTGGGCGGAGTCCCGGCTGACATGGCAGGTGGCCTGCAGAGACCCGGCTTGCCGTTCGAGGGCTGCATCTGGAACCTTCTGATCAACACGATGTACGTCTCACACACACATATTTATTCCTCCAATCAGTGAGGATTTTTAATAACAAACATTTCATCTTTAACTCAGTCATTTCATTCTTAAAGGCTATTTCTCAGGTAAAACTTTATGCCACACTCGCTACTTGTCCACGTTTATAGATAACAGTGTATCATACACTGTGGAAAAAAAACCACATCAGCAAGTCTGAGACACCGAACAGCTCCACAGAGCCAAACTGGTGGCCATATGCTTTCATTACTTAGCTATTCATTAGCTGTACAACTCCAGTAGAGAAATAAAGAAACAAACGTCAAGAAATTCATTTTTGTTTACTATTATGTGGGATTTTTAAAGATTTTTTTCTGTAAATCGGACCGTGTGCTCCCCCTACTGGACACTCAGCGTCACATCAGCCGATGGATAAAAAGCCCTGAAAACATTTTTAGTGCTGTAATAAACAAATTGAGCTGTGTATCAGGGTCGATAATAATATGCTGTAAATCCGATGAGCTGCGTTAGCCATTACTGCTGTACACACAGAGGAAGGTGCAGTGCTGCGTGCGTGCGTGTGTGTGTGTGTGTGTGTTTCACGGTTTAAAATGAGACTCTGGTTTGGCCTGTGGTGCTGTTTTGAGGTGCAGTCATATAAATGAATCGCCGAGTTTTTCTTTCGCTAATGACGAGTATGAATCTCTGTCAGAAAGCCCTTGACCTCAGTGGCGGAGCGTTAAACGAGTGTGTCCTTGCTCATAACCGTGGCCATTATTCACTAGTCGCTCTGGTGTGTGTGTGTGTGTGTGTGTGTGTGTGTGTGTACGCACTGTGTAGCAAAATTCAACCCCAAATCCGGCCCTTGATATGATATGATAGATTTAACCACAAAAGACTCATTCACATTTCAGCCCACTTTCAAGAGAATTATCTTCTAATTATCTGCTAGTTCTTGTTAACAAGTTTATGCTAACGAGTAACAAGCTATCGTCGGCTATTCTGTAGCTAGCTAATCATCTGCTAGCTACTTGGTTAATTAGCAGTGTGCATATGTGATTAGCTAGTCAATAGGTAACAAGTTATCACCTCCTTTTTTGTCGCTAGCTAATCATCTGCTAGCTATTTGGTTAATTAGCAGTAAGCAAGGGGGGCGTTTCCTATTTGCATACTCATGCATATTCAGATGTGTCTAAATTCTGCAAATCTGTCAATCAAATGCAGCCCCATGGACTTCTCCCAACCGGTGGCCTTCGAGAACGCAGAAATTGGGCGGTGTCCTGATGTAGCCCCGCCCCCTCCACCTCCAGCTCCAGAAGAAGAGGAGGAAGAAGAGGAAGAGGAAGTGACCCCGCCCAAATTGCCCACTGATACAGTGAGACCACCGCCTCCACCTTCCACTGTACGTCCTGACTGAGGCATTGTGGGTAAAAAAAAAAAAAAAAGTGGTGCTGGCCTGTGGGTTGGAGAACAGCTGCTCAGAGTAGAAGTGTGTGTGTGTGTGTGTGTGTGTGTGTGTGTGTGTAAGGCTATAAAAATGGAGCACTTTTCCAGGCCATTAGCCTCAAAGATGGGGTGAGGACAGGAGTTATATATCGAGACGGATAGTGAGACAGAAGTGGAGTGAGATGGATGGAGAGAGGAAGAGAGTAAAAAAGCTAAGCTACGCTACCTCTTCACCTTCTCCTCCTCTCGACCTGACGCTAACAGCGCTAACGCTAATGCTGATTGTGCTTCTCTTGCTGCCTCATTTAGCAGGTTTATGACCTTAAAGAGCGTTTCCCACGAGCGACTCCCTGTTCACGCCCACTCTGAGCTCATTATACGTGTTTTACATATTCATTTGGCCGCCATATTGTTTTTTTTTTTTCCTCTGTGCGTAAAATGTGTCACTGCCTAGCGAGTGAAATTTCCCAGACAGATTAAGAAAGCTTCTTTAGCTAAGCAAATTCCGATATTATTTATTGTAACTTGATGAATAATTAGGTAGGAAAGTTAGCTAGCAGAATGTCTTTTGCTACATTAGCTTGTTACATTAGACCTCATGTCTAGCGTTAAAAAGTAATTATAACGCTATATATGTAGTAGATAAATTAGCCAATTTTTGCTGCAAGCATTATCTGTCTAAAAAAAATCATTAGCTAAATTAGCTAACACACATTAACTTGCTAAGTTAGTTTGTTATATCGATAAAGCATAATTCGTTAAGTAGCTAGCTAATGTTTTTAACTGGCCGTGTTAGATTCCTGTTTAGCGATAACTGAAAAATCATTTGCTAGTTTATTTTCTTTGCAAATGTTAGCTATCCAGATTAGTTTAGTATCTAACATAAGTCGATGAATCATTAGCTAGGAACGTTAGCTAGCAAAAATTTCTGTGCAAACATGAGCTTGCTATGTTATGCTTGTTACATTAGACCTCTTGTCTATTGATCATTTAAAAAAAATAATAATAATTTGCTAAGTTCATTGTATTTGCTGTAGGTATTTTCTGTCTGAGTTAGCTTCCTTTATTAGCATCTTAGCATCTCTTGCTTTATTTTATGCTATGCAGTCATGTCCAAAAGTCTGAGTGCATGACGAGGAGCTCATTTTTATTTCATCAGCTATAAAGGACAGTTAGTTAATATTTATTACAGTATAAATTTATAAACAACATCTAAAAATGTATCTGTTTTGAGCTTAAGTTATTTGATCTGTCAATCAGAGCTAGGGGTTAGGAGTTAGGGGTTAGGGCTAATTATGGAGCTTGCTAGCAAATACAGCACAATATTGCTGGCTAGGTATGCTAGCTGTATATTTATTCAGATTAGCTGTTTAATATCAGATATCTCACTGCTAAGGAGGTAACATTAGCTTGTGAGTTAACTGGCTAACAGGTTAACTGCCACAGTGCTGTTTTAAGTAGCTAGCTTAGCTAAAGCTGTTGAACTTTTTACGCTAAGCTTTACAGCAAGCTAAAGAAGTGAAAGGAAAGGCTAACGGTGAAGGCTAAAGTAGCAACACGCTACTTTAGGTCACTGAGCTACTTCCAAGATGATTCCTCAAACTCCAAATTCAGAGTGCATGCGCACAGAAGTATGTGCACCCCTGTACTATGACCTTTGAACCTGACCGTATTGCAAATTGCTGCATGATGGTGCGTTACCCTTTCACCCTGCTGCTCCTAGGCCACGCCTCCTGCTGATGTCATCACCGTTCCTGCCCTGCCTGTTGATGCCCATCAAACAGCGGTACTGCTATTCTAACACACATACTTATCCACATGCATCCGAATTCTGACAGAGATATATATATATACAACCAAATATTTTATCCAGAACTGTTTAAGTTTCCCAAATTTTTGATCCAAAAAAAAAAAAAATGTAAATAGATATAAATCAGTTCCTTTAATGAAACCTGCAGCAGTGTTAAACAGCAGAACCCTGACCTCGGTGTTCATGTTGTGTACTCTTACGCCATCTACAGGCAAACTGCAGCACAGCACCTGTAATCCCTGTGTGTGTGTGTGTGTGTGTGTGTGTGTGTGTGTGTGTGTGTGTGTGTGACAGATACACACAAGTGTTCAGATCTTTTCACACCAGCAGTTCAATATTACACACTAATCTATCTGACGTATAATGACGTCCTGTTCGTCCAATCACGCAGGTGTCCTGTGCGGCGGAGGCGGAGCCCGAAGTGCTGGATTTAGCGAAGCAGTTTGGTCTCTCGAGGAACAGCCACATGGCGTTCGATTTTGATGACAGGAAGGTGAAGAACAGGTGAACGCACATCATCATCATCATCATCATCATCATCATGATGAAAAGTTAAATCTAGCATCCTAATGGTTTGGTTTGTTCATCACGGGGAACCTTTAAGGGTTCTACTTCTTCAGCAACAAAGCGTTTCCTTTTCAGACAGCATCCCAAGTACGACGCTTTTAGGAAGCCGAGGACGTTGTTGATGAAGTCCTGGATTTAGCATGGTCAAAAAAAAAAAAATAACGTTATAAATTATAAGAGCGAAACATATTCCAGTATGCAAATGTCTTCTAATTTGCATATTCCTCGAATATGGATTTCTTACAGGGTGTCGAGATGTAGTGCTTTTTTTTTTTCTTTTTTTTCCTGTTGCGTAACATTGAAGTCATAATTCAATATGCAAACAATTTTAGGATGTTTACAACAAGTGATTCGAATAAAACTGCAAGCCATATCACCATGGCAACATACAGCGGTACGGTCCGATGTTTAGTCGTAAATCCGTTCGTGTGTGTGTGTGTGTGTTTAAGCCTGATCATCGAGTTTGAGCTGAGGACGGAGGCCGATTCGGGCTTGGTGTTTTACATGGCCAGAGTGAACCACGCTGACTTTGCCACGGTGCAGGTGAAGGAGGGGATGGCTCACCTGAGCTACGACCTCGGCAGCGGGAACACGTCTGTCAGCGTCCCACGCATCATCAGTGACGGACACTGGCACAAGGTTCAGCTTTACAATGAAATGATTAACCTTAACTCTCATTCTTCTTCATTTTTGGGTCTTTTACTACTTGCAGTTGCTCCAGTTAATTTTATGTAACAGGAACTTTTTTTTAACTTCTGAATATAAAAAAGTACTTGGAGATTTTGGACTCAAAAATGACCTGTAACATAATCTAAATATATATAGAATAAAGTAAAGACAGCTCTGTGCAGAAGTCTTAGGCACATGCAAGGAAACGCTGTAGAGCAAAGACGCCTTCAAAAATAATGAAATTAAATGTTTTTATATTACAAAACTCCTATAAAGGGCAGTAAACAGTAATAAATGACACAGAGTCAGTATTTAATGTGACGATCCTTGGCTTTAAATAAATAAACAGTGTCTCAGGTGCAGTGTGTGCAGTTTGATAAGGAAATGAGCTGTAAGTGTTACTGAGCATCTTACAGAAGCAGCCGCAGTTCTTCTGGAGACTTTGACTGTCGACTCGCTTCTTATTTCTGCAGCGAAACCCAGCAGCCTTCATTCTGTTTTTATCTGAAAAGTGTCTCTTATGGAATCTGCTGCTTTCTTTACTGACTTCATTTTGTGCTGGAAAACTAACGTTAATGTATAATGTATAATGTAAAATGTATAAATAATGTAGAAGTCGTAAAATAAACATCTATAGCAAAGTTTGTACTAAAAGAAAATAGGGTGCCAAGACTTTTACACAGTCCTGTATTTATGTATGTATATATAAATAAAATAAAAAATTTCTAATTTCCTGCCTTTAATTATAATAAATATTATAAGTAAGAAATTATATAAAGACACACTAACCTTACAGTGCATCAGGCTAAACTGTTGGCTGTAAGCTTCATTATTTGTTATCTAAAGAAGCAAACTTCTGTGTGTGTGTGCGTGTGTGTGTGTGTGTGTGTGTGCGTGTGCGTGTGCGTGCGCGTGTGTGTGTGTGTGTGTGTAGATTAAAGTGCGTAGGGATAAACAGAGAGGCATCCTGACTGTAGACGGCCGTTACATCAAACACACCGTGAGCCCGAAGAAAGCCGACATCCTGGACGTGGTGGGGAAGCTGTACGTCGGGGGTCTTCCTCTGAACTACACCACCAAGCGCATAGGACCGGTACCGCACACACACACGCGCGCGCACACACACACACACACACACACACACACACACACACACACAAACGTTTTTGGATCAATTTCAGTAAATATCAATTTCAGTATTTTATGAATACAGAGCACTACGCTCTATTACTGTGTGCATCAAAACATCATAACAATTAACTACGAAGACTAACGTTCTTGCATTGGTTTGTGTGTGTGTGTGTGTGTGTGTGTGTGTGTGTGTGTGTGTAGGTGGTGTACAGCATTAACGGCTGCATCAGAAACTTCCGGATGACGAACGGGCCGCAGGACCTGGAGAGTCCGAGCTCCAGCTACCGCGTGGGCTCGTGTTTCAGCCAGACGCAGAGCGGCTCGTACTTCAGTGGCACGGGATACGCTAAAGCAGGTTAGTGCGGGCTGTGTTCCAAATCGCACGCTGCACCACTACAGAGTGTGAAAGAGTAGCACACGAGCGTTTAGCGCCACGGCTGCGTCTCAAACCACTATAACGTTTTACAGTGAGCACCTACAGAGTCGGGAACGACGTGACGGTGGAGCTGGAGTTCCGCACCGGCAGCAGCGCCGGAGTTCTGCTCGGAGTCAGCGGCCAGACGATGGACGGACTCGGCATCGAACTCGTCAACGGCAGGGTGAGAGAGAGAGAGAGAGAGAGAGAGAGAGATGGAAAGCAAGATGAAGGAGGGATGGAAGAAAAGTGTGATAGATGGAGTTAAAGAAGGAAGGAAAGAAAGAAAGAATGAGATATAGAAGAAGAGAGGAAGAGTGTTATACAGACAGCGAGAGAGAGAGAGAGAGAGAGAGAGAGAGAGACGGAAAGAAAGATGAAGGAATAGAGGGTGTTGAAGGAGGGATGGAAGAAAAGTGTGATAGATGGAGTTAAAGAAAGAAGGAATGAGATACAGAAGAAGAGAAGAAGGGTGGTATACAGACAAAGTGAGAGAGAAAGAGACATTGGGAGGTGGAGGAGAAGGAATAGAAAGGTGTCAATGGAAGAGAGGGGGGGGATTGAGAGAGGAATGAGAGGAAAGAGGGAATAAAGGATGTTAAAGAAAGAGGGATGGGAGAGAAGAGGGAGGGAGTGACAGGAAAGAGGGAATAGGGGAAGAAAGGTGAGAAAGAGGTGGAGTTAAAGAAGCTATCAGAAATGAAGGAAAAGGAGGAAGAGGAAGGGATGAAGGATGAAAGGATGGAAAAAAGATGAAGGGAGAGTGGAGTAAGGAGGGGGGAAAAGACCAAATTTAAGAGTAAGAGTTAATTGTGTTCTCTCTTTCTTTCTTTCTCTCTTTCTCTGTTTTTCTCTCCAGCTCTTCTTCCACGCTGATAACGGAGTGGGGCGTGTCACGGCCGTGTCCCAGGGGGCGGAGCTTTGTGACGGACAGTGGCATTCCATCACCGCCAACAAACTGAAGCACCGCCTCGAGCTGATTGTGGACGGCAAAAAATCCGAAGCAGCCGGTCCGGATGCTAGCTCCGCCTCCGCTGACACCAACGACCCTGTCTACGTGGGCGGGTACCCTGGTGCGTCAATCAGACCGTTGCTATGGCGACAGAACGTTAAACTCGAGTCCTGCAGATCGGATGTGGAAAAAAGCTTTGATTTTATTATACGGAACGACAGAATTAGCGCACGGGGGTTTAAATGTACCAGCTTCCGCAAAATTTAATACCTGCCCTTCATCCGTATTGATTCACACACAGCACACTGTCTTTATTTCTGACGTGACTTTCAGGCTGGTGATAAATCGATCGATTTGCATTGACCCCGCCCACTATTTCACAATTGTATATAAATATATATATATATAGACACACCCCCAAATTACATATTCATTAAAAACATACGAGTGCTTTTTCTCACGTTAAAGACACAAATACTCTGTAGAGCCTGTTAGTGGGTTCATGAGGAAATAGAGCGAAGCTCATTGTAATTTTGTATTTCTCTCCCTGTGTGTGTGTGTGTGTGTGTGTGTGTGTGTGTGTGTGTGTGTGTGTGTGTGTGTGTGTGTTACAGAGGGCCTGAAGCAGTTCGGTCTGACCATCAACACTCCTTTTAAAGGCTGCATGAGGAACATAAAGCTCATTAAAGCAGGAAAAGTTCTGGAGGTTCAGCTCAACAAAGCGCTGGAGATCAAAGGGGTCCAGCCTCTCACCTGTCCTGCTGCCTAAACACACACACACACACACACACACACACACACACACACACACACACTTCTCTCATCTAACCACTTGTCATCAGACAGTGATTCAGCTCTGAAGAAACTCCAAACACATCTTTTATGCGTTTATGAAGAAGACGAACCCAAACCAAATCAGCAATTTCAGCAACGACATACAATTTTTATTTTATTATTATTATTATTATTTTTTTTTTTAAATTTTGTTAATCTTTCCCCTCTTTCCAGCTCCACTCCATTGAATCTCAGCTGAGAAAACACAAACAGATAGAAGTATTCTCCATTATTCTGGATACATCCTTTAAAAAATGTGTTGTTGTTGTTGTTGTTGTTGTTGTGTAATACCACACTTGGCCTCCATGTTGCATTGATTTTTAAATTAACACATGGCTCATAAATTGCTAATAAATAGCTAAAGATAAACGCAGCCCAGTGATAAATCCGGCTTTCACCGATTATTATTATTATTATTATTATTATTATTATTATTATTAGCGGTAACTCTGGACGAGGTTTGTGTAGCTATAGACACGGCTTTGTTACTTACACGTAAGCATCATTTCAGGGGATTTGTACTTCACCTGACTATAAATAAAAACGACCGCTTGTGCTTTTACTCCTCATTTCATTTATACCTTTTACGATCATGACACAAATAGTGTTTTTATTCTTTTCCTCGGATATCAGTTCACTTCATCGTATTTCTGTGTATTTTAACGTCTTTTATCAGCTATGTTTAAAACATCCGACAATTTCTGAAATATAAGTAAACTGAGTTTGTTTGTTTTTTTTTTAAATCCATCAAAAATGAAAGCAACAATCAGATTTTGTTCGATTTCTAATTTATGAAGTCGTAAGGAAAAGTACAAACATTAGCCCCACCCCTAAATCACCATAACTCCGCCCCTACACCTGACCCTCGTTAACTTTAAATGATAAATCGAGTCGTGCGACTCGTTAGAAATTTGCAAACATGAGATGGTGTTGGACAGAACGTCTGGCTTTCTAATTCCTTTAGAGATTATCATTCAATTTTACTTTAACTTCAAGTTTTTAAAAAAAAAATATCTTGCACTTTAAATTAAGTAAATTTGAGTTAAAGAGTTAAACTTGCCCTTTGTAAAATATTTTAGTGTCATTAGTGGAGCACATTGACTAGTCCCATGCCATCAGTAAATGTTTCTGTGGTAGCACTTTATTAGACAAACTCAAAATTATTAAGTGTATATCACTTTTATTTATTTATTTACTCTATAATTATTTGATACTTTGACATTACAAGTGTCTCTCATTCAAGTTGCTTGCCACAATGATGTTTGTATTTAATAAGAAATAAAACAAAACAGTAATAATGAACGTTTTTAATGGCCATACAGGAATTTTTTATATAACAGACAACGCAGTTAAACTCTATCTCGTATTTACTGAATCAGGTATCAAAGGAATCGAGTCACTGAATGAGTCGATTCAGTAAAATGACTCACTAGCTGTGTGGATTAGCAGAGCAGCTTTAACGGATTGATACTACCGCGAAATAAATCTCATTTCTCCACACAGCGACTGAAATTAACTAATATAACACTATAAAAGTGTCCATATGTCCTGAATACCTCTAAAATCCCAACTTTTAGTTGTTTAATTTGGTTATTTTCCTTCAAGTATCTAGTCAAAACACAACAAAATGTCTGTCAGTCGCCTCCGGCGTGTCACACTAAAAGCAGTCCGGACTGCAACACGTCCCTGTTGAGTGCAATTACAGCAATGTGGAAGACTTTTTTTGGCGTAATGAATGTATGATTATTTCATGAATTAATATCTAACTGATCTCTATTAATCCTAAATAACGGATATGGATTTATTATTAAAACCATATTGTAGTATCCACAATACTTAGGGAAATAATACTGCTACTAATAACACAAGTCTCTGTTTACACAGGTTTTCCACAGAAGTCATAAAAGAAAGAACGGGTATTATCTGAGCTTTAGGAGACTTTTCAAAGAATCATGAAAATTACAAAGGATGATTATTAGAGTCAATAAAGAAATGAATAAATATGCACTAAAAGGAGAAACATTTCTTTTAGGAATAATCATGCTGAAATCATTAAAAGATGAATAAGATCATTTAATAAGTTCAAAATCATTTTATAAATGATCATTGAATAAGATCATTTGTGATCAAGATTAATTTCCTTAATTATTTAAAGTCAATCACTGCTGGACAAACATTTGTTTATTTGTTCACGGCCTTGCTGTGGACATTTAGTGGTTGTGTTCACCAATGTACTTATTCTTTTGACGTCTGTGTGTTGATTGTTGTTTTGTTTTTGTTTTTCTTATTACTTTACTGTTTTTTTTTTTCGTTTTTGTGTATTTTTGTTTGTGTTGTATGTTAGGACCCCCTTGAAAAGGAGATGGTTCATCTGAAGGGGTTTAGCCTAAAGAATAAACTTGTACATCGTAACAAATTATTTTGGATCACATAACGTCACATTTACTCTGTGAACCCCAAACCCAGCGTACAGAGGCTGAGTGAATGTGGTGTGGACTCTGTGGAGGAGCTTCATCGTGTCAGAGACGCTGTAGAAGGACAGAGTTCCTGCTCTGTGATCCACATACACTCCTATTCTGGAGGATGATGGAACTCTGAGATCAGTCTCAATGTTGTTGTGCCAGAAAGAGAGAGAAGAAGAAGAACACCACAGACTCCAGGACTGATTGTTGCGTCCAAACCCACACTCATATCCGCATCCTTTCCTGCTGATCACTTTATATGAGACGGAGATGAACATACCAACACCGCTCCACTCCACCTCCCAGTAACAGCGTCCACACACACTCTCCTTACACAACACCTGAGGCCAGATAGAGTCAAATCTCTCTGGATGATCAGAGTACGGCTGCTCTCTCACACTGTATCTCACCACTCTGTTCTTCTCAGACAGAATGAGGTTACGATGTACCGTGTTGGGATCCAGAGTCAGATAACAGAAATCTGAAATAAAAGAAAAAACATGAACATGGATGTTTAATTCACAGGATATATTTATGTGAACACTGTGACACCTCTCTCTGTGTGTGTACAGATATTTCAAATCTTTTTACTAGAGGCCAAAAAAACAGAATTTGCATCTGGGGTTCCTGTGTTCAGCATTGAATTTATTTGTGATGTCACACTCCACAGTACTGGCTAATGGCTCATATGAAAGTAGACATTCAGGGCTTGAAGAATATGCAATCTTTCATAAGTATTTCTTTTTTTACCTAGCCTACTAACTTGTTATAATATTATTGTGGCAGTTTTTTACAGTGTCTTTCTACCAAAAAAGCTGTAGTTGTGCTGTCCGTTTTATCTCTGTACCGATGTTATTGTGGTGAGGTGTGAATTGTTTGCCCATTAGTGGGTTCACACCCCTCCCCTTTCCCATCGCACTGCTCACCTGCAGCTAAACGCAGAGTCACAGTACTCTACATACAGAAACCCAACAGTGTTCTTATTAATCTTATAACAGGCTTGTGGTGATAAAATAATTCATTTGTTTAAAATGTCCGATAAGATGATTTACATTCCTCTGGTGAAGTGGAACACCAGTGTACTGCGAGAAAGGGTTAAAGGGTAAATAAAATCAATCACAGAGGGACAAAAGGTTCAGCTTTAGGTGATTTATACGTACGTTTCAGAAAATCTTCTCTTCTTTTTGGCTCTGAGGGTAAAATATGAACGTCCTCAACTGTAGAGACAGAAATAAAATAGTCCAATGGTAAAACCCCTAAAATCAGACATTAATGTAAATCATCACTTGTGTGTAGGTCAGAAACGTGTGCAGGTCACGTGTCAGACTTCAGGCTTGAAGCAGCAGAGTGCAGAGTTTCTCAGCTCTAACACAAACTCATTCACATCACATCATCATAAAAACTCTAAACTGTGCAGAGCTTCGGTGCTCAGGAACGAAGACTGACACCTCGACATCACTCTGTCACTGAACGAGTAAAGACGTCCATCATTGTGTTTCTCCAGCAGGAACAGCTCCTCTTACCTCGTGGAGGGATTTTACTGAATTCCTCCTCACAGAGTTCCTCGAGTCTCTTCTTCAGATCTGAGAGAGAATTCCTCACTCCATCAAATGACAGATGTTGATGGACAGTGATACTGGATGAGCGAAAAACTGGCCTTTCAAATTGGGGAGACCGACGTCCAGAAGCTAAAACCTACGAAAACAATTTAAACTTAAAACAAATGTAAACAGCACGCAAAAGCAATATTAGACATTTAGCCTCTAATTAGAGTTACTACATCACAACACTGACTATCACTTATTCCATCACTACATTACCCAATATGCAGCTGCTCTAGATGGCTGCCTTATCAGGCTTATGAAAAAATAGCACACACACACACACACACACACACACACACACACACACACACACACACACACACACACACACAGAGCTCACTGAGACTGAACAAGAGAGTGAGTGAGAGCGAGAAACTGAGAGAACAGCTTGTTAATATACACTTACAATTAGGCCACATTATATTGCTCATTGCTCACAATTCCATCAAACTCCCACTAAATCACACCCCCACCTGCCACACTCGTGATGTCAGACAGGGACATTTACTGTTGCTTTAACGAGAGGTGTTTTAGAGAGTGTGTGAGGAACAGCTGGCTCTGTAGATCAGACAGTGAGTGTTACCTGGAGGAAATGGATGTGATCGTGTGTGTGTGAAAGCTGCTCCAGCTCAGTGACTCTCCTCTGATGATCAGCAATCTCCTGCTCCAGTTGCTCCAGGAGTCGTTCAGCTCGACTCAGTTCAGCCTTCTCCTGAGCTC
>CM041004.1:1275468-1286621 GCA_022985145.1 Pangasius djambal
TTACCTTACTCTGAGGACAAACCGTTAATATCCATGATATTATAAATTATGAGTGGGTGAATGTTAATGGCAGCTAAAGAGTTAAAGTTCTTTGTGTGGACTAGTTTAGTTGTAAAATGGGTGTTGGCTGATCAAAAGTTCACTCATCTGATCTGATTATGATTAACACTAGGTGAGGCTACCTGAACTTAACATGCATGTAAACACATAATGTTAAACTTTAATAAGCCGTTTCACTATCGGCTAAGTCATAGAAATATAATGAGGATGAGTTCTCACCTGTTTCTCAGCTCTTCCTGCTGCAACTGATACAGCATTGTGGCCTTTATGTTTATCCAACATGCACAAAGAGCAAATACACATTTGATCAGTACGGCAGTAGATGTTCAGCACTTCATCATGTTCAGAGCAGATCTTCTCTTGTGGTTTTGCTGAGACTTCAATTAATGTGTGTTTTTTCAAAGCAGGAACTTCAAGATGAGGTTTAAGATGAGTTTCACAGTAAGAAGCCACACACACTAGACAGGACTTGATGGCTTTGTATTTTCTCCCAGTGCAGATATCACACTCCACATCTCCAGGTCCAGCGTAACAGTGAGCAGGAGAAGCAGCTTGGAGTTCAGTCTTCTTCAGTTTCTCCACCACTTCAGCCAGCATGTTGTTTCTGCGTAGAACAGGCCTTGGAGTGAAAGTGTCTCTGCACTGAGGACAGCTGTAGACGCCCTTCTGATCCTCCTGATCCCAGCAGCCATTAATACACACCTTACAGAAACTGTGACCACAGGGGAGAGTCACCGGATCCTTCAGGAAATCTAGACACACTGGACAGATGAACTGGTCCTGATCTACTGAAATACTGGCTTCAGCCATTTTCCTGAACTCACACACTGAGAGAGAGAGACAGAGAGTGTGTCATATGAAGTTTCATTTGCACTAAATGAACTTTCGACTTCTGTGTTTATTACACTATAACAGAGAGAGTGAGAATAGGTGGAGCTTTATAGAGAGATAGTGCAGGCTATAAAGGCAGATGGAGCAGCTACATAAAGAGTGAGATGTGTAGGGACTCAGCATTTAACTTTCATGACTATTGGTGATGTAATGTGATTAATTAGTAAATTAATTAATTAATGGAAGAGACTAAGTGTTTGCACATTTTCCTATGGATCGCATTATAAAAAGCACATTAGATCCTTCTTCATCAGTTGTGTTTAGGTGAGAACAGCTTTATGCTAGCAGCTTCTTCAAATCCTGTCTGAATAGAAACGTATCACATACTGTATATCTGTATTTGTTTAGCAAACATGCGCTAAACCTTGTCCTGGAGTAAAAGCAATTTAATTGTACAACTGTAACATTGTAACAGTGACACTCAACTCATTCTTCACAGACACTTCCCCATCTCTCCATTCCACCTCAACCTCCACTCACTTTGTATAAACAAAAACCCTTCTGGTATTAAATCAGCTTTGTGTGTATGAGTGTTGTGTTCATGCCACACCTCGGGTGGCTACTGCGACACATAATGCACATTTTGTACACATAATGTAGCCGGAGGCTAGACCAGGGGCATAACCTGGCCTGGGTTGAAGAAAGATTCCACGAAGTGAGGAGCCAGTTTCCTGCAGGCCATCTTGAGAACCAAAAGCGTTGGTGGACGAGTGCTTGGGTACGGGCGATACCAGGTGGGAGAATATCCTGGAGCTGTGGTACCACTGCAGAACCTGTGAACGCATAGAATCAGCGACGAAGAGCTTGCTCTCCAGACAGTTCTCGGGCGCAAGTTCGTTGACGGCGGCCTGCTGCACCTTCCTCTTGCTGTCTAAGCGAAGAGCTCTCACCAGGACCAAGGACGGGAGGATGCATTCTTTGGGGGGTTCCTCTTCTGCTGGTGAGAACTGATGCGAAAGGGCATCGGGCTTGCCGTTCTTTGAACCAGGGCGATAAGACAACAAGAAGTTGAAGCGTCAGAAGAAGAGTGCCCAAAGGGCCTACCTGGGGTTTAATCTCTTGGCTGTTCGGAGGTACTCGTGGTTCTTGTGGTCGGTCCAGACTATGAATGTCTGCTCAGCGGCTTCCAGCCTGTGTCACCACTCCTCCAAGGCTAACTTGACGGCGAGGAGTTCAAGTTCGCCCTCTGAGTAGCTCCGCTCTGCTGGGCTGAGTCGGCGGGAGAAGAAGGCGCAGGGATGTAGGCGGTTGTCCTTAGTGGACCTCTGAGACAAGACGGCCTCCACGCCGAGGTCAGAGGTATCGACCTCCACGACAAATTGGAGCGTCGGGTCAGGCAGGGACTGTCGTGAAGAGGTCCTTAAGTCTGAGGAAGGTTTGCTCCACCTCTGGAGACCAGGTGAACGTACGGAGGGATAAGGTGAGCTGGTGAAGGGGCGCGGCCACTGTACTGTACCCCCTCATGAACTTCCGGTAGAAGTTTGCAAAGCCCAAGAACTGCTGGAGCTGTTTCCGGGTCTCAGGGCATGGCCACTCCTTGATTGCTTTTATGCAGTCAGGATCCATCTGTACGCTACCGAAACGCTACGGTGGTGGTGACATGGAATTCACACTTCTCGGCTTTCACGTATGGGTGGTTCTGTAGGAGGCACTGGAGGATGGACTGGATGTGTCCCTGGTGTTCCTCCAGGGAGCAGGAGAAGATCAAGATGTCATCCAAGTAGACTAAGACGAAGGAATTGAGAATGTCTCTGAGGACGTCATTGACGAGTGCCTGGAACACCGCGGGGGCGTTAATCAGACCAAACGCTATCACCAGGTGCTCATAGTGGCTGGTAGGGGTGTTGAACGCTGCCTTCCATTCATCCCCTTTGCGAATGTGGACCAGGTGATAGGCGTTCCTCAGGTCTAGCTTGGTGAAGATGATGGCTCCCTGGAGTAGCTCGAAAACAGAGGACATCAACAGCAACGGGTAACGGTTCTTGACGGTGATAGCATTGTGCCCTCGGTAGTCGATGCATGGGCGGAGATACTTGTCCTTTTTTCCATGAAGAAAAAACCCGCTCCAGTGGGGGAAGAAGACGGACAGATAATGCCTGCGGCAAGGGACTCCTGAATGTACGTCGGGTCCAGTGAGATGGTACAGGCATCCACGTGGGGGCATGGTTCCGGGTAGGAGGTCGATGGCGCAGTCATAGGGCCGATGCGGGGGCACTTGCTGAACATTGAGGTCGTTGTAAACCAGCAGCACGGAACTGAGGTCAGGGGGTGGTTCCTCCTTCACTGGGGCCCTGGCAGGAAAGGTTGTACTGAGACAACTCGTGTGGCAGTACATTCCCCAGTCCAGGATTCTGCCGCTCGTCCAGTCCCCAGGGGGATTGTGCCTGCTCAACCATGTGAATCCAAAGATGACCAGCGTGTGTGGGGATGGGATAATGAAGAAGGAGAGCCACTCCTGGTGACGTTCAGCAATGGTTACCAGAAAGGGTTTAGTCCTGCGACTGGCTCGGTGCAGGATGTGGCCATCCAAGACCCTTACCAGGAGAGCTGTAGGACGGGGCTCTGTCTCAATGCCTAACTGCTCTGCTAGCTCTTCATCCATGAATTCAGAGTCAGCGCTGGAATCAATAAATATGGCTAGGTGGTGGTCCTGCAGTTCTTTGGAGAAAGCATCGTATGAGGTGCAGATGGTGGCCTGCCGTTCCCACTCCGCCATTGCCCATAGCCTAGCCTTGCCTGTGAGCAGAGAAATGACGTATGCTATCGTGGCTCTTTCCGTAGGGAAAGACGATGGTTGTAGCTGGAAGATCACAGAGCATTGCACAGTGCTTGCAAACTCTGAGCGTTCGCTGGGTCCATGCCTGGCCAGATGGTACTGTCAGAAAGCCAGAGTCGGACTCAAATGCAGAACATGGACAGAGATTCAACTTTAAGAGTCTTTAATGAGCACCACGGTTGACACACAACCAGTAGCAGCAGAATTGATGCAAAGGACAAAGCAGCATTCAGATAAACAATAGCAGGTTCACAGTCTTTACTCACAAACAGGGAACACAATATCCACTGTGTGAAACAGATTGCAGAGTCCCGTAGCGGTGGAGATGCGCTAATAGCCGACTCGCTAGCAGCAGCAGGGCTAATCTCCGTAGGCAGACAAATCCAAAGGAGCAGGCAGAAATCCAAGTGCAACAGTTCCAAATAATCCAAAAATCGACAGACAGACAAACAGTAACGCAGGGCAGACTTAACTGAAATACCGAAGACAGGCAGGGTCAAAACCAGGGAGGGATAGCTACTCAGGCATGCGAGGTAAACTGAGGAGCCCATCTGGCAATGAGCACATGCTGGTCAAGGCCTTGAATAGTGCTGGAGATACAAAATGGCCAAAATACAAAAAGTGCTCCTCCCAAAATGGCCGTCGACCCGGAAGTGCAAGTCATGACACTACATGTGTATGATGAGTAAATTGGTTACCATTAGTGTGGTAAATTCCTTAGCTATAGACAATCTAAGAGTACAAAGCACCATTAAGCTCCAAATCAACTCCGTCTTTTTATTCCTTTAAAAAGAGCTCCTTACACATCTTGAAGAGTCTTAAAGATAAGTTTTTTCTTTTTCATCATAAACCCAGTCAATCAGTCTTTTTTCTCTGGGTTTTTACTTTATTTATTAACCATATTTACAACATCTAATTAAATTTTAATGTGTATGGATGACCACCAACCAGTCATTTTTGCAAAGACTGAATATTAGTCTGAATTCCTAAATCAAAGGTACCATAATTAATTACAGATGTGTGTAAATTACACCAGATGAGCGTGATGTGGTCGGATATTATTCGATTTCTGATGAATGAAGTCTAGCACCACCGCTAACTCCATCCCCAACCCCCAACCTTTCATCCAAGTCATGGAAATTGTTACCAATTTGCAAGTGTGAGAATGTTGCTTATAATTTCAGTACAGAAAATTATTATTATTATTATTTTTTTATAATTGCAGTATAATTTTGATGAGTTAAAACTCCACACTTTTGCTTAATTACTGTTTAAAAATATTTCATTTATGCTAGTGCGAATATTGCTGCACATTGACTAGTGCCATGGATAAATGTTACCGTGGTACTTAGACCATCTCCTTATTAAATGTTTATTAAGTTTATTTCATTATTAATTATTTAATACTTTGACCCTGCAACCACTGAGTGTCCCTCTGTGGAGTATATCACCACACTGGTGGTTGAATTTAATAAGAAATAAAACAAAACAGTAATAATTTTTTAATCTCTCGATCTCGCAAGACTGATATTTATTACTAATAAAGTCATGTGCTATTTTGTTATTTATTTCCACAATGCTTAGAGAAATAATATTACTAACAATATGACATGAATCTCGGAGTTACACAGGGTTTCCACACATATGAGGATATTCATTTAGAAATCATTAACAAAATAAAGTACATTATATGGTCTTTATGAGGCTTAACACAGAATAATTTCATATGTAATATCTTTGGTGATATCCCAAGAATTTCATTTTGTTACAGCAGTATTAAAGAAAACTTGTTCTAATCTAGAAGTTTCATTAAGTACAGCAGTGTAAGTGATGATCCTACAGACTAAAATCAATGTGTAATATGTAAAGTGTTTTTTAATGAGCTATTTGTACAAACGCTTCCTCATTGTATTCATCAGGCTTCCTGCATTTCCAGTTAATCCATTACACTTGTTATTGCCATAGTTTACGTTGGTCTCTTGTGACCTTCATCGATATGTTCATAATAATAATAATAATAATAATAATAATAATAATTCAGCATGTTTCTTGTTAGGTGTTAAGATGTCAACCATCACCTCTGAAGATCAGTCTGAGCTGGGAAGCTGAGGAAGCTTAAAGCTCTTACATTTTGAAGCTGCTGTGCAGAGAGGGACACAACAGTGCTCATTATATTTCCTCAGTTGTCTTTGAAAATCTTCTGCCTTAAACATCTTACAGCGGCCATTCATTCTGATTGCGTTACAAAGGAAAAACAGTACTGATGAATGTAACCACGGCTGCTGGAGACACAAAAGCCACACAATTTCAAACCGTAAAGGTAAATTTCAAAACAACATAGCCCTGAGTGCAAGTAGCCCATTGAAGATCAATGAGGAAATGTGCATGATTTTTTTTTTTTTAATCGACCGTTACTCACCATAAAATATCACAGACATGTTATTCTGAATCGCACAATCTTGCATTTGAAAATAAACTAACCCCAAACCCAGCGTACAGAGGCTGAGTGAATGTGGTGTGGACTCTGTGGAGGAGCTTCATCGTGTCAGAGACGCTGTAGAAGGACAGAGTTCCTGCACTGTGATTCACATACACTCCTATTCTGGAGGATGATGGAACTCCGAGATCAGTCTTAATGTTGTTGTGATAGAAACAAAGAGGAGACCGAGAACACTGCAGACTCCAGGACTGATTGTTGCGTCCAAACCCACACTCATTACCCCGTCCTTTCCTGCTGATGTCTTTATATGAGACTGATATGAACACAGAGTACTCACTGCTCCACTCCACCTCCCAGTAACAGCGTCCACACACACTCTCCTTACACAACACCTGAGCAAAGCATTCAAATCTCTCTGGATGATCAGAATATGACTGCTCGCTTTTACTGAATGTCACCTCTCTGTTCTTCTCAGACAGAATGAGGTTACGATATGCCGTGTTGGGATCCAGAGTCAGATAACAGAAATCTGAAATAAAAAAAAAATAAAAACAACTGAAAAATATGAACATGTTTAGTTCACAGGATATATTGGCTGTCTGTGTGTTCAGATAATTTAAAAGGTAAATAAAATCAGTCACAGAGGGAGAAAAGGTTCAGCTTTAGATGATTTATACATACATTTCAGAAAATCTTCTTTTCTTTTTGGCTCTGAGGGTAAAATCTGAACGTCCTCAACTGTGGAGACAGAAATCAAATGGTCAGATGTTAAAACCCCTAAACTCAGACATGAATGTGAATCATCACTTGTGTGTAGATCAGAAACGTGTGCAGGTCACGTGTCAGACTTGAAGCAGCAGAGTTTCTCAGCTCTAACACAAACTCATTCACATCAGCAGTTCATCATCAAGACTCAAATCAGGTGAGTGTTAAAACCTCTAAACTGTGCAGAGCTTCGGTGCTCAGGAACGAAGACTGACACCTCGACATCACTCTGTCACCGAAGGAGTAAAGACATCCATCATTGTGTCTCTCCAGCAGGAACAGCTCCTCTTACCTCGTGGAGGGATTTTACTGAATTCCTCCTCACAGAATTCCTCCAGTCTCTTCTTCAGGTCTGAGAGAGAATTCCTCACTCCATCAAATGAGAGATGCTGATGGACAGTGATGCCGGACGTGTGAAAATTTGGTCTATCAAATGAGGGAGATCGACGTCCAGAAGCTAAAGCCTACAGAGAGCAATTAAACATAAAACAAATATAAACAGCGTGCTCAAAGTACTGCTACAATTACAGTTACTACATCACTACCCTGACTTCTATCCCTTATCCCATCACTGTATTACCCAGCATGCATTAGACAAATACATCTTACTGTATATTCTTTGTAAGGTATTTTCTGGCCTCGTGCCTCAATATATCAGTGATCATCTTCTTCCTCACTCCTCCACTAGAGCACGCAGGTCTTCTGCTCAGCTTCTTTTGAGAGTTCCTCGTTGTCGCTATAGAACTAAAGGCGGTCATGCCTTTTCTGTGGTAGCTCCCAAACTCTAGAACAGTCTCCCTTTCTCTGTGAGGTCAGTGTAATGACGTGTCACCAGAGCGGGGATCCATTTGCAGCTTTTAATAAAGGAAGACACAGTTGAACAGGCGAGGTCAAGCAACCCTCAGAAATGTTAGCCGGGGCAAAACAAGACTTCGCAGAGAATGACTGAGAGGCTGAGGCTTAAGTGGTCCCGTTAACGAGCTGCAGGTGAGCTCGTAATCAGAGCTATGCAAGGGGTGATGGGAAATGGAGTTTAGAGGGGAAAGTCAATACTCGGGTGATGGTGACCTCTGGTGACGATCCGGGGGAACCACAGAGGCGGGATTCATTACAGAGCTCCCTCCCTGCGAGAGGCTCCTGACGTGAGGAGGCAAACGACACCGGGGTCTTCCGTGAGGGCGAGGGGCCAGTTTATCCGGATGGGTCCCGTGAAAGTCAGTGGTGAGTGATGGGTCAAGTATGAATTGAAATCTCGGATGAATCATCTGTAAAAGTTAGCGAATCCAAGGAACCTCTGCATCTCTTTGACCGTCGTAGGTTGGGGCCAGTTCAAAATGGCCTGCACTTTACGATCATCCATCGCTACTCCCTCACGACTTACCACATATCCCAGAAATGTGGTAGAAGTCTGGTGAAACTCGCATTTCTCTGCCTTAGCATATAATTGGTGAGAGATCAAGTGTTGTAGAACGGCTCGGACATGGCTAATGTGCGTTAGGAGAGAGTCAGAGTAGAGAATGTCGTCCATGTACACGATGACCCATCTACCGAGCATGTCATGGAATACCTCGTTAATGAACGCTTGGAAGACTGAGGGACTGTTGACGAGCCCAAATGGCATGACCCAGTACTCATAGTGTCCAGACGTGGTGAAGAAGGCCGTTTTCCACTCATCCCCCTCCTTTATGCGGATCAAATTGTAAGCGTTGTGCAGGTCGAGCTTGGTGAAGTATTTGGTGGAGCGAAGCTGTTCAAGAGCTGGCGGGACTAGAGGTAAAGGGTACCGGAACTTGACAGTAACTTCGTTTAAACCTCTATAATCAATACAAGGTCGAAGACTCCCATCTTTTTTTTTAACAAGAAACCAGCAGACGCAGGGGACGTAGACGGCACGATGAAGCCCTTGGCTAGTTCCTCCTCAATGTAGGCCTTCATGGATTCACTCTCTGTTTGTGAAAGAGGAAAGATTCTGCCTTTGGGCGGTGTGGTGCCAGGGAGCAGCTCGATGGCACAGTCGCTGGGTCGATGTGGGGGTAGCTGGGTGGCGCTGGACCTGCTGAATACCTCAGCTAAATCGGCATACTCTGAGGGTAGATTAGCAGAGTGCAAGAGGTCCATCTCGACAGTAGCTGTCTCGAGTAACGTCGGCTCCAGAGTCTGGAGACACTGCGCAAAAAACTTGGCTGACCAGTGAGTGATTTGACCCTCAGTCCATGAGATATGCGGCTCATGAAGCTGAAGCCAGGGAAGTCTCTATCACACCACCACTAGTAGCTAGTTTAACAGGTACTTTGATACACTTAGAAGCATGAGACGATTGACTCACCGCAGAGGGAGTGTGTTGCTTGGGTCTTGTCGGGCAGGAGACTTTCATATGACCAGCTTGGCCACAGTAGAGACAGAGGTTTCTGCGATAACGACGATCTCTTTCCTCCGGAGAGATTTGAGTGTGTCCCACTTGCATCGCCTCTTGTTCGGGTACTAACGGAGGGCTTGGTGAACGGAACGCTGAACCCCTGCTTGGTCTCCTAGAGCGAATCAGATTGTCGATGCGAATGGCGAGATTGATCAGTTGATCCAAGGTTTTACCCTCATCTCGACAAGCGAGCTCAGCCTGTAGCTCCAGACTCAGACCCTTACGAAAAAGCAGTTTTAAGAGATCATCAGACCATCCAGTTTGTGCAGCCAGTGTGCAAAATGACAAGGCAAACTCAGCTGCCGTTTTTTCCCCCTGCCGCAGTGTGAGAATCTGTTCACCCGCTCCTTCATCTCCGCTGGGGAGATCAAACACCTCCTGGAAGTGCTGCAGAAACGCCTCAAACTAGGGAAAAGCTGGTCGATTAAAATTCCAAACGGCTGTGGCCCAGTCTAGTGCTTTGCCAGTCAGGAGAGAGCACACAAAAGCGATGCGACTCTCCTCTGTGGGGTATAACACTGGTTGTTGCGAGACAAACAAGGAGCATTGAAGCAAAAATCCCTTACATTTAGCTGGTGTCCCGTCGAATTTCTCCGGGTAAGCTAAGCGAGGGCTAGCCGTAGCGTGACTCTGAGGAGGTGCTTGGGGTGCCGGGTCTAATGACGGCGAAGCAGACTCAGTTGAAGGTAGCCGTAGCGCTTGCAAAGTTACTAGATCCTCCGTGAGGGACGTGAGGCATGCTAGCTGTTGTTGGTGAGCAGCTAGCACGTTCACCTGGGCAGAGACCTCGGTAGAGAGCCTGTAGACCGCTGCTGGATCAAGATTTGGCAAAGTCTTCTGTAATGACGAGTCACTGGAGCGGGGAGCCATTTGCAGCTTTTAATAAAGGAAGACACAGTTGAGCAGGCGAGGTCGAGCAACAGCAAGCAGGGTAATCAGAGGCGAGACAAAGGCAGAGAAATAAGACAGGCGAATGGTCGGGGCAGGCAGCAACCAAACACGAAGCAAGAGAGATCAGTCCAGAGTCAAACACAGTAATCCAATAACAAAGGGATTAACGCTCAGAAATGTTAGCTGGGGCAAAACAAGACTTCGCAGAGAATGACTGAGAGGCTGAGGCTTAAGTGGTCCCGTTAACTAGCTGCAGGTGAGCTCGTAATCAGAGCTATGCAAGGGGTGATGGGAAATGGAGTTTAGAGGGGGAAGTCAATACTCGGGTGATGGTGACCTCTGGTGACGATCCGGGGGAACCACAGAGGCCGGATTCGTTACAGTCAGCTTCTTCAATATCCACTTTTAAATCTTCTTTGACAGCATATTTTTAATCGCTTAGCTTTTGAATAGGTCCTTTAATATGTCGAAATGGGTAAATACTTGATGTTGTATTTAAAGGTATCTATTTATTATTACTATTATTATTATTATTATTATTATTGTTGTTGTTATACTTTTATACACAACTCTGTAATTTTTTATTTGTTTGATCAATTTGTAAAAAACTTCGGGCCAACTTCTGTTGTTTTTAAATGTGCTCTGTAAACAAAGGGTGACTTGACATGACCTTGATACGCTGTGTGTATTTGTAGATCAGACAGTGAGTGTTAAATACTGTTGCTTTAATGAGAGGTGTTTTAGAGAGTGTGTGAGGAACAGCTGGCTCTGTAGATCAGACAGTGAGTGTTACCTGGAGGAAATGGATGTGATCGTGTGTGTGTGAAAGCTGCTCCAGCTCAGTGACTCTCCTCTGAAGATCAGCAATCTCCTGCTCCAGTTGCTCCAGGAGTCGTTCAGCTCGACTCAGTTCA
>CM041004.1:1297483-1316697 GCA_022985145.1 Pangasius djambal
TGTCTCTGCACTGAGGACAGCTGTAGACGCCCTTCTGATCCTCCTGATCCCAGCAGCCATTAATACACACCTTACAGAAACTGTGACCACAGGGGAGAGTCACCGGATCCTTCAGGAGATCCAGACACACTGGACAGATGAACTGGTCCTGATCTACTGAAATACTGGCTTCTGCCATTTTCCTGAACTCGCACACTGACAGAGCGAACAGCACTCAGAGATCAGTTTCGTTTTCACTGAAATCTGTATGCGTGTTTCCTGTTTCATCATCGGAGAAAAAAAAACAAAGGGGCGGAGAGAGACTAGAGAGAGAGAGAGAGAGAGAGAGAGAGAGGAGCAACAGCCTAAAGATATACCTTTTAATAATTCACCAAATTTTAAAACATGATAGAAAGTATTTTAACAAATATTTTTAAAATGTTTTCCCTAAAATGCCCTAAAATTCTACATATCTTTCTGATAATGTCCTTTAATTAGTATTTAAGTTCAGTGTTTCTCAAAATGGGTCCTTGATGTATATCCATGAAAATATTGCCTTTTTTTTATTTTGTGCTTTTTAGTTTTTGTTTTAATTAGGGCCCAAGCACTGAAAGTGCACAGGGCCCTGTTGTTTTCCTAAGGATTATAATTATTTTAATAGTATTACTTTTTTTCTTCTTCAAGGTTTCGGGGGCTTTGGGGCCTTTAACATGCTCAAAAACTCATGAAATGTGGTCGTCAGCCATTAGGCCCGGGCAAAGGGTAGCACATGGGCGTGGTGGGAGTGGCTCTGTAGCGCCCCCTTTTACACAATACATAAACTTGGTGCATATATCGGACACACTTGTACGTTTATGTACGAAACTCACGTTGTTCTCATCGACCTGAACAACTTTGGCACTGACAATCATTAGCTCCGCCCAACAGGAAGTCGGCCAATGGATTCTGTGAACTTGTAAATACTGTGATTGTCACCAAACTTGATCAGCATTATGCCACGACGCTGAGGATGCTAAATTGCGAAGGGATTTTGATATAACGAACAGTTTCGCCATGGCGAGGGAATAAATCTATGGTCATAGCGCCACCAACTGGCAGCAGAAAGTGTGTGACTTAAAACAGGCTTTTAAAGAGTCTTCTTATGTTTACCCGAATCGCCTCAAATTTGGTCAGACTAATGTCGAGGCTGATGTAAAATTGCGAAAGGATTCTTGATATCTTAAATAGTGTTGCCATGGTAAACATTTATACTCTTTCTGAGTGTTTTTGAGGCTCTTAACATGCTTACAATTTCATGAAAGCTGGCACACGTCAGGCACAGGCGAAAGCTAGTCCAACAGGAAGTAGGTCATTTTGGATTTAATGTGGATTTTTTTTTTTAAATTGCATGCTCTGAATTTTTAAATACTCCTCCAAAAGTCATACACACGTTTGGTAAAGATTTGTTTAGCTTTTTGACATATTGACGAGTTTTATGAGCTAGTTTTCAGCCCTAATGTACCACTTTTTTTGCTTTTTGGTTCATGTAATTGTGTGTGGTGTGAAAACAAATAAACCACATAGCAAATGAATCAATTTCACTCTGATTCACACTTGGACTAATATGTGTAGCGTCCTAATAAAGCATCCTAAAAGTCGATACACACTTCATTCCTACCCAGTGAAAATACAGTACACAGTGTGAAATGTGCAATTACATTTATTTACAAAACATTGTTTAGTGGTTATTTATGAACATCAGCAGTCACTTTTGATCATATTCACAGTATAAAACAGTCACAACAATAGTAAAAAAAAAAAATCACCTGATTCATTTGAAATGTCAACTTTACATCATTTAACAATAAAAACAGGCAAATTCCAGGACTTTCTACGCATGCAGACCTGCTGCTGTGTTCCTTCATGTAGAAGTACCACTACAGAACTGCAGATTGGAACCTGAATGGTTTTATTTTGGGAGGTTCTCCCAGTGTCTTAGGTCTGAAAGAGTGTTTTAGTTCCCACTGAGAGCAGTGTGTGAACCACAGACGCTCTTCGTTACGTTGGGACAGCGGCAGTTCAGTCATTAGCCCCTTTAAGCAAAGGGACTGGATTCTATCTGAGCATGCGTTAGTAGTTAAAAGCATCAGAAAAATGAATAAATGTATATTATTACATTATATTATGAGTTCATTAGCAGCTGTCGAGGATATTATATTATACACAGCTCACTTCTGATCCTGCGTTCACGCTAGCAAGCGATAAATCATGCGGCTTGATTTCTGTTACTTAGAAACACTAATGAATTAGTTCTTGTGCATGTTTTGAATTAAAGAAACACATAATAAAAAAATATTTAAAATCATCAAATGAGCTTATTAAACCTCAAATGATGTTGAAATTCCAGTTGTTGAAATTGCGGTCTAAAGACCGTCTAGTGCTTCTGCTCAGAGAAACACGGCTGTCCCGAGGAGGGTCACATTTGCTTGGCTAGTCTCTGAATTTGCTGAACAGATAAAGAAGGTCTATGTGAATTATTTCTGTGCGATTAGTGAAGAAAAGTTACCTGTCACAACACCTGTGGCAATGGTCTTATCATGTTAGTAAAATTGGGATTGAAATTAACGGAATTACATTACAAGTCTAAAATGACAAACTCGTTAAACACTTTTTCACAAATCAGAAACTACATATCAAGTAAAATCAAGTGCTTTCAGGTACAATGTGATATGTAGAGTGTATTAATGTGAGAGAACTCGGGCTTGTATGGATTTAGTTCCTGACTGGGAGTTCTGAGGTTACGTCCACATGAATACGAATAGAATTGAAAACTGCATTTCCGTTTTTAAAACGCTTTCCATCTACACTGGCGTCTTCAAACTTTTTCCAAAAATTGCTCATTCACACTGACATGTCCGAAAACGCTCACTGAGCACGCGTAAAAACGTAAGAAGCTTTGGCCTGCGTCATTTCCGTCAGGCGTTTATTTACATATTTATTTATTATACTCTTTGAAAAAATGCAATCTATAGGTTGTACAAAGTGACATTAATCTTTAACGACACTATCAAACTGGATAGCAGGCACAACAACTGCAGTACATCATCATCCGCCATCTTGTTTGTTTTGAGTTGAATGGGTCACATGACTGCATCACATGACTAAAAATACGGTTTTGAATATCTGTTTTCTCAGCCCACACTACAACAGTGTGAAAACAGCGTTCTCGAATGTATCCCCTCGGGACAAAAACGCCGTCTCAGTGTGGACTGAAGGCCGAAACGTAGAGAAATGTGGCCGTAGCCTCATTCGCCAGAAGTCGGGTTTTTCCGAGTTCCGAGCAGCATTAATCCCTTTTCTACTCTTCTTTCAGTCCACCTGCAGAATGAGATGAGTGTGGATCGTTTCTTTCAGTCCTGTACATTTATAAGAAAGATTTAGACGTGCTGCGGTTTGGATTATAGATCAGTCTCCGTCTGCCATCTTTGTTAGTGACGAACAGATGTGTTTTTGAGATTTTTGCTTCTGGATTCAGAGGGTTTTATTTAGAAGTGTGAAAAACGCAGCCATTATTATAGACGTGGGAGGGGAAAAAAAGGTTATTTCTGTGACATGCAAGGTTAATGAGTAGCTAAAAGAGTAACTTGCTGATTTTTAACATGTAATATTAATAACTACACTAACGTAATCGAATCCGTAATATTAATAACTACACTAACGTAATCGAATCCGTAATATTAATAACTACACTAACGTAATCGGATTCGTTTTCTGATTGAACGACGTTGGGGAAATAGCCGCTCTTTCTCCAGTTTCTCACTAAAATGTGCCTGCAGCCAAAAAACCCTGTCACTGGTGTGAACACGTTACGGTTCGTGGCTGACGTGCGAACACGCTCGGGTGGCTGCTCGGTAGGGCTTCATGGCACACTACATCCTGTTCACCCACATTTTTAACCCTTCGAACAAGAAAACAATCCCAAGCTCCACTTTTCTCGTTTACAGTGCTGCTTTCGATTGCTCTTTCTAACCCTTTGCACTGTACAGCTCTTCACGGCACCGGAGAGCAGGAGATCTGAACGGCCAATCACGTAAAAGCTGTTTTTTGATCCTACTTCCTCCGAAGGACGACGCCGTCTGATAAATACAGCCCTAAAACCACTGAACAAATTTAAACCTAACAAGAAGAGAAAAAAATGATGTGGGCTTGTTGAGCTTTGCTTAATATGAAATATTACTCAAATATTAAAGGAGTCAATTATTAGCATTCAGTACTTATGTAAATATTTATAACTGATTTTTTTTAAATGATTACATCAGAGCTGAACATTTTCAGACCAGTCTACGCTAATCTGTGGAGTTGTTTGCTAGCTAGCGTGCAGTTTTCTGCCGTGTCCCAAATTGCTTATACCCCAGAACCACAGAGAAAAAAAGCAGCCATGTTTATGTCGAAAAGACGCGATATTACAATTCCATTAGCTTCATAAGCAAGTGTTAAATTATGTCGCGGAAAAAAATGTGCTAAATGTGCAACGTGTCGTTTCGTAATCTATGTTACAGAGTGTTTCCTTTGGCTAGCTGACAGCTAACAGGCTAACTGATTCAGCTTTATCAGCTCTGTACACGGCGTGTTCATGTTCTGCTCCCGACCCACACTGCAGTTTTGTTCTGTCTCCCGACACGTCGCATCCCGTTAGGAATAAACGTTACTCTCATCACCCAAAAGTTCATTCTTTTCCCATAACAGCACGTCTCGAAGTGTTTCATTCCTCTCCCACCATAGCACTTTGCCAATTTCTTAAAGAGCGTCCTATGTTTTTATCCCTTTAGAGTCACATTTAACGTCTGCAAAGCAAGTTAGTTCCTTTTCTCACTTACGCTATAGCAGCTATAAACACTCGTTCTCTCACCAGCCTCTTTTTTCTCTCTCTTGAAGTTAATAAGACAAAAAAAAAACCACAGCAACACAGCTCGTTACCGAAAAACCGCCAACAAGCGTAAACTCCTCTGTCCGAAAACTTAAACCTACAGCTTCACCTCTGACTGTTACAAAGCGCTGACACTGGAGACTCCTTCCATACACGTTACATAAACGTCTCCTTACAGAAAACCCACCGTACAATTCCCAGTGAACGAGCTGTTGCTATAGAAACGATAACATATTAGAACGAGTGCATTAATATAAACCTGCGCTACTGTCAGAGCTGCTGTTATAGAGAATTAATCGACTATTTAATGATTTCGTCATGGCGATACACCGCCGCGCTGATATATCGTATTTATCATGCTAATATCATACACCCAAACTGATACCGTATGCGGATCAAGCGCTTTTAATATCACTACTGTTCATTTCTCTGCTAAGATGATGATGATTTTTATGACGTCGTAGCAATAATATTAATTGTATTTATGACACTTCAATATATCGTCACAGCCCTGGTGTGTATTAGCACAAATTTCAACTTTTCAAGCCCAGCAATATTGAGAAACGCCCACTTTGTGTTCTCCACAGCATGTCTTTCTATAAAAACCTGTATGTGTGATGTATATCGTTATCATTCGATGTCTTAAAGGTATCATGATATGCCGCTGTGGCTGTATTGTCCTCCTGTACTACAGTACTGCTGAAGGCAAGCTGGCAGTCTGAGGATTTCTTAGATCTATACATATGCAAAAAAAAAAAAACCCAAAAAAACAGTATTCAGTCATGCATAAAAAACGAAATGTCGATCATTTCTCCCGACGGCTTCTTCACTTCGATGCTACACACTCGTGCGGGTTTCTGCATTAAAGCGTTCGCTGATCCGTCATGTTTACATTAAATTTCTCTTTTAAAAAAAAAAAAAAATCACATTCCCGAGTCGACGTTCTATGCCCACGCCGCTTCGAAGTGCAAACAGACTCGGTCTCAGACGGCCTGCAGAAGATGACTGGAAAAGATCGAGAGTGGAAGAAGTGGGACTTTCCCTTTTATCTCATGCTCATCCTGTGATTGGTCAGTTGCTTGATTGGCAGGTCGTGGAGCGAACGCTAGCGCTGCACGGACTTGATGACCCACTCGGCTGTGGGGTTGAGCTCCAGCAGGGCCTTCATGTACGTCTCCTCATCCAGACAGCGCTCCTCTACACACACACACACACACACACACACACGCACACACACGCACACACACAATGCATGATACACTAGAGGTGCCAGTTTGGTTCATTTGTGCTCTGCTCTAAAATAAACAACCAGTTCATCTTTGAGAAAGCCGCTGTTTCCAGTCAAGAGCTCTCCTCTGCGTACGGATAAAAAACGACATCATATCTATATATTTAATATAGCAGCTGCTGCACAAAAAGTGTGTAGGTCTATCTTTAATTCTAAGGTCTAAATACTGGCATTTATTATAATAAAAGAAAGGAGCACAATGCTGATGACATCACAGCGAGCGTTACTGATCAAGTGCGGCATAAATTCAAAACGGAAATCGCTTCGCTAACTATCTTATTGTCGATTTTGGAAATGTTACAGCAGTAAAAGAGAAATTTAAGTGTGGGATACGACCTGAGCTTCAGTTCGCTCATTTAAAGTGCGTCATGTCAGCGCTGGAATCGGCTTCGCACTACACTTCCCAGAATGCATTTCCACATACAAACATGGCCGACCAGGACTACACACCCCAACACATGCTCTCTCTCTCTACCACACTCTAGATCACCCGACTACTGATTGCACACACCTGGACTCAATCACACACACAGAGTATTTAACACACACACACACACACGTACGCACGTGCACGTGCGCAGTCTGCTCTTGATGTTACCGAGCTTTATTTTACATGCACGCTGTTTTCTTTTTAGCTTTGTTTTATTTTGATGTTGGTCTGATCGCCTGACTCTTTGCCTATTTTTTTTTTATTTTGATACTGAACATCAATTTGGATTTGTTTGTCTGCCTGTAAATGTAAATTAATTATCTGCAGCCGCATCCGTCCGCATGAAGAAGACAAAGTGATGTGTTGCGCTTTTTAAATAACAAACTCATCACAATAATCACATGAGATTTTATTATCATTATTGCTCTTTTCTAACTACAACAAATGTGTAATTCAGCTTCCCTGATTAGCAGGAAAAAAAAACCTGTACGTGGGATTCAGTGTTTAGTTTTTGCTGAAGTTCAGCGTTGGCTGTAAATTTAGAATTTCGTTACGCAACAGCGAGTTGTGCGTATTTTCTGATTAAGGCTCGATAAGCGACGCACGTGTAGGGATTTACACGGAGCTTAGCCGATGATGGACGGGGGAGGGGGTAGAGGGGTGCCAATACTTTGTGCATCACAACAAATGGACTACAGTCAGTGATTAAACAGAATATGACACATGTGTATGATGGAGATGTGTGGTGTGTGTAAACGTGTGTCAAACAGATGGAGTGTGTGAGTGTGTATTACTCACTGATGTTCCCTCCGATCTCATATAGATACAGATCCTCTCTCTTCACCAGCACGGAGCTGAAACAGGACACACACACACCACACACACACACACACACACACACACACACACCACACACACACACACATTTTACTGATAAAGCTCCCCTTTAAATTTCTATTATTACTCTTTGCCTCACATATTGTGTACTTCAGTACTCTGAGTGCATGTGTATTTAATATGATGGATCATGGAGCATCTTGGGGATATGTGTGTGTGTGTGTGTGTGTGTGTGTGTGTGTGTTCACCTCTCCTGGCTGAGGAAGCGTGTGAGGATGTCCGACGCTCGGAGCTCTTCAGTCAGCTCCACCGCCATGGAGACCTTTGAGAATTGCGGAGCCTGGACTCTTATGAAGCCACCATCCACCTTACACACACACACACACACACAAACACACACACACACACACACACAGTCATTCAGGAATTAAGAACTAGGTAGCATTAAATGTTTCTGAATCTTTCTTTTCAGAAATAACTGTTATTGCATGCACTACCACTAAATGTCCACTAGAGGTCACAGGAAGCCACAGGAAAGGAGACTCGACGCCAGGACTGACCCTGACGCTGAGACTGACACTGAAATATGTTCCATTAATAAATGACCAAAAAATATTTAAAGCAAAAGCAACATTTTCAGCATATTCAGTGAAGTGATAAAAACACTATCTGCCAGTATTTTATTCCTTCTCCTACTTCAGCAGTTTGTTAACTATTTAAAATTCACATTCATATTTATTGGAGAGAGGAACATCATCTTTTCTTTTCCGTGTATAGTCACGTATAATGTTGTGGAACATCCACGAATGC
Organism: Pangasius djambal; assembly: GCA_022985145.1. NCBI lineage: Eukaryota > Metazoa > Chordata > Actinopteri > Siluriformes > Pangasiidae > Pangasius > Pangasius djambal. Next base: position 1,305,734 of record CM041004.1, read on the forward strand.
GCGCTAGAAGAAAAAAAACACCGCTTGTCAGGTTCCCGAGAAAACTTACACAACTCCTCTGACACTGGAGACTCCTTCCATAAATGTTAAATAAGCATCTCTTGTCTCACCTCCGTGTTTTTCTCCACCTTTTCGCTGTTCCTTTCGCGATCATAGGCCATCTTCTTCAGCAGTTTTTTCACCGCCCTTTCTCGGTTCATCTTCCGCTCCATGTTCTGTTTCCGCACCTGGGTCATCACGAACTTCGGGATCTGGACCAGAAACGGCACAGGAACAGAAACCTTGCATTAAAAGTCATTGAAATGGATAAAAATATATTATAGCGGATATTGAATTTGGAGTGTTGGATATAAGTACAGAAACTCATGCGTACGGTCCAGAGCAGGTCCTGGTATCGTATCAGCAGCTTGACGATGTTAGCCATGTCCGTCGCCATGGCAAACTCCTGCTGCTCAGTGATTTTGCTCCGGAAGCCTTTAAACATGAAGAGGCTGGGCGCCATCACCACGGCAGCGTTATTCAGCGTCATTCTGTTGTGCTCCTTGTGGTCGATGACTCGCTGGAGGAACTCCAACAGCGCCTAAGGGTCACGGTTCAGAAATCCATTTCACTCGGCGCAGTGAGATGCGTGAACAGGTGAGATGTGTAAGAAAAGTCAATGTGGATTTTCGTGAATGTGAACACTAAACAGCGTGAGTGAAGTGAGCGACCTTGAGCGCGTCTCTGCTGGACGCCGGCAGAAGGAGCACGAGCAGGTTGAGAGCCTGCAGCTGTTGCTTCTTCGTCGGGAATTCTACAGATATACAGATCACGTTCACAGCCAAGTCAAAAAAAAATCAGTTTTTACATTTTACACATAAGATTCGTTTTTTTTTCACTAATTCCAGAACAGTGCTCTAACTGGCTAAAAGCAGTAGAGGCAATAAAGCATAGCGCATAAGGGCATATTACCTGAGCACTGTACTTACAATGTTATCACCGTACTGTAGCTACATGTTTACCTTTGGCTGTTCCCACTGGATAGCAGTTTAACCTTGAATGAACTCTGGCAGCGTCTCATTCGGGATTCAGTATGACTCTCACGATTCTCAACTTAGCTTAAAAAACACAACTACGCTTTTTACAGGTGGGGTTAGAACCTAAATTAGCTCATTAAATATCGCTAACTAGTTAGCAGATTACACACAGAAAACAGGATTTATTGCGTAACTGAATTCTTTCAGATAGATTTTAGTTTTTAGTTTCTGAACAGCCAGACAAGGATTTGTGGCAGTTTTAAGTGGCTCTTCGAACGAGACGAACGGATGACTGTGCACACACAGTGTGTGTGTGTTTGTGAGCGTGAACTCACTAAGCACAGAGAAGAAAGCGCTGAAGTACTCCACGGTCAGGAGAGGATGAGGAAGCTCTCGGATGAAGAGCTTGAGCACGCTCGCCGCGTCGTGCTGCTTAAGAGACTCCCAGGGAAACAAGCCGTCGTAGAACTTCAGTTCCAGCTCCTGACACACAGCCTGCAAAAACACACACACACACACAATTCGCATTAGCATGTACGATAAACAAATCAACCACACCCAGGTCTCTCCTTACATCATTTGCATTTCACAGATCGACTGTGTTCACATGCACAGATCACAAAACACTTCACACTTCATCGACACGCTCAGGCTATGGATTCTTCTCTTTTTAAAGCGATTACCACGACTTCCAGACGTCAAACATCAAAACAGTATAATCTCAATTAATAATTAAATACATCCAATTAATCACACGAATAAACTAATGTTGAGGCTGCGCTAAAAAGTTCATAAATCAGAAAGAGATTTAACATTGTAGGTCACTTGCGTTCTTTACAGTTCACACTCAAAATAAAAAATAAATACACGTTCACTGTTCACTTTTTACACTAATCCATACTCACTAAAATAAAATAAATATCACTCACTTTAAATTCTTTACTATTTACGTTTAACGTAATAATTTAAATAATTCTTAATTCAATTCATTTACACCTTTTACAGTTCACATTCAAAATAATCCACATTCATTTACACCCTTTACTGTTCACACTCAAAATAACACACATTCACTTATACTCTATTATTCACATTCAGAATAACTCACATCGCTTATGCCTTTTACTGTTCACACTCAAAATAACACACATTCACTTATACTCTATTATTCACATTCAGAATAACTCACATCGCTTATGCCTTTTATTGTTCACACTCAAAATAATCCACATTCACTTAACACTCGTTACTGTTCACACTCAAAATAACACACATTCACTTAACACTCGTTACTGTTCATACTCAAAATAATTCACATTCACTTATGCCTTTTGCTGTTCACATTCAAAATAATTAAAATTCACTTATGCCCATTACAAGATATATCTATCTATCTATCTATCTATCTATCTATTCATCATTTCTTATTTCTCTCTCACCTTCACTCTGGTGGCTGCTCCAGGGACCCGCAGAATCCCCTCAGTGTCCAGCCCCTCCTCTTCTATGTGGGAAATTAACTATAACAAAAGAAAAATTTAATCATTTTATTTCCCTACTTAAGAAGAAGGCAGTGATCAATACGCACCCCTTTGTGTTATGCCAATCAGTAGTTATGAATTATATTACAATATTCGACACACAGTAGATCAGCTGTCTTTTAAGGTCCCTTATTATGCACAATTATGAAATAACGTAATACTCCAGATGAGCTCATGACTCATGCACTAGGAGCATTTCTGAAGATACTGTATGTTAGATCATTGTCATGGTAAAGAAATGTAAAATCTGCACACACTTAAATTCTATACGTGCATGACGGTGAGTGTGTGAATGCTTTCGCGGCTGCTACGCAGTTTTTCATTTTTTATGGACGTACCCGCTGCAGTATGATTGGCACGCGGGTACCAGGCATCATCTTCTGGTCCTGCTCTAGCAGCGTCGTCAGAGGAACCCCGAACAACCCCGACTCTGCAAAAACACCACCTTAAAGATTACACTGGGAGGAGAGAATGTTTATTAAATAAAACCAATAATATCTACACACTCCTGTATTACTTCCTGTTTAAAACGAACAGTGCGTGAAGTCACTTTGCTTTACCAAACAGCACAGATCTAATCGTTGAAAAAATTTTTATTTCCCTTTCAAGGCTATGTGGCAAAAACTAGGCAAGGGATTAAATAAAGGTTTTCTGCCCTGGACTGACCTTTGACCTTTATCTTGAGAGGTTTGTGGGTCTTGAGCTCGATGCCGGCCGTGTCGAACAGAGCGCTCACCTCGATCAGGACGAGCCGGTGAACTTTCTTCATATCGGCCGGGGAGAGACTGCCCACTTTAGTCATTCCTGTCTTATCTCTCGCTACCCTGAAATCCTACAGAGAGAGAGAGAGAGAGAGAGAGAGAGAGAGATTGGGAAGAGAAAAAAAAAAGAACGGGAGAGACAGATAATGTGAGAGAGGAGGTGAAAAAAGCGATGGGGAAGAACAGGGAGAACACAAGAAAGATGGAGAAAGAGTGACAAAAAGAGGAAGAGGAGGAGCAAAGAGAAATAGAGAGAGAAAATAGGATGACAAAAGGAGAAACGTAAAGAAAAGAAGGAGAAAAAGAAACAAGGGACAGCAAAAGAGGAAGGAAGGACAGAGAGAAATGTTTGAGAGAGAGAAAAAAGTAAGAAAAGGGATAGACAGAAAGAAGGTGGGAAAGAGTGAGGGGGTAGGAGAGAAAGAAAGAAAGAAAGAAAGAAAAAGAGGTTGTGTGAGAAAGAGATGGAGAGAGAAAGGATGAAAGGACAAGGGAGAAAGAGAGATAAAAGGCCAATAAGGAACAAGGGTGAAGGAGAGAGAGTGAAAGAGAAGGAGATAAAGTAGAGACCGAGAATTACACACGGAGGATAGACAGAATGAGAAAGACCAGGGCGAAAAGGAGAGAAGAAGGGAAAGAAAGATGAAAAGATTAAAAATTAAGAACGAAAGAACTGAAAGGGAAAAAAGTGTAAGGATTATTCAGCACAGTGTAAAATGAACGACGCTGAATATACGCCAACTTTATAAACTTAAAACTCCTCATATGGGTTAAAACACAACAGAGAGACAATTTAACACAACATAACATAGAGAGAGAGGGAGGAAGAGTGTGTAAAAGAGAGAGAGAGAGAGAGAGAGAGAGAGAGAGAGAGAGAAGAATAAATAGTGTTCAGAGGGCAGAGGTTGAGGGCTGTATTTGGTGCAGTTGCGCAGGTTGACCAGCAGGTGTCAGCAGAAATCATTCGCCATTAACAGTGTATTATACAGTAAATCCTGTAAAGTACTTTCTCAGCGCACTCCTCTCTGAAATGTTCATGATGCCTTTCTACACCAGCGTCACACACACACACACACACACACACACACACACACACACACACTGAAATACTGCTGCTGCTCCTGTGTTTAACCAACACACTCATAAAGTGTTTATTTAATAACCTTATTCTACAAGGGCAAAGATCTCCACGGCAAAACGCGCACATTCCTTTATCATGTAACGGCCAATCAGAGCGAGCCGCTGTGTGTGCGCACACTGTAAACTTTGCTCTGGTATTCACACACACACACACACACACACACACACACACACACACACACACACACATATATATATATATACACATGATAAATCAGTACAGGTGTTAATGTTTGACACGTCTCACTCACAGGTAGCCTGTCGTCAGCCTCGTCGACAGGTGGCGTGACCTTTGACCCCTCCTTGTAGGTCAGAGCCTGCTCAGAGAACGACACCTCTTGGTTGATGTCCGTCTCTGTGTCGGCCACGCCCTCGCCGTTTCCTACGGCCACGCCCAAACCTGTGAGCACGCACCGCAAGATCAGGAAAACAGGCGATCTGAACCACAATCCTAATCCTGTTTAGCCAAGATACGTTTGATTGTAACAGTTTTAGCATCGCTAGCAAAGCTTTAAGCTAGCTAGGGTAACTAGCATTAACTATCTCAATTAGCAAAATGCTAGCTTCTCTATTATTATTTTTTTTTAATAGGCAGCCTCTAATTATTTAAACTGTATTAGCAAAGTAGCACTAGTAAAGGAGAAAGAGAAACAAGGGAGAGAAAGGAATGAGAGGGAAGAAAAAAAAGAAGAGAAGGAAATAAAATGTTGAAAGAAAGTGTGAGAGAAAGAAAGAAAGAAAGAAAGAAAGAAGATAGAGAGGGAGAAAAGAAGGAACGAGAGGGAAGGAGAGCAAGAAAGAGAAGGAGATAAAGAGAGATAGAGGGATAAACATGGTGGATAGAGATAAATGAGTGAAAGAGAGAAAAGGGTGAAAAGGAGAGGGGTAAGGAGAGAAAGAATGAGAGAGAGAGAGAGAGAGAGAAGGTAAAAAGAAATCAAGAATGAAATATAAAATAGAAAATAGAACATTTACTATTAGCATTTGTAGCATCTTTGTTACTTTATTTCGCTAGCTACTTACAATACTACGCAATATTTTCCGCAGGTTTTTAATTTTCTTGTATTATTTATATTTCTTATATTAATTTGTCACATTATATTAATTCTAATAGCTATCTTTTGATACTAGCTAGTAAGCTAATTAGCTAATGGGCACGCTAATACATATCCAAGATATAATACTTGCTACAGGTCTTTTACTTTATTTTGCTAGCTAGTAAGCTGTTTAGCTAATTAGCACACTAATATTCCAAAGATATAACTTCTGATATGTGCAGTTTCATCGATATTTTGATAGCTACTTAGCTAATTAATATAACAGGTGTTATAACGCAGTATGACTAAATTCCCAAGTTTTTATTTATTTATTTATTTTTAACTACATGTCCTGTGCTGATTTTTTTTGTCTGTTTTTGGGTACATGATGATTCTATGTGATTAGAGTCTATAAATCTATGTATAATTTTAAATAAGTTCCTCGATTATGTCGCTGATTGTAGATTATTAGCGCACGTCTGTTTAATGTACACATTTATATTTATGTTGTTATAACTGAGCTCGTGTGTGTGCGCGTGTGTGTGTGTGTGTGTGTGTGTGTGTGTGTGTGTGTGTGGGGCATGTAAAAAGGTCAGCATTAACTGTTGAGACTCACGAACGTACCAGATGATGCTTCTTCTTCCTTTTTCGTGTTTTCACTTCCTCCTCCAGACTTGGACTCATCATCCTAAAAAAAAAAAAAAAAAAGGGAAAAATGAAATGACTAAAGTTTTCTGACACTTACACCCACTGACCTGAGATCAGCTGATTATTAGCATTTAATTCATATTTTTTAGATATTTTTAGTTATTAAATATCGGTTAATGAGCTCGTTATTGTGACTTTTACTATAAACGTGACTTACTTTGACATTTATCATGTCTTTTTTTTCCCCCTAATGTGTCTTACATCTATTGCAGCCTGTAATGATCAAATTATCCACGAACATTTCAGGATGATGACCTTTGACCTGTTGCACTCTGACCTTGGTGTCCTGGGGTTTGAAGATGTCCCTGACGTCGGGGACGCTGTGGGGTTTGTTGCGCTTGCGCAGCGTCTCCAGGCGCTTGTGCACGGCGGCGGCTTGCGTGCGCGTGAGGGTGGACAGTAGGACCTTGCCGTCGTCGACGTCGTCGTCCGGCGCCGACTCGTCGAACAGCGTCGCAAGACCCGCCTCCGTCAGCCACGCCTCTTCCTGCTCGCCCTCTGACACAACAGGAAACAAGGTAAACGGTCATGGATAGAAAACAGGCTGTTTCTCCAACGGCGTTAAACATTAACTAGGCCTGACTTCTACAAATTGGAAACTTTTAGCATGAAAGTTGATTTTTAAAAAAGCTGCCGTTGCTGTTGCTTTACCACAAACTGGGTGTTAATTTCATGTTTGTTCGTGCCGTGAAACACCCGATTCAGCTCTGAGCAGCTGGTTAAGCACGTCGCACAGCTGTCCTTTACCTCATCTTAACTCCACTTACAGCAGCAGCTCAGCTAATCGTCTTTAATCATTTAATCATTTAATCATTGACTGTTCTTATGTTTTGTGTTAAACTTTCAGGCCTAAAATAAATACCAGTTTAGCACCATCCTAAAAAAATTTATTTTCATCAAAAAAAAGTTTCATTCAAATTAGCTGTTAAACTAAACAAAGCACTGCTGCTCCACACTTTCACAAAAAAAAAAAAACATTAACCAACACAGCAAAACTAGAATAAACAGTGGCAGTCCTTCGGTTTTGCGTAACATGGAGTAATTTATTACAGGGGAAGGGGGAAAGGTGTGTGTGAACGCAAATCTGTGTAAAGCTTTGGGATGAACCACCTTCACCTCGTTAGATCACTATAAAGAAAAGCAGGAGGTGTTTATAGGGTTGACTCGGGTCCTGAGCAGGTGAATGGCCCAATGCTAACACCACCACTCTTCTACTTGGACTCGCTGGACAGATTATATTCTCAGGGTGTGGCTTTGTGGACAAGAAAATCTTTCCAGTGTTATTGTACTTCACCTACTCCACCACTAGAGCGCTAATCTCGACTAATCTCGACTAATCTCGATTAATGCACCTTTGCGTCAGTGTGAATTCGACCTTGGATTATTCTCAACTTTACACACAGTTGGGTTATAAAAAGTGAAATCGACGATTCCACGTGCAACAAATTTTTTCATTTAATCACGGCGCAGGTGTTAAACTGGAGAATAACAGATCCATCTCCCTTTTCCTGCTGTAAGGAAGTCACAGCCTCCACTTCCTGTAGAGATGCACAATGTGTGTTTATTTCGCATTTCCCCTCCTGTGAGGCTCGTTTATGGCCATTTCCTGTTCTTCACGACTATTATTTTTAGTCCTATACAAAAACAGTTCCACACTGAGGTCAGGTCATCATACTTAACTAAATGAAAATAAAGTTTTGTCCACACACAGAGAGGAAAAACGACGATTTTTTAAACAATTTTTTTAATGTATTAAATAATGGAGTCATACTTTTTATCCATTGATAGTTACATGTAATGTTATGGAACGTCTGTGAAACAATTAGCATCCTTCTGTTCACTGTCAGGTGTTAGCAGAGTCACACTTTCTCACACGTGTTACATGCTAGATAGAAAAATTGTGAGTAAAACGTGTGAAAATGTGCCATAGGCAGTTACTTTTGGTTAATGTTGATTTTTGTGCAAATATTGTTACATCCGAATGGTGAAAACTGAATGCACGCTCACCGTCGGCTACTTTGAGCTGCACCTCGTCCTGAGGCTCGGCGTCTCCGCTGTGCTGGATGATCTCCATCTCCTTCCAGTAGTCGTCCATGGCCAACTCGTCCAGCGAGTCCTGAGAGCTGCAGCGCTGGTACGGCGGTTTGGTGTCCGCAGTCGCCGCTCGCGTCCGCAGCACATTATAGTGAGGCGGCTTTCGACTGCGGGAGGACGGAGAGACGTGAGGACAGTGAGGACAGGAGCACGGCAGTAATGCTATCACGAATAAATTTAAATGAATTGTGATACCTCTGCAACTCAGAATAAGAAAAATGAGTTACTAAGACAAGGGGTTCTGGATGCCAAAAATCGATAGACTTTATTGAATCAGACAACAAAGTCGAGATGTTCTGCAGAGCTCCTGATTTACATAGTCGTGGCCCAAGCATTTATACAACTCTAAAACAATGATCTCATCAGATGGAGTTTTCTCTTCTTTCTCTTAATCACACCTGCCTCTCGCCCCAATTATTTCACTTTCCCCTTATCTCAGTTTTAACCGTGTATGTTTTCAAAAACAATGTTAACCTTCACCTTAAAAAAACTCCATCTACGAGGTCACACCAGTCCGTTCTCACAGAAAGTCACCCTTCCAAAAGCACCAGAAATGGGACAGTGTAGTGTACAAATGAAGCTCTGGGAGTTAACACACGAGGTGATTTAAGGTCACTTTTCAATACTGTTGCACAGATACTGACTGATATAATACTGACTGACAAATGATATTGATGTAGATAACAGGAAAAAGTCCTCCATAGTTTATGAAATCCTTCACATGGCCGGTTTTTGAACGCAGTATTAAAATTATAAATAAAAACTTCCTGTGTCCCATAATCCTGTGTGTCAGTCTGGACGAAAATGGCGATCAGAGGCTATTTGTGACTATCTGTGAGATATTATTTCTGACAGAAACAAAACAATCCTTACCCCATCAAACCTAACCGACTTCTAGAGTTAATGAACGTTAGCATGCGCCGTCGTCACGGCAACACCGTCCTGCAGCCTCTGGCGCACGTCTCGGACCGTTTTCTTACAGGTCGCTCTCGAATCACTAGCTTACGTTTCACACACAGAGGTTAAAAATCAGACAGAACTGGTGAATTTATTAACAAACGATACGTTTTCCCCGCTCCTACGGTTGGTCGATATTTATCATGTGACCTTAACTGGTTATACAGCATACGACAGTATGATATATTGTTATCATGGCCATTATTATGATGGTAGAAGTATTACAAAAGAAATAAGAACCAAACCAAAGATTTCAACGACTGATACCATGTAAACTTCGAAATATCGTCAAAGGCTTCATAAGGAAAACCACCAAATTTAAGCAGATTTAAAAAAAACAAAAACATGGCTGTCTAAAACCGTGGAATTTGTTTACAAGCGCAAAAGTATCAGCTCAGCCTGTTACACGTTAAACACGTTTGTTACGGTAGCATAAGCTAACATAAAACCGACCCGTGTGTGACACGTAGCGCTTTTCTTCGCGGATACTTTTCGGCTAGCAGAAGAATATTTTCCCAGAGCGTTAAATCTGTCAGCTTTTCTGGATCTACTGAGGACGATTTTATGTAACTTTTATAACTGATACTACACCACTGGTCCAAAACTGTACATTTGTAGGAAGAAAAACACAAATATTTGAATAGTGTTAGCTTTTTCTTTAACTGGGAATGTTGTGTAACTCTTTATAACTGCAGAGGAATCTGCTTAGCGACAGACCTGTGGTGCGCGAACACGCCGCTGAAGCAGAGACAGCATGAGCAGTTCGACTTGAGGAGCATCAGCATGCTGTGCGCTTGTATCTGCGCACAATAACAAAGTGCTGTTTGCATTGATTAATCAGTGTTTTGACTACGAAGCGATATCATTTATATTATTATTATTATTATTATTATTATTATTATTATTAATTTGATTAACAGCAACAAAAACAAGCCACGTGAGTCACTTCCATCTGACGCAAAAGCTTCAGCTTCTTTTGTTTCCCCTGCATTGTTCTGACTTCTTTAATCCTGCAGTTGTATGAGTGCTAGGAAGTGTGTGTGTGTGTGTGTGTGTGTGTGTGTGTGTGTGTGTGTGTGTGTAGGTGTGTGTTCAGGCGCACTATGACACACACACACACACACAGGAAGAGAGCAATGAGGGTGATCATGAGGTCTCTCTGTGTAAAACGAGTCTGTGTTGTCCTCACGGCAGACCTGCAGGGTATCAGTAACGCGCACAACATTTCTGACAACACACACACACACACACACACACACACTCACACACACACACACACATTCAACTGGAGAGTGAGAATGGAATGTTCGCTCTCTTTCCTCTACCCACAGTCTCCTGCTGTTTGTGCTGCTCTTAAAACAAAATGCCCAACAACAGTGCATGTAGTGTGTGTGTGTGTGTGTGTGTGTGTGTGTGTGTGTGCAATATAATGCAATATTCAAAACCCTGGTGTTACATTCAGAAATAGGCAGCAGTATCATCATGATCCCTGTGTGCAATTTGCTTAGAGGCTGCCTACATAGCCAGCAATGTTTAAACTGCTCACTGATCACCATTTATTCTTTATTCCCAACAACCATTTATTCCCAGCAACCAATCACCGATCACCATTTACTCCCAACAACCAATCACCGATCACCATTTATTCCCAGCAACCAATCACCGATCACCATTTACTCCCAGCAACCAATCACCGATCACCATTTACTCCCA
>CM041004.1:1346829-1371817 GCA_022985145.1 Pangasius djambal
GGAGAAAAAGCGCTCGGAGGTGACGGAGCTGATCAGAGCTCAGGAGAAGGCTGAACTGAGTCGAGCTGAACGACTCCTGGAGCAACTGGAGCAGGAGATTGCTGATCATCAGAGGAGAGTCACTGAGCTGGAGCAGCTTTCACACACACACGATCACATCCAGTTCCTCCAGGTAACACTCACTGTCTGATCTACAGAGGGTGACCACAGTACCATGAGCTCACTGAAATGGAGAAATGCAACACTGTGGTACAAAATCCTTGTTCTTGAATAGAATAGCTGTAGTTGTAGCAGTACTGTATTCACACGTGCTGTTTACATTTAAGTTTAAATTGTTTTCTGTAGGTTTTAGCTTCTGGACGTCGGTCTCCCCAACTTGAAAGGCCAATGTTTCACACGTCCAGAATCACTGTCCATCAACATCTCTCGTTTGATGGAGTGAGGAATTCTCTCTCAGACCTGAAGAAGAGACTCGAGGAAATCAGTAAAATCCCTCCACGAGGTAAGAGGAGCTGTTCCTGCTGGAGAAACACAATGATGGAAGTTTGCTCAGTGACAGCCATACTTTATTTGTTCACACACTGTGGTCAATGTTTGAAGGCAGGAAACACACACTTGAGACATTAAAAGCTTACAAGTCATTTGACGCTCTTAATTTTTTTTAAGTGGGTGTGTCCGAGTTCTACTGCATCATCACTACAGCACTTAAATGTTCTTGAATACATCCATAAAATTCAAACTGATCATCTTGTTACTTGATTTGGATTAGCAGGATTGCTTGCTCAGACATTATTGTTTATAAGATTCTCTGTCCAGTCGTCTCTGTTTGCTTTTAAAGGAGTGTGACGTGAGGAGAATGCAAGAAAGTGATGATTCTGAAATCCTACAATAAAGCGTGACGTTTTAAACAAAAAAAAAAAAACGTCTAAATATCTGTTATTTCATATACTGCGTTTACTTCTGCTTTCTTTTCGCAGACAGTTTGCTCACCTGACACTTTTAACTAAAATACTGATTTAAAATGAATAAACTGACTGTATCACTTTAAACTGTTTCCACCTTTTACACAACCTGATGATGCTTTTTGTCTTCATTCCCATTTTTCTCTCCACAGCTGCAGCAGTTCAGATCATTTCACTACCACAGCCACAGAGCAGAGAAGATTTCCTGAAATGTACGTCTAAAACACACACACACACACACACACACACACACACACACACAGATATCTGAGATATCTGCACAAGCACACACCTCCCATAAATATATTCTGTGAATTAAACCCAACATGTTCACATTGTTCACTTTGTTTTTCTCTTTTATTTCAGATTTCTGTTATCTGACTCTGGATCCCAACACGGCACATCGTACCCTCATTCTGTCTGAGAAGAACAGAGCGGTGAGACGCAGTAAGAGAGAGCAGCAGTACTCTGATCATCCAGAGAGATTTGATTACTGGCCTCAGGTGTTGTGTAAGGAGAGTGTGTGTGGACGCTGTTACTGGGAGGCGGAGTGGAGCGGTGATGGTGTTGGTGGTGGTGTGTCCATCTCAATCTCATATAAAGACATCAGCAGGAAAGGACGGGGTAAAGAATGTGAGTTTGGAAGCAACATTCAGTCCTGGAGTCTGTGGTGTTATTCTTCTATTTCTCTCTTTTTCTATCACAACAGCATTGAGACTGATCTCAGAGTTCCATCACCCTCCAGAATAGGAGTGTATGTGGATCACAGCGCAGGAACTCTGTCCTTCTACAGCGTCTCTGACACGATGAAGCTCCTCCACAGAGTCCACACCACGTTCACTCAGCCTCTGTACGCTGGGTTTGGGTTCATAGAGGAACTGTGAGGTTGTGTGATCCAAAATTATGAGTGTGCGCATTTCCCCATTAATCCACAAGGGTAACAAAATGATTCATTAAACCACTGAAACACTAAACAGTAAAACACCGGGTTCGAACTATAGAATGTGTTCTATGAATATAGAATAAAACTTGAGTATAGAATAAAAAATACAGATTAAAAAAAAAGGAAATGTTTTCTTCAGTACGACGGTATGGAAATAAAATTGTCTGAGTTGAAAGCATCACAAGTGATGTATGAAAATATATGAAATACTGATTTTAGCAAGATTAGCAAAAAAAGGTTTCTGTATTTATGTTATTCTTACTAACTTCTGAAATTAGTGTAAAAAATGGCAACACTTTCTATAAAATGTATTCATGCTGCATTATTATTATCCTTTATTTGGTAATAATACTTTGGCAAATATGTTAATGAACTCTAATAAACCCTTAAACATGTATGTGTAGCTTAAAAATATTTTATTATTATTCTTATTATTCTTATTATTCTTCTTATTATAAGTGTATAATTTTATTACGTAACGACGGTGCCGTGACCTTTGTGATTATACATCGTACACAAGTAACAGATGCGGCTTTGATTTACTGCATTTACATTTATTGACTCCTGACACAAACACATCTTGAAACACAAAAGAAAAAAAAAAAAAAAAAAAAAACAGTACATGATCGTCAGTGTGAAGGAAAGTGGGTCAGAAGTTTTGGAGATCCTCAGGATGCACAAAATTATTCCGGAAAACATGATACGCCGAAAGCTGACCGCCGAAGATCATCATCACTAAACCCGAACCTGGAAAGAAACCGAGTGGTTTAGACGCTGAATTCAGTTTTAATTTGGTCTTTTTAATCGATTAAACGTGAACTTCCGGGGTGAGGAACGTGAAATGAGTGCTGTTTACTCACCGAGAGCGATCCACCAGTGTTCTGTGGAAGGGAAATCGGCCATGACTGAAACACAACCGGACACACAAACACTTATTTACATCCTCATATGTCGAACGTGTCGTAGCCGGGAATCTCCACAACTCGCATTATAACCTAATGATCTTTAGATGAGGGATGAAACATAGATATTAATGTGAGTCCAAGAAATGATTACTGCGACACAGGCCTGGGTTATATTTATAGATTTTATTTATTTATTTTATCTAAAATAATCCACTTCCAGATGCTAACATTAACGCTGCTTCATCACACCACCGTGGTGTTGGTTATTTTCCTAGAACAGCACACCCCCGAGTGTTTTATTTCTTAAATATCACCAGGTCCATACAGTAATTACTTAATAGCAATTTAGCAACGATTACAATTATTCATTTATTAATGAATGATATTTTTATCCGTTTAAAGTTGCATTTAATGTTGTGGTACGTCAGTGAAACAAGTACTTCAGCTAAGTTATAGCAGCCATAACCGGTCGTTTCCTCACCAGCTTCTCTTTTCTTCTCTTTCATTCTCTTTTATTCTCTCGCTTGATGTCAATAAGGCAAAAAGAAAATCTTGAGAGCTGCTGCTACAGAAAATGAATCAACCCCTTCTGACCAATCAGAATGCAGAATTCAGCAGCACTGTGGTATGAAATGATATGGATAACGATGAAAATCGAACCTATTTTGATTTTGATATTGATAATATACGTCTGAAGTTTTTTAAATAAAATAAAAAGTTCCTCAGATAAACGTAGAGGTTGGCGTGGCGTCTTTCAGTGGAACGGGAATGAAACCTTTAAACGCGAGTTTGTAAAACTTCAGTTCTGGTTGAGAAACAGAAACATATTTCGGTTCAGAAAGTGTCAGGATGATGGGATTAGCAGGTGGATTGAGGTTGGAGGGGGTGTGTGGAGGGTATCTGACAGTTTAAGGGGGTCTCTGGCTACGGAGCGTTCTGTACCTGCGACCGTGAGGCCGATGTGGAGGAGCGTGACGGTGATGGCGTAGTCCCACACCCACTCCTCCACGATCCAGGCGAATACCAGTCCTCCCACGACGTACGTCACCTCCGTCGAGATCACGCTCACTGCACGAGAAACAGATGCACCGTCACATAAGCGAAGAGCACAGAATTTCCGAAAGTCCTCAGCTCTAGAAATAGCGAAATCCAGAGACTTTGTGTTTATACCATAAAAAATCCTGCACCTTTTCATAAACAGTCCTGACTTTCAGTCTGTAAATCCCGCTCGGGTAAAAGAGTGAATGCATCTCACGGTTCATGCCTTTAAAAAAAGACGTCTTCTCATCTAGTGACCATTCGCAGGTTCAGCTTCAATTCAAATATTACATTCAAATACTATACTACTATTCAAATATTTACATAATCGAAGGGAAAAGAGATGATTCCTAAAGGTTTCGGCCAAATAATTAAAAAAAAAAATACTTTGAATAATGGCATAAGTGAATTGAAGAAAAATTTACACCAACTTTACATAAATGTTTATATAAATTTGGCTTGAATTAGGCTTACCTAAATATTTCGGGCTGTTCCATGAAGGTTGTATTTTGTAGTCGAAAGGTGCTAATAAACTGTCCGCCTCGTCTACCCTGATACAACACACAAACACACACAAATACACACAAATACACACTGACGCTGACAATTTAACACCGACCGTGTTAAAACATCCCTCTAAAAGAAACAGAAATGCGAATGTGGTGAAGAATGAACAACCTTACGTACACCCTTTGGCAAAAACGGACATTTTCACATTGAGCCAAAATGTCAGCCAATACACGATCGCTGTCTGGCGATTGCTTCATTAGTGTTGCAAAAACATACCCAAATCGGACTTTAACAACACCATGTAGCTCATTTTTAAGTAAATAATGCTGCTAAAACAACCATGATAGCCTTATTTGGAACTTATCTGCACCATGACGAAGAATTAATGGAAGTTAAAAATGGTCAGACAACATGAAGTTTGATTTTAAGGATCAGTGAAAAAAAAACCTAATTTATGCAACATCTCCTTCGCTCCACGTGTAGCTGATCAGCCCGATGAAGTCTGCGTCTTTGGCTTTGCACTGGCGCTACGTAGCTCATGTGGAAAATGGAAGTCTCTGGCACCGAAAATCTTAAACAGTATTTGCTTTAAATGGCGCCATCAAGCTCTAAGGTCTCATTCTTTATTTGAAGATTATGTTAAAGAAAAAAAATCAGCTTTATCATCTGCATCATCAAATAGTGCTAGGAAAAAGTTTCTGGTTCTCCAAGATGGCCGCCACTATAACTAATGTCCTACTGAAGTTTAGCTTAGGTTAATAGATGACAGGAAGTGAGGTCACTGGAGAAGTGGAAGAAATTTGCAGAAAAAGATTTTGGGTGAGAAAGATTTCCATTACCCGTTAGCGACATTGGCACAAATTGACCTGAAAAAAAAGTTCAGGTATTAGAAATGGTAGATGTTTTTTTTTCTTCTTTTTCTCAGCCTTTGTGTCGGAAAACAAGTTCACTGTGGTGCGCACGCATTTCTGACTTACAGACATTATCCACTCCGTAACCCAATCCCCCTTTTCCCCTCTTCCAGTCTTCTCGATACAATTAAAATGGTTCTGTACATCATGCACACACTATGTGCACTTACACTTTCCCTTTGTTTGCCTTTGTGACCCCTGAAATAAGTCACTCGCAGGCTTCACCCACAAACGGGTTCCAGCCTACATTCGCGTAAAAATCGTGACCTTGGCAACCCTGCTTGCAGCTCCAGTGCAAAACTAAATAAGACACCAAACCTGTGTCTTGAACAAACACGTGCTTTACCACAGCTGAAGTGTGTAACACGAAATCTTTTACCTTTGACAAGCCACGAGGGATTGAGCTCATGCTACAGGAAGCCGAAGCCACACACACACACACACACACACACACACACACACACACACACACACAGACAGACACAGTGTATAAGACTTACTTCAGGATGCCGATGCACACACTGACACTGATGTAGTAAAGCGAGTAGAAACACACCATACACATTAACAAGTTCTGAAGAACAACCTGGCAAATGAAACAGCACAAATTAATGCAGCATCATGCAGGAAAACCGGGGACTTTTATAGATACTTATGCATCGAGAATGAGTAAAAAGAATGAGTAAATGATTCGGGCTTTTCATTTCCTTCCCAAAAAAATAAAACATTTTATTAGTCACATTTGTATAAAGAGAATATTAAAAAAAAACATTGCCATAGTGACAAGAAATCCAGACACATATCCCAACTTCTACCTTAGCATTAGAGATGGGAACTGTGAGTCAAATCATTTGGCTCAGTGAGTCGATTCTTTCGGCTCACGATTCACTTGACTGTATTTTTGTTTTTGTTTTTTTTTCTACTGATTGTTTTTTGTTGGCTGAAATGATTTCATGAAACCTTACTTTACTATCTAATTACCAAAATAATTGGAATCTTAACTGCTTAAAAAAAGGTTTGTACATGTATGAGGTTCAGCTGAAAGATTCACCCGATTGACACATCACAACTTTACCCACGGTGCACTTGTGTCACAGGAAGTCAGTGATTCCTGATTTGGCCTTCTGTTTTCTTTGCTCTAGTTTTGCTAAATGCTCTAAACACACCCTACATGGATTACTGAAGGTGCTGCGAGAATAAATATATCAGTCAGTGCTGCTTTTTATTTACTCATCCATCCAAACACTCCATCTAACCAAACTTATACAACAATCCATGAAAGAATTTTCTCCTGTTCGACTGTGAAACTCTGTGGCCGTGTCATTAGACCGTTTTATCCTGCTGTGGATCTCCTGAACCCGGGATGATTAGCTTTACCCGTGTGTCGCTGAGCTTGGTGTTGATCGACAGCTTGCAGTGGCGCTTGATCTGAGGCGTCGCACAGCACCGGCAGCAGAAATCCCACAACATGAAGAGCAAGAGCGGACGCTTTGTGTTTTAACATCCAACATACACACACACACACACACACCATCACAAAACAACCAGTGCTAGCAAAGCAGTGCTATGCTAACTCTGTGTGTCTATGAGGACAGGTCTTAATGGGATTAGCAACATGCTTAAACGTTTGCTTCAACCTGAGCCGGATTAAACCCACTCCGAAGGCCTGAGATGGACAACAACAGGCATGAATACATGTCATGTTAGCACTGTACGCGCTGTATAGGGTGTTAGCATGACTGAAACCTGTAGTGTTTACTGAAATAAATATCACAGAAGGACTAAAATAACCCTGTTCAGGCCTCAGCCTGTTTTTAGAGCCAGAATTGAGATTCCACTGTTTTTGCACATGTGTGATGTCATTTCCTGTTCCTTTCAGTGAGCCTGGGATTTAGTTAATCCTGACACTGTGCTGTCTTTAAGCCCATTCCAGATGAACTGTTCTCCTTTCCTGACTAGCAAAAGGGAACATTTCTTTTTAAAATCAAGTACATTTTAAATAGAGCTCTGTTTTTTTTTTTTTTTTTAAATATTTGGTCCTGTTCAATTCGTCTCGATCACTCAGACCTCCACATTTTGACCGAAACGCCTACTTGGGATGTGTTAAAGCTATAATGAGCGATTTTGCTGAAACTCAAAATGCAAATGTGGAGCTTCCTTCAAATCCAGAACGTGCTACTAGACATGTTTTATTTGCAAACGATTCTGCCTCTTTTTGAACGAATCAATAAAGTAAATTGAATCGGTATCAATCATGCTGTGAGTGATTCGTTTTGTTCCGTTGCTGATGACGGCCTTCGCAGTTACACACTGCAGATTAAAACGTGGAAGCCAAAGCTACATTTACACATACAGTACATCCAAAACTCGGCTATAATACCAGAATCTCGGCTAATTTGCATACTACGTACTATATGATGCAGATTTGTCAGGGTTCATCCCACTTTGAGTGAAAACTCACACCTTCCGATCACTAATCTACATAAGAGAGCTAGAAGAGACCACTTTCTAAAATTACGCATTGCACCTTTAATATTTGTGCTCTATTTGATTTTGAAATATGTGAAGATTTTTTACATTTTTTTTGGAACACAACAATATTTGCATCCTAGTCTGTGACAAGGTTTGTGTCGCAAACTCATCTTGGTCACCAAGTTTGTAATAAAATAATAATCCAAGTGATAATGTGTTACAGTGACTTTATCATGGTAAGGGGGTCCTTGGGCATGATTCGGACCTCCGTCAGCGTGAGTAAATTACTGTAACACACAGCCCAGAGTGGATTATTGCTTTAACAAAATGGCAGAATAAACAATATGAGAAAATACACCGGTGTTTTTTAACAACAACAACAACAACAACAACAACAGCAACAGTATCAACAACTACAATAAGAAGAACAAAAACAACAACAGCAATAATAATAATAATAATAATAATAAAAAAGAAAAGTACTAATATTTGCCAGGAACTATTCTTCCGCCATGCAGTGTAGTCCACTAACAGTGAGCCTAACATTCATTCATTTATTATTAATATTAATTAATATTTGCAATAAATAATGTTGCATTTGCTCACACTGTAACTAACAGTGTAACATGTTTACACCTTTAATACACAATATAAGTGTTACACAGCTCAGCCAATCAGATTTCAGAACCGTTTTATAAAATTTGCAATTTCATGATGCAATTTGATATTATTTTTAGTCTGTGGAACATCAAGCTGCTGTTTATTCTTCTTCTTATTATTAATATTACTATTATTTTAATAACTGAAGCATACAGAGTTCTCAGTGTGGACGGCGCTGAGTTAGCAAACGCGTAAGTGTGTCGGATTTCTTCTGATTTTGGGTAAAACTTTGGAATATCGGCGTCTTGCACGGCAGCAGCGGCAGCAGCACTAGTTCCAGCAGTGCCGTACTGCGCATGCGCACTGTGTCCGCTGCCTGGGCAACTGGGCATTAGTCGTGGGAGAATTTAGGTAAGAGACAAATTAAAACTAGAATGAAACTGTTTGAGCTGCGCGTGACGCTTCGTAGCGGGATGGTGCACTATTGTGCGCCGTGTTGCACTTTTATTTGCTTTTTATCGCGACGCATTTCGACTTAAACTTGGCTATAAAAGTGCAAAACGCCCTGCGCGCGAGGCAGGAAGAGCTTCAGCGTGAATAAAACGCTTCAGTGTAACAAGATTACAGTTAAACCGGAAACGCAAAGCGAGCCGACGAGATGAATATTAGACCATTGTGATATAACATTGTGAGAGTGTGTGTGTGTGTGTGTGTGCTGGAGAGTGTGTGTGTGTGTGTGTGTGTGTGTGTGTTTCACTCTTTAAGGGGAAATAATGGAAAAGCTTTT
Organism: Pangasius djambal; assembly: GCA_022985145.1. Taxonomy (NCBI): domain Eukaryota; kingdom Metazoa; phylum Chordata; class Actinopteri; order Siluriformes; family Pangasiidae; genus Pangasius; species Pangasius djambal. The sequence continues at coordinate 1,355,958 of CM041004.1, forward strand.
ATTCTCTGTGTCATGAAGCTGATCGTGCGAGACACACACGGAAATGCGGAGAGAGACAGGAGTGTGTGCTGTGCGTGAGCTGTGCGTGAGCTGTGCGTGATGCCCCTGGCTTGGACTCGCACGGAGAGCTGGAGCAGTGGAAAGCCTGAGAGAGGAAAGCCTGGCAGTCTGAGAGTTAGACAGAATTAATTCCTGCTCCGCCATTTTGAGCTTTTTTTTTTTTCTTTCTTTTTTTTTTTTTTTTTGGCTTTATACGTATAGATGAAAAATATATCTCAGAAAACGCAAAGTGGATTTATAATGAGAGAAAAGTGCACCCACAATCCACACTGTATTCCTAAAATCTGAATGCATTCATTACTGAAGAGGGAAAGAAGTAGTTTATTCTAATAATCAATTCAAATTAATCAACACCCAGATGCCTTATTGCACACTTCAGCTCAGGACTGACTGACTGACTGATTGATTGATTGACTGAACATCTGAATCTAACGTTCCTGTTTTTATTCAGAAAGCATCTGCACAAGAATAAAAAAACACCTTCTCTAGACTATCCTGTACAGCTCACACACCTAATAACTGACTTCCACTCACAGCTCACTTTTCTTTTCCAGCCAGCTGTGATTCCAGCTGTGATTCTCCTCATGCTGACTCAAATCATCATGATCCAGTCAGGTGTAAGAGCGGGCTGATTATTAAACACTTCCCAGCTTCACCCAGGCGCTGTGCTCTTCTGGGTTTGAAATCACACAGCAGTGCGACATTTCACTCAGTAAATAAACCTCAGAATACTGCAGTGTCTCAAAAATGAATACATATGAGATCTTTTTTATAATCTTTTTTTTTTCATTGTTTAAACGAAGGATAAAAGTTTCAAATTCGGAAGTGGAAGAAACAGCGACCTCTATAGGCATAATAATAATAATAATAATAATACTTTTAAAAATGATTATTATCATATCGAATTCTTCATTATAATATATTTGACTGCAAATATACATTTATTTATACACATCCTTATCTAAATATACCTTTCAAAGAATATAATTTGTATTATATTTAGATTAATTGTATATTTATATTAATTCATACCTATAATATTACTGTGCCGTAATGCAGACTTCCTGTGAAGTCTAAATGAAAGTGAGTTTATAATCGAATTATTTTCGAGCTTACAGCTTTAAAAAGAGCTTTTGGTGTGTGTTTCTGTGTCGTTAGAAACACTGGGTTAAAGTGTAACACACGTTAATGTGTAAGTTTGGGTAAAGGTCACTTGTGATAATTCCTTCCTTACGAATCATTGTTTATGCGTCTCGTGTAAAAACTGAGTGTAAAGTTTGTAGATTTGCTTCCCTAGTCGCTGACCGTAGCTTTAAGTGGCCTACAGTTTATGTTTACAGTTCACAGTTTACAGTACATTCACAGATTGTTTACTGTTTGTTTACAGTCTATAGTTTATTTTTTCAGTGTATGTTTACTGTTTATGTTTACAGTCAACAGGTTGTTAACAGGTTTTTTTTTACAGTCTACGGTTTATGTTTACAGTTTATGCTTATAGTTTATGTTTACAGTTTATGCTTATAGTTTATGTTTACAGTTCCCAGTTTATGTTTACAGTTCCCAGTTTATGTTTACAGTTCCCAGTTTATGTTTACAGTTTGCAGTATATGTTTACAGTTCACAGTTTATGTTTACAGTTTATGTTTACAGTAAACAGTTTCCAGTACATTCACAGATTGTTTACTGTTTGTTTACAGTCTATAGTTTATTTTTTCAGTGTATGTTTACTGTTTTTGTTTACAGTGTACAGTTTATGTTTACATTTTATGCCTATAGTTTATGTTTACAGTTTGCAGTATATGTTTACTGTTTACAGTTCAGAGTTCATGTTTACAGTACACAGTTTACAGTACATTCACAGTTTGCAAATTATGTTTACTGTTTGTTTACAGTCTACAGTTTATTTTTGCACTTTATGTTTACTGTTTATGTTTACAGTCAACAGGCTGTTTACGGTTTTTGTTTACAGTCTACAGTTTATGCTTACAGTTTATGCTTACTGTTTGTTTACAGTCTATGTATACTGTTTGTTTACAGTCTACAGTATGTTTACTGTTTGTTTACAGTCTACACTTTACATTACTGTTTGTTTACAGTCTACACTTTACATTTTATGTTACATTCTACAGTTTTTGTTTACAGTTTATGTTTACACTTTGCAATTTATGTATACCGTTCATGTTAATGTTTACAGTTTACGTTTATGTTGATATGTTTGTGTCTGTTTCAGATCTGAGTGTTTCTCTGTCATGGACGGATCGACCCCTGAGTTTGACATGCATGGGGCGATGGAGTGGAACGACGGCGTGGGAACACTCCCCGGCAGCCAGCTCAAGGTCAGTGCTCAGGACCCATGATGCAGTGCTTCTCCTGTTGGTAAATGTTAATAAACTGATAGGGAAACTGATTTGTGGTCCTGAGATAAAGTCTTATTCAGAAGGTAGCATTAGGACACGTGTCTTGTAAGGATGCTTATGTAGAACGGATTAGAAGGAGGAATCCTTTAATTCTGTTGTTCTTTTCCTCAGTTTCGTGAAAACGAATTCGGGGTGCTGGAGGTTATAACAGACGCAGGAGATGAGGAAGGGGTTAAAAAAGCTCATGCAACCACCACATGGAGTGTCCCCACAGCACAGGAGGGCAAGTACACACATACACTCACACACACGCACGCACATGTGGTACTACAAAACGCAGACAAACATGAACATTATATATAACAGTATATACACACACACACACACACACACACATATTCAGACTTTCTGACTGTTTTTTTTTTGTCCACAGCTCTGTCAGTTGAGATGCACTGTGGTCGTGTGAATGTCTGCAGTAACAGGAAGGACTCAGCTCCCCACTTCCTGCCTGATGGACGTCACTGCACCAACGGCTGCCTCCACCTAGAGCAGAAGGAGTGAGTGACCCATGAGATACATTAAATATGATACAAACCTTCGCTAAACATTTCACTAAACCTCCACCAAACCCTACCTGAATGTTTTCAGAACTCCAACCAAACCTTCACCAAGTGTTTTCAGGACACAAACCAAGCCTTCACTAAACATTCTCAGAACTTTCATCAAACCTTCACCTAACATTCCCTAAACCTAACATTAACATTGGATGGACATTCTCCAACTGCTGCACGCATTTCCCAATCTCCATTCTTTCATCATTCACCAAACATTCTCTCACCAACATTCCCCATTCTCTAAACATTATCCAAACCTTTACCAAACACTTCCCAAAAAATTTCACCAAACATTCTCAGATCTCCCAACAAACTACAACAGAACCTCCACCAATCCTCCTCAAAGAATTCTCAGCCCTTCACCAAATCTTTACCAAGTATTTCCCAAAAATTCAACAAACTGTAAGAGAATCTCCACTGAACCTCCAGCCAACATTCTCTGAGGTTCCACCGAATCTTTACCAAACATTTCCCAACAACTGGCTTAACGTGACCCAACTCCAACATCCACTTGTCCAAAAACGCTCTGAAACTTCATCAAAAATTCAATCAAAACATTTGCTGACGTTCCCTAAACTATCAATAAGACCATTACTTAAATGTTTAGTATTTGTAGTATTCCGTATTTATTCATGAAATCGGTGAGGCATCACTCCTTCCTCTCCCTCTCCCTGCAGAAAGAGTAAGACTGGGAAAGAAGATTCCAGAATGAACGGTGAGGTTACTCGGGTCAGCAGGAAGAGACCACACCCAGCCAAGAGAGCGGAGGAAGAGGTGGAAGAAGTGACGGAGGTGGTGGAGGAGGACGATGAAGACTACGTCAGTTCTCTTTTTCCCCTTTCCTTCGTTATTTCTTCTGTCTCTATTTTAATGCAAATTAATTCATCTTGAGTTGGGCAAGGAGGCCACACCTCCTTTACTGAGAGTGACAGGTAGGGAGACCACACCTCCTTCACTGGGACTGACAAACAGAGGCCACACCTCCTTCACTGGGACTGACAAACAGAGGCCACACCTCCTTCACTGGGACTGACAAACAGAGGCCACGCCCTTTATATGGAGATATGGAGAAAGTAGCTCTGAGTGCATGTGGCTTGAAGATCATACATGGGATTGTGGGCGGTACTTTAAGTCTATATATGGGCGTTTTCAAGTAGGAAGAAGGAACTCATTAACATTTATATATGCTGAATATTTTCAGGAATTTTGTAAGTCTTATTTATGAATAGATTTGTGTGTGTGTGTGTGTGTGTTTGTGCGTGTGTGTAAAACAGGAAGAGAAGGAGGGCCGGCGGCCGGCCCGAGGAGGTCCACGGGGTCGTAGGAAGCGCAGGGGAGACGCAGCTCTGCTCAGACAGCGTAAGTCCTCACGTATTTAACACCATAAACTTTACAAAACATGTGTCTTGTGATTAAATCATTGCGGGTGAATTCATTTCAGTGTGCAGTCTGTTCAATGTGTGAGAACTTTGTTTTATGCTTTTAATAAACTGTTATTGCGTCATAAAATACAAGAGCCAATCAGGGTTCAATATGCAAATGACGCGAGAGTTTCATCGGTTCGGTATCTTTGTCTGTTGTGTAATTTGTTTAAACCGCAGCGTCTAACAATTTCTTATTTAACATTAGAAAACATACAGTTCCGCAGAACATAATCTTCCGGACCTGAACTCATCCGAGCACAGCTACCTGTCTTTTACTTGACTTTAGTGATGTTATAAGCCGTGCACGAGTGAGTAATACGGTTTAATCCAAGTGCTTTGCTGTTTCTTTTCTAGTGGTTTCATATGGAGGGAGGAAGAAATCCTGGTGCTGGGCTTCGTACCTGGAGCAGGAGAAAGCCATTGCAGCTCCCTGCAAACTATTTAAGGAGGTGAGAGAGCAAAAAAAAAAATTACCTGAAAAAAATGACCAACCAATTGACTTTGTTTTTGAGCAGCGCTGTCTTGATATCTTGACATCATTGCGATTTTGCAGGAGAGTGGAAAAAAGTGTTTTAAGCGCTGCTGGTTGCTGTGTTTAATCGTCTACCACACATATCTATTTTAAACACACGCAGAATCAGGGATTAAAAATTAAACTTTTTGCCAGTGTGACATTAAGCTGTCTAAGACATTTTCGATAACCTTCTTTTCTCATATTTACCAAGGGTGCCAATAATTCTGGAGCTGGCTGTATATATAAACATCTGTATATGTGTATATTTATATGCTGCGTGTGTGTGTGTGTGTGTGTTGCAGCACCAGTCCTTCCCTCAGAGTAAGAGCGGGTTCAGAGTGGGTATGAGGCTGGAGGGCATCGACCCCCTACACCCCTCCATGTACTGCGTCCTCTCCGTCGCCGAGGTAACGACCTGACGTCATTAACACGTGTCTGATTACCGACAGCCACAACCACTTCAGTTCAAGAGTATCCTGTTACTATCGTCTCACTATTAAATATTGAATGTATTTGGGCCTAAACAAATATATCATTTACTTCTATAAGTTTTCCATATTATCAAAATCGACTTCATGTGTTTGTGGCTGATTTCACCACCATGCCTTATTTAACATGTCTGGAAGGAGTCTCCAGTGTCAGCACTCTGTGACAGTCAGACATAAAGCTGTAACTTGACATCTTCAGGACAGCGGAGTTTACGCTTTACAGCTTCCTCGGTAACATGACAAGCTGTGTGTAAGCGCGAGGGAAAAGAGAAGCTGGTGAGGGAAAGACCGTTTATAGCTGCTATATTGTAAGTGAGAACAGGAAGTAACTCGTTTCATGGACGTTCCACGACATTAAATGTAACTATAAATGGATAAAAAAGTATGACATGCCACTCTTTAATAAACTACTCTGGTATAAGGGGAATAAAGTGCTTTTGGACATGTTTTTATTGGAATATAATGACCACTGGAAACAAACACACAGTGCTGAGTTCCTTACTTCTGAACGTTGGGTGGTGTTTTTTACGCAGGTATCCGGCTACAGAATGCGCCTGCACTTTGATAATTACTCCGACTGCTATGACTTCTGGGTAAACTGCAACTCTCCCGATATTCACCCCGTGGGCTGGTGTGAGAAAACAGGACACAAGCTGCATCCGCCTAAAGGTACGATACAATACAACAAGCACACAGGACAGTATCAGTGAACACACAACTACACACCGAGTCTATGGAAATCACAGTATAATAAACACCAGGAAGTTCATCCGAATCCAAAAATATGTATTTAATAGCAGCTGAAAAATGACCTCTCGACCGTTAGGCTAGTTAGCGTGGTCAAAGCTTTGGACTCAGCAGTCATTTCTTCGCTGGTTGTGATCATGTGAGTTGCTATATTCTGAAAAGAGCTGTAGACGATTCACGTTTCGAGCAACTGAGTGGCGATTATCTTTAAAATCAACAGGCTGCTGTTGTCGTAGTAACGAGCTAGCAACGTAACGCCTAACATTTCTCACTCTAGATGCTAGCTAGCTGGCTAGCTACTTTTTCAGTTCAGTTACATCAACGAGCAGAAGCAAGATATTACAATTAATTCGCATTATTTTCTCCTGTTCTTTTGTCCGTTTCTCTTCTTCGGCTTTTTTTCCTTTTTTGAGTTTTTCCAACCCAGATAGATGTAAACGCTTCACGATTGCTGCTTCTTTCTGATCTTCTGGCGTTATTGACATTAATTTACCTCATTTAGTTAAGTAAATTGCAGGTTCTATTCCTCCCACACCTCAAGTACTCCTCCCCGAGACAGCCTGATGCATACATCGTTTCACCAGGTGCTAGTAACGTCTGCTTTTATGCATATCTTTGTTAAAAATCATGGCGCCCCCTGGTGGTCGGGGGGGGCCCTAAGTGACCGATTTGCGTTCACAGGGATGAAAAGCGAAGCGTTCAGCTGGTGTTCGTATCTGAAGACGAATAAACTGCAGGCAGCCCCCAAATCTCTGTTCCACAACCACAACACGGTGAGTGGATTTATTTCTCAAACTGACATGACTTTAGGATTTTCGGTATCTCAAGAGCGAGTGGTTGAATGTTTGTGGGATTTATATGGAGTTATCATTATAACCAGCAGATGAACTGATGTTTGGAATTGATGCGAACAGGGTCAAGGTCACAGCAAGGTCAAACATCTGAAAGCAGTTTTCTTCACTAGCATATTGTTTGAAGAATAGTTTAAGGGTATTTGAGGCGTACACGTCAATAACGAAAAGGCCTAGACGCGTCCCCGTCCACGCCGTTGGCATCGGGTTTGGGAAACTCGTTTATCTGCAACCTTTCTACCTGTGACCCTGCTGTCTTTCGCGATTACACACTTCGTACTACCGCTTCCCTCATTCATGATTAAAACACAAGGGTGAATTAAAAAAAACAAGGTACAAGATGGCGGTGTGCGTGGACTCAGCGGCTCGGGACTCCCGTAAAAGTTCTTCTTTTCTGTGTGTGTTGCTTATTAAAGTGCTAACTGCCCACAAGTAAAAATAAACAAATACATTTCCAGCGACAGGAAGCAAAGCGAGTGTGGAGCAGATGAGGTGAGTGACGCACCAAAGTTACGTTTCTGTGTTTTTTTGCTTCGACGTCTTTTGTTACTGCTCACGTCTCCTGAAATGAATAGAACGGTATTTCCATCGCTCTCTTTCAGTTTTTTGAGAGAAAAAAAGAAAGTCCGGTGACGAAAAGATTGTTTATAGCTGCTATAATGTAACTTGTTCATAGATGTTCCACAACATTTAAATGAAACTATAAACGGATAAAAAGCATGACGTGGTAGTCTGTAACAAATGAGAAATTGGAATAGTTGGCAAACTGCTGTGGCGTAAGAGGAATAAAACAGCGAGATGCGCTGCTGTGGGAAAGTAATCAGCGTCAGGGTGGTAGCAGTAACGCCGCTTCATCACGTGTGTGTGTGTGTGTGTGTGTGTGTGTGTGTGTTTGCTCTTCAGACAGTCACACCTTTAGGCTTCAGGGTGGGGATGAAGCTGGAGGCGGTGGATAAGAAGAACCCGTCACTCGTCTGCGTCTCCACCGTTAAGGACATGGTGGACAGCCGTCTGCTCGTGCACTTCGACAGCTGGGACGAGAGCTACGACTACTGGTGAGAAGAAACGTGTTTTACGCCCACGTGTTTATTTTAAACAGTGAGTTTGGCGTGGTGAGGCGACAGCAGGAGTAATGATGTGTTACTGGTACATGCTGTATGTAGAGTACAGCAGTACAGTGTAGAGGAGGAGGAGGAGTTTAGATGTACTACCACTAGAGGGCAGTGTTTCACTGACACACTTCAGCTGTGTGTGTGTGTGTGTGTGTGTGTGTGTGTGTGTGTGTGTGTGTGTGTGTGGGGCTTTATTTGGACTGTAGATGGTGCTAGAGGATCCACCCACACACACTTAAACTCGTCACAGATGTGTGCTGCTAAATTATACAAACACATCAGTAATGGATCTCTCTGTCTGTCTGTTTCTTTCCCTGCACTGTATTTCTCTCTCTCTCTCTCTCCCTCTCTCTCTCCCTCTCTCTCTCTCTCTCTCTCTCTCGTCATTTATTCATTTAGTTTGATTTCTGGTGCTTTATCGACATCACTGTCATTATACAGTCTTACAAAAAACAGCACAGATAATAATAATAACACAGTAACTGCATAGGCGCAGTTTCTTTTTCATTTAAGATGGAGAGTCCCTCTCTCTCTCTCTCCCTCTCTGTCTCTCTATCTCTCTGTCTCTCTATCTCTCTGTCTCTCTATCTCTCTGTCTGTCAGATTCAGATGGAAGAAGCTCCTCTTTCCTTTAATTCTACGTTTCTGTATCTCGCTCTCTGACTCATTCTTTTAGTTGTACGTATGTCTCTCTCTGTTTTTCTCTGTTTTATTTATACATCTCTTTCTCTTTCTGTCTGCCTCTCTGTCTCTTTTTCTTTGACTTCTACATATGTTTCTCTGTCTTGTTCTCTCTCTTTCTTCCTCTCTCTGTCTCTCTAACTTCTCTCTCTCTGTCTCATTCTTTCAGCTGTACATCTGTCTCTCTTTCTGTTTCTCTCTCTTTCTCTGTCTCTGTTTCTTTAACTTCTACATGTTTCTTTCTGTCTTGTTCTCTCTCTTTCTTCCCCTCTCTCTCTCGTTCTGTCTACATCCGTCTCTCTCGTTCCTTCTCTGTCTCTCTTTTTGTTCTACATCTGCCTCTCTGTCTGTCTTTCTGTGTTTATCTCTTTCTTTGAGTTCTACAGTACTCACTCTCTCTCTCTCTCTCTCTCTCTCTCTCTGTGTGTTTAGTTTTATATTGTAATGTAAACTTTTTTCTCTGTATTATACTTTGATCTGCAGGTGTGATGTGACGAGTCCGTACATCCATCCAGTTGGCTGGTGTCAGGAGAACGGCAGAACCCTGACCACGCCTCCAGGTAAAAGAAAGAAAATGGGGATGGATTAAGAAAAGAGAGAAAGACCGAAGGAAAGGATGCAGTAAATAGTCTGACTTTATGAAGATTGTTTATTGGTATGATTTATCTTCTGTTTTTGATGTTCTTCTGATGTTCAGCAGACGTCTGGAGGAGCCTCGGCGTTCCCATCATGTTTGATTAATCTATAAACAAGTTCTCCTCCCTGACACGTTTCCCAGAAGTCTGAAAAAGGAGAGATTGCTTGCTCCATTTCTGATTCGATCGTGTGCTCCGCAGGTTACTCCGATGCTGAGAACTTCTCCTGGGAGAGGTATCTGGAGGAGACGAGCTCATTACCTGCACCTGCCAGGTCCTTCAAAGCGGTGAGGGAACAAGTGTGTGTGTGTGTGTGTGTGTGTAAATGTCTGCACAGTTTCAGGCTGTTTGAGATCTCCTCACACACACACACACACGGAGCTCCGTGTCTCTGTCCGCAGTGTTTTGTCTCCGTGTCTCTCTGCAGAAGCCTCACCACAGTTTCCAGGTGAACATGAAGCTGGAGGCGGTGGACATGAGGAACCCTGTGATGGTGAGAGTGGCTACAGTGGTGGATCGAGACGAGCACAGGGTGAAGGTATGCAGTGACGTACACAGACATGATCTAACCCCGCCCACTCATGATCCAAGCACCACCCCTAAGTTATTAGAAGGTGGAATTGTAGCAGAAATCTCTCACCATTGTAGACCCTACTACGATTCATATTCCAGAAGAAATGATCGATATTTGAGCCCATAAAGCTGAAACTACTAAAGGAAGCATCTCAGAGGGTTTTCCTACACAGCAGTGACCTTTACCCTGTGGGTGGGGCAAGCAGTATCTGCCTTGTGATCTGCCCCGCCCTCTTTACTTCAGAAGTTCTAACAAGGTTTTACAGGACAGCAAGCATGACAGTCCTAATTCTACTAATCTGAATTCCAGCTCTTGAGAAACTCAGACCTGGGAAATAATACATAACAGGCAATGCCAGTCTGACCTCTGACCCCCAAATGACCTCTGATGTGTCTATTTCTCTCAGATCCATTTCGATGGCTGGACGGATGAGTATGTTTACTGGCTGGACGCAGACAGCCCGGACATCCATCCTGCAGGGTGGTGCACCAAAACGGGACACGCCCTACAGCCGCCAATCAGTGAGTGAGGTCATTTTTGGGGGGTGGGAATGAAACTGGAGAACCCAGAGGAAACTCGGACGGATACTGGGAGAACGTGCTTTCTCACTTCCCATTACTGCGGTATCCAGAGTGCACAGAATAAACGAGGGAAAGATGCACTGGTCAGAGAAAGAGAATGAAGCTGGGTGTGTGTGTGTGTGTGTGTGTGTGTGTGTGTGTGTATGTGTGTGTGTATGTGTTGTGTCATGTTTGCTCTCTGTCGCTCCCTGTAGGTCTGGAGGATACGAGTGAATCAGAGCAAGGTGGATGTCCTACACCCGGCTGCAGAGGAGTCGGGCACATCAAAGGAGCTCGCTACTCTGGACACCACAGGTGTGTGTGTGTGTGTGTGTGTGTGAGACAGAGAGAGATATATATGTATATATATATATATATATATATATAGAGAGAGAGAGAGAACGCCTCATTTAACTCACTTGCTCGGGATCAGGTCCATCCATCCATCCATCCATCCATCCATCCAACTATCCATTTGTTGATCCATCCATCCAAGAGGAAATGTGAAAAGACATAACCATTTATCTAAACCTATCAATTTGTCCTTCATATATTGTTTAATTCTTTATTTATCCATCTGCCCATCCTTCCATTTATCCATCGATCCAGCCATCCATCCTTCCATCCATTCCTTCACCTGCTTGTCAACCCATCCCTTCTTTTGTTCATTCATCCATCCATACATCCATCTGTTCACCCGTCCATTTTTTTCAATTTCTGTATCCATTCAATTATTCATCCTTCCATACATCCATCCATTTCTCCCTCCAGTCGTCAATCTATCTGTCTATCTGTTCATCCATCTATCCAATAGGAAATCTGCAAAAATACACCAGTCTATCTAGATCTATCAGCTTATCATTTCATTATCTTTCCTTCCATACACCCATCCTTTTCTCCATCCATCAATTTGTCTATCCATCTATTCCTCCCTTTGTTCTCCAGTCCAAACAAACATAAGGCTATTTATGCATTTTTCTCTCCATCCGCTATTATGTTCTGTCTCCACTGATTCATTCATTCATTCATTCATTCATCGATCCATCCATCCAACCACCTATTCATCCACTCCTCTGAGAGGGAATCTGAAGAAAAGAGTCTGTAGTGAACAGGAAGGCCACGGAGAGAGAGAGAGAGAGTCAGGCTGACAGACAGATACTTAAACAAGAAGCCAATCAGAGAGATAGACAGAGAAAGAGACAGAAAGATAGAGCTTGTGAACTCGTCCCTGGCTGTGGGTCTTTGAGTTTTCTGTCTGTCGTCGTCTTTGTTTTCGAACACGCTGTAGAGATTGGCTTTGTGTGGATGGAAACATGAGAAGGACTGCAGCAACCAGAGAAGCTTATTTTTTGAGAGATTAGAAATAGTGAGTGTGTGTTCTGTTGTGTGTGATGTGCTCTATCTGTCCGTTCCTCAATCCCCCCTTCTTCTCGAGTGACAGTTCTTGATCCCCACCGGATGCTGTTTGTATGCTAATACACTCGGCTGCGCAGATACCCTCCCTTTTTATTAATAATAAGTAAATAAAAATAGGCCTGTCTTTCATTTCAGCCACATGGGGATCCTCAGACCCAATCCTCCTCTGTGCTGCTGGTCCAATCCCAGCTCTGGCTTGTAAAGTCCTAATCCAAACCTGCCTTCTCATCACAGTGGGAGGATTGGGGCCTGAAATGAGTAAGATGTCAGGAAGAGTTTAATATCTGGGTGTCTGTGGGCTTCATATGAAGGCAAACACGTTTTAACGTGGTTGGCTTTTCATTGCTGGGAAGAACGCTGCTGCGTGTAAAATGCAAAATTTTGTAATTGTACAAAATACAAAGTTTATTCTTTCATTCGTCTTGAGTAAATGCTTTATCCTGGGCAGGGTTGCGATGGATCAGGAGGCTATTCTGGGAACACTGGGTGTGAGGTGGGAACACTCCCTGAATGGGATGCCAGTCCATTCACACGGATGCGGGAAGAACATGTGAACATAAGATCGATCGATAGATAGATAGATAGATAGATAGATAGATAGATGCTGTATAGATCCCGAGGGAAATTGCAGAAGACGGTAACATGAGAACCAGGGACCCTGGAGCTGTGAGATGATGATGCTGCATGTTTCTCCCCATGCCACAGATGATACAAAGTTGACCCAATAGCAGTTATGTGCTAGTAATGATTATAGCAGAGATATTCGATTAACATTTGAGAAGGTCCAACTCGTTTACGAAGATCCAGATAAGTAGCGTGACTGGAAGGGTAACACCTTTTTATTGGCAGCGGTAGCTCAGTGGTTAAGATGTTGGACTATTGATTGGAAAGTCATGAGTTCAAATCCCAGCAGTGCGCAAGGCCCTTAACCCTCAGCTGCTCCGTTGTATAAATGAGAGAAATGTAAGTTGCTCTGGATAAGGGCATCTGCCACATACTGTTAACGATTCGTTCATAAATAAGACATCAGTTTGAAGTGGTTATGGTTTATAACAAACATAAAGAGAGAATAAATGCAATCTTGATGAGCTATCATCAGCTAAATAATTTACATTGGACAAACCACGACAGAGGATTTGCTACAGAAGCCACAATGGTTCATGTTCAGAAAAGTAGAGTTGCTGAAGTGTGTCCACCTTTTTTTCATTAATCGTTAATCATTTCTCCTTTAAACCGAGCACTTGCGTATTAGCTAGGTCTACGTCCAGGTTAACCATCGATGACTCTCGGATTATCTCTGGAGTAACAACCGTTATGGACGTAGCTGTACCTCAAGAGTGAATCCTGGGCCCTCTGAGGAAAGCTTCAAGCTGCACTACTTTAACAGACGCTGCTGTCTTGAGTGCTGGAGCTGCTGTCCAGCTCTGGAATGGTCCCCCTGAGGACCAGTGGAGCAAAAGAGAACACACTGAGACAGATATATAGATGCATTAGAGCTCAGCTGAGGGTTTTCTGCATTCTGTCCATCTGCTCTTAGAAGAGCCTTCAGGCGATTCTTGGAGGTTTTAAAGGGATCTGAGGAGCAAACATTTTTTTCCTCATTGCAGAACCACCAGTGAAAAGAGGCTGGATTTGGTGTTCAGTCTCAGATGATAAAATGATTCCCTGTAGCTTGGGGAAGTTGTGTTATTTACTCTGTCGGCTAACATGGGGGTTAAACCTGATGTGAGGATCTGAGGGGCTCATTCAATGGAAAAGCCAGACACAGAGGCACATTTTGGATCATCTGGAGTGGTTTAAGAGGTTCAGCTGGCTAGCAAGGGACAGTAGTAGTCTAGCAATGAGGTGACAAACGTCCCTGCTGTACCTTAAAGGACCTGTTTGGCAAAAAAATTAAATGTAAACAGTTTACCCCTCACCCTAAATACACTCGATCGCCCAGGACACACTTGGTGGTTGATGTTTACTTTTTTTCAGTTATCCACTGAAGCAACATGGCTACTGTAGATAACAAGTAACAGCAATCTGATGCAATCTGTGGAAACTGATGGATTTGAAATCTCCTCTAGAACTTTCTAGTCAATTACAGTGACTGTTATTACTGAAAAAACCTACAATTTTAGCTTTAAATGCAGAAATTACCACAGAACAGTGCTGGCTGATTAAAATGGTGTGTGTGTGTGTGTGTTTCCAGTGCAATGGGCTGTCCATACTCTGAGATCAACATGAAGAAGGACTCGGTTTTGCCGGACCGGCTGAATGGGGAGATGCCGGGTTCTGGCGTGGGCCGAGCACGGCGGGCGGAACCCAACCCTGATACGCCTGCACACGGTCACGAGTGAGTGTTTCACCTCCTCTAGGCTTAAACAAGTAGCTAATTAAAGCCTGAAAAATGTCGAATGTTCGGATGCCTTTGTAATGGTCCAATCTGATTGGCTGATATTAATGCATATTCACGGCACCTTTCTTTCCGTTGCATTGCTGTATCTGCACCAAGGGTTCTTTCCATGGTTAAGGGTATTAGCTTATACTGCAGGGTTCTGCAAAGAACTTTTAAATGCTTTCCTGGATAAACATACGACTGCTTCTGGGTGCTGTGCTATTAGAAAAAGAGATTTCATTTAAAACTCGAAACCATTCTTTGTTTTGTCTCTTGTATATACAATCCTACAACAGAGCGGTTTCCTTTCAAGAAGAGTTCCAAGTAGAGCCACTTTGGAAAAGTAACAACCCCCTAACAGTCCAAAGAACCACAGAGGAACCTTATGTCAAAAGGTGTAGAAGAAAACCATCTGTTTCCATCACCCTTTATTACATCTCTCTATATGTGGTGGTCATGTGCAGTTTCTGTGACGAAAGCCACACTGGGATTAAGATCTCAAATCAGCCTGTATGAGGAAAAAGACATCCGGTTTATCCGCTGCAGCTGAGTGAAAAAGCTTTCTGATGAAATCCTGACCCGTGAAACCAGCGAGTTATTGGAACGTGCTGATTCCTTTCTGGACCCCTGCCAAAGACATTTTTATGTCAACATTGTGTAGAGTAAACAACTCCAAGCATATAGGAAGCAAGTCCAAGATGTCTTTTCTTTTTCTTTTTTTTTGAGAAAATTGGCACCACATGACAAAACTGTGTCATTCTCACATTCCCAGTTCACAGACGCTGAGAGAAGCCAATTTGCTGTTTTTACTCGTCAGCTTTCAACCTCAACAATATTACTTTCTTCTCTAATGCATGAGCAGTAGCACCTGCAGTGCTGGTGCAAATAATACCAGCCAGTGAACAGCGTTCTCTGAATACCTCTGCTTCCTTCACTGGGCCTGACAGATGCAGATGCCACCCCGGAGTGGCTCATTCAGTAGGTCTGACAGTAATATAGACCACGCCTCCTTCTTTGTGACTGACAGACACATGGGCCACGCCTCCTGTATTAGGATTGACAGGTAGAGAGGCCAAAACTCCTTCACTTGGCCTGACCGGTACATTTGCCATGCTTCGTTCTTTGGGAATGGCAGATACACAAGCCACGCCTACATTAATAGTCTTAACATGTACACAGGCCACGCCTCCTTTAATAGTGTTGACCGATACACAGGCCACGCCTCCTTTAATAGTCTTGACAGATACACAGGCCACGCCTCCTTTAATAGTCTTGACAGATACACAGGCCACGCCTCCTTTAATAGTCTTGACAGATACACAGGCCACGCCTCCTTTAATAGTCTTGACAGGTACACAGGCCACGCCTCCTTTAATAGTCTTGACAGATACACAGGCCACGCCTCCTTTAATAGTCTTGACAGGTACACAGGCCACGCCTCCTTTAA
>CM041004.1:1377186-1424319 GCA_022985145.1 Pangasius djambal
TATAGTTACTGTATATTGCCTCGTTTAGGGGTCCAAGCACTGGGTGTATTATCTGTATAGTTACTGTATATTGCCTCGTTTAGGGGTCCAAGCACTGGGTGTATTATCTGTATAGTTACTGTATATTGCCTCGTTTAGGGGTCCAAGCACTGGGTGTATTATTGCTATAGCACTTGTCTGTTTCCTTATTTAGGGGTCCAAGCACTATCGGAGTATGATCTGTAAAGTTATTGTATGTTTCCATCTAGCAGTCCAAACACCAAAGATTAAATAGCCTAGTATTAATTGCATTTTTTTTTTTTAAAGAATTAAGCTAAAATGCATAAGCTGCATGCATTCCATAGTGATTATATGTGGATGAAGGTGTTTGTTGTTGATTGCAGATTTCTTTTTGCTGTAATTATCATTTTTAATTTTTAAGTTATTTTGACTATCGTTTTTAATTGCTCTTGGTAAACTGTGACTTTCAGCTCAGTGAAAGGTTCATATCTTCTGGTTTAGGTCCCTTAAAGAATCCTTGAAGAACTTTTTTTTTTTCCCTAAAAGTGTACCATATACCAAGCTCTAAATTTTAAACACCTGACAGAGTCTAGAAGAATGTAATTATGAATAATTTAGAGTTTGTAACACACACTTTCCCAGTTACTACATACACTTTTATAAAAAAAAAAAGGGGGGGGGGGGGTTCCTCAAGGTTTCGTTAAGGACTTTTTGCATAATTAAGGGCTCTTAGCTTGTAAAACAGGTTCAGATAGGAGAATACTTGGTTGTAATTTTCTACATAGAACCTTTAAGGGATCTCGAAGTACAGCTGAAGAATTTACATTTACGTTATATATCTTCATTGCACAAGCCACACACACACCCTCACACACACACACACTCACACTCTTACCCAGTGAGTTTACATTCGGTTTGTATTGAATGCTTCTCTGATCGATCACACAGCAGTGACTCTAAAGAAGCCCAGACTGAATCACAGGCATGAAAAGACGAGTGCTCTCCAAAACACACTGTACCAGTAACTCAGGTTCATCAAGGTTTCTCCAGACCGACGCTTTAATGGAAGCACACCCTGCATTCTTTCTCTCCGAGTGCGTATTTGTGCACATATGCATCCAGACACGCTTGTGATTACTGTTTAATATTAATAAGTGTGGATGTTACTACCATGATAGGCATCATCACTGCAAAAGCCCGAGCACAGAGCGCTTTTAGGAAAAAATCTGCAAATCACAGGTTTATATTAATGCACTCGTTCTAATACGTCATCGTTTCTATAGTACCAGCTCATTCATGGGGACTTGTGATGCAGACACTCTGCATAAACAGATCAAAAAACATGTGTAATTGTTGATATGATGAGGTTTTTTGCGAGAAGTCGTTCATTTAACGTTTACGGAAGGAGTCTCCAGTGTCAGCGCCTTGTAACAGTCAGAGGTGACGCTGTAACTGTAAGTTTTCAGAACTATAAACATCTTTAACTGTTTTGTGGACATTCCATGACATTAAATGTAACTTTAAACGGATAAGAAGTATGATGTGTTGTTCCTAAATGAAAGAAAATCGTAATGGCTGGCAAACTGCTGTGGTATGAGATGAATAAAACGCTGTTGCTGGTAGGGAGGTAACTGTAACTTCATCATACCACCCTTTTGTTGATTATTTTCCTATAACAGCATGACACACGGGGTTTCGTGCTAGCCAACTCTCAGCTTTCAGGCATTAGAGTTGATAAATCTGGGAGATTTTTTTTAATCACGCTGTGAGTGTGAGGTGGTTGTATTTTTACTGTGGAACTGAGACGGTAAGGTTAACTTCTGGTGTCGATCCAGCGCCTGTGGTCTGAGCTGTAGTACAGAGGGCTTTTCAGGCTCGGCTTGCTGTTTGAACTGACCGAGCCGTCACTGAGGTCAGGTTAATAAACCGCTTTATCTTCTATACAGTAGAGCACAGCAGAAGTGCTTCCATAAATCCAGTAATAAGAGATTGACAGCTTTGGCGCTCAGACCCGTGATGCGACGGGCTCGACACGAAACCCTGTGAAGCAGCTCTAAATCAGGTCTCGATCTTCTGAGAAATGGCTTCTCTAGTGTTCATCCCAATATTATCCGACTTTTCTACAGATCTATACCCCTCCCCGTGATATCATCAAACACCTTCTACGTTAAAGGAACACGCGCCTCAACGTTCTCATTAACACATTTTTAAAACGCTGTATTAATTAGCGAGTCTCCGAGATGTCACAGACGGAGTGAGAATCCTGCGGCGAGAAAAACGGTATTTAAAAAATCTAACTCAAAGAGGGAAGGGCTGTGGTGAGCCGCGATGAGCAGGACTGTCAGCTTGTCCTCGGTGGACGGGGTCGTCGCTGCTGTCGCTAATTAAAGACATGATGAAGACTTAATGATTTTAATGAAAGACAGAGGCCCGATGGGCCTCAAGCTTCAGGCGCTGTACAGAATCTCATTTCAATTGCCTGCCTGGTTGGATTTAGAAGATTTACTAAAAAGAGAAATCAACTCAAAATTTATTTTTATGAGCTGTAAACAAAGTCGTATGCAAGAGTCTTAATATATTCTGTCAATCTTTTATTGCCTTTTGATTGTCGATGCCTCCCCAACTGTGAAAGCGCCGCCTATAAACACAGATCTCTCTGGACAACCCTAAACTAAGACAAAATAAATCATTTAATTTTTTTTATTAATTATATTTGCAATTAACAAGTCTTTCTGCCACACAAGGTAGCTTGTTAACAGTAAACTAATCAGAAAGCTTAGTGCATTCCGGGGACAGGACAATTTCTGTGTACTGGTTTATTGGTTTAAAACCTGGTGCATTAATACAGGACTCAGAATTATGATGTGCTCAGACGTGTGAGTATACTGAGGATTTTACAGCTTCAAATAAGGCTCAGCCAATCAGATTTTATAATAATAATAATAAAGCTTTAATTTCCCTTAGCGCAAATTTACATTTAGTTAAAATCCAATCCCCTCTCTCTCTCTCTCTCTCTCTCTCTCTCTCTCTCTTTCAGAGCTGACTCTGCAGCAGGCCCTGCATCAGTCTGTATTTATGCCATGCTCCACCCCTTCTCCCAGCATGCCTCACTGCTGGGACCAACACAGTAAACTCCTTCCATCAGTGGCAGGCATCACGGCCAGCAGAGTGGCCACCTGGAGTGTGGAGCAGGTCAGATTCTACCTTACACTTTACCCACGTTTTACGATTTATACTTAATTAGCTAAGGGTTCTAGTATTGTGAAATCTTTATGTGTGTACACTTTGTTACAAGTTAACCACTTGCTTTCAGAGATAGAGAACCAGCCTGTAGAACTCTGAGAACGATGGTTCTTACCGTTCTTACAAAGTACGACCATCTCTGTCTTTGGTTTTCCCTTTCAGAGAGAGCTCCAAGTAGAACTTGTTTAGGAAGCTAAGAACCTGATACTGTCTAAAAGATCCTTTGAAGGTTATTTGGTAAAACTCTACATGAAAGGGTTTCTTCTTTTAGAGAGATTTTCCAGTAGAACCCCTTTGGGAAACTAAGAACCTTTAAGTACCCAGAGAACCCTTGAGGATTCTATGTGGAACTCTACTATAGAGGGCTTCTCTTTCATAGAGAGTTTTAAGCACAACCATTTTAGGAAGCCAAGAACCTTTAACTATTCGACTAACCTTGGAGGATCCTCTGTGGAACTCCACAACAGAGGTTTTCTCCTTTCAGAGAGACTTCCAGTAGAACCCCTTTGAAAAACTGAGAGCTTTTAACTCTTCACAGAAGAAGGTTATACGTGGAACTCTGCAGCAGGAGGCTTCTCTTTCATAGGGGGTTTTAAGTGAAACCCCTTCAGGAAGCCAAGAACCTGTCCATGTTTCTGTCATTGAATAGGGGATTGAGCTGATATCTTCCAGATTTGGGAATTTGAAGTTTTCTCATGGACAGTTGCCTTTGGGTGATTGTCTAATTTGTGACTTTTTCTCGAGCTCAGTATGGTGCTGGACGTTTTCCTGTGATTCTAATGACCCTAATCAGAACCTTTAATAACCATCATGTGTCCATAAACATGGTTGAGTGACACATCATATGTTGCTGCTCACTGCAGTGTTGATATCAGCATCTGCACAGCATTTTGCTTCCTGTCAAATGTCTTTTGAGAAAGAAAGTGCATGTTTTGGTGAGTTTAAGTCCAACTGAATGTTCTGTCTTTAATCACCTGCAGTCGCTTGTGACTTTTTTTTACGCTCCACAGGTGACTGAGTTCATCCAAGGCCTCCCGGGATGTAAGGAGCAAGTACACACTTTCAGGGAGGAGGTAACGATTACACTTCACCCAGAACCACAATTATTATGTGCTTGAAGCAGCGTGAGCTCCATTTCAATCTCAAATCCTCGAACAAATAACAGCCTGCCAAATAACTCCACTGCAAAGGGCTTTCATAGAGTTATCCATGTAGACCTTCTTTTGGAAGCCAAGAACCTGTAAATGTCCAAGAGGTTCTATGTGTGGTTTCCCCTTTCAGAGAGGATTCCAGGTAGAACCCCTTAAGGACACTAAGAACTCTTAACTATCCGAAGGACGTTTCAGGGTTCTAGGTGGAACTCTACAGCAGACAGTTTCCCTTTTAGAGAGATTTCCAAGTAGAACCCCTTTGAGAAGCCAAGAACCCATACCTGTACAAATAACTTTTAGATATTCTATGTAGAACTGTAAAACAATAGGTTTCCCCTTTCTGAGAGGTTTTCAAGTAGAACCCCTTTAGGAAGTGATGAACCATTTGGTTCTTGAATGTTTTTGTCTTCAAATGTTTATAAAGCTCTGGGTTCCTTGCTGTGTATCACCAGAATATGATGTTTAATGAAACGGTTCCAGAAAGCTTCAGGAGGATCTTCAGGTTCTTCAGAGGATCAGTTTCTGATGTATTTTGAATTGGTTTTCTATAGCAGAGTTATTGTCGTCATTCATTGAGACGTCTAAAGCCTTGCAGATGATCACTGAAACGTCTTCATGATTGAACGTATTTCTGAATTGCACTCACCAAGACATATTTGGCTTGGCTGATTCCCAACCTCCACAGACATGTGACTAGTGAATATGTCGCTTCCTTCCAGCAAATTGACGGCGAGGCGTTCCTGCTGCTCACCCAGACCGACCTGGTGAAGATCCTGAGCATAAAGCTTGGCCCGGCTCTCAAGATCTTCAACTCCATCCTGATGTTCAAGACTGCTGAGGAGTCCGCCTGCAATGAACTCTGACCTCCACTGACCTCGGGACAGTAAAAGCTGGTTTGTGAGTTTTGCACAGAAGTAAACTGTGCACAGAGCGAGAAGTCCGCGTCCGAAAGTGTGATGGAACAATGTGATTACGAGTCGAGAATATCACTTGAGTGATGTGTACATAATTTGACATACGATACCAGAAGCACAAATCTAATGGTGATTATGATGAAGATGAAGATGATGATCATGATGATTGTTTTGATGAAGCACTACAAAGCACACCAGCCTTTTTCCCCTGATGTGGGTGTTATGTAATGCAAAGCTACATGCACTGAAAAACCGTACAAGTAGAAATAATTAGCTCTTGCAACCTATATAGATCATTTCCAGATTCCTTTCAGTCACTTTTCTGGAACTGCGCACATTCTTCAGGATTCAGTACTGATCTAAATGATCATATATTTACCGTCGTTATTTAGGACACAGCCCTCCCCGACTGACTGGACATTTATTAAAGCGTTCACTAAGTTCAGGCTGTAATGTTCCAAAAAAATTATGTTCCTTCAAATATTATAAGAACAAAAAATAATGTCCTTGCAAGCTTCTAAAAAAAAAACTGTGAAATCACAGTTTACTTGACAATATTATTTGAATGTTAATGTTAACATTCTACGACTAAACCTTATACTAAACCGCTGCAGAAACAAGTGGAGAAAAGCGTAGGAAAGTCTCCAAGCGTTAAATAAAGACCTTCTCAGAACAGCGAGAGCAACTGAATGTTCTCTGAATTCCGTAGAACCTTAACATTCAGGAAAGACCTGTTTGTTGGATAATTAGCTTTAAAGGAAAGGTAAAGGCGAACGGATGCTACCTCAAATGTAGTGTCCTTCTTTAGTTTTGCACTAGAGCTGTCTGTCTCATTCGAGCCAATAATAGTGACGTGTACAGCGTACAGTAGTATATGTACAGTTTCTTAAAAGAGCAAAATGAATTCAGATAAAATGTGAACTTTATTATCATTTTACACACTTTTAATGTACGACCCCGCCTTCAGTCTTTACCACGCCTCCTAGCAAACTGAGCTGAGGAAGAAAGTGGTGGACTTTCATCCTGCGATCGATTGTTTTTAGCTCTGCGACGTCCTTGACAGTGTGGTGCGATGAAGCGGAGTTACCATTCTTGCCATTCTTGCCATTTTTATTTATTAAAGAAGGACACTTTGTACTTTTTATCCATTTATAGTTGCATTTAATATTGTGAAACGCCCATGAAACCTCTTATCACTTAGCAGCTACAAACACTCGTTCCCTCACCAGCTTCTTTTTTTTTTCTCTCTCTCTCTTGAAGTTAATAAGACAAAAAAAAAAAAAAAACTTCAGTACAGTAATTACAGTGCTGGACAGACAGAGGAAGAGGAAGAGGGCAGGGATGGATTTTTTCCCTTTATCTCCCCTCATCTGTCCCTGCAACCCAACCACACTTCAAATGAGTCATGCCTTTAGTGTCCCTCCTAGCTGAGAGACTCAACTGGTGTGTGTGTGTGTGTGTGTGTGTGTGTGTGTGTGTGTGTGTGTGGGCAGTGTAATTCCAATATTGTTCTCTCACAGTTAAATTTAATCTTTAAACCACTTTGTCAGTCTTAAAGGAAGTGCCAGACTCCATATTTAGAGACGAATGTCTAGTTTGGTTTGTCTCTAAGCCATGTCGCCTGTTATTATACGCATCTATAAAAAAAAAAAAAAGGCTGAAATGGAGAGAAAAGTGGACTCTAATGGAGTGGCAGAGGCATTTTTCTTTGGCAGCCATATTTGCGTGTGTATCGTGTGTAGCGTATCTCTGTGTTCTCCAGCCCAGAAACCCCAGACTGCACAGAAACATTATTAAAGATAAGTTGTGTCTGATTCGCCCCCGAGACGTGTGCTATTTTTAAATCCCGCTTTTATAGAGGGATGTAGGCTGAGTGCTGTGATTCTCATTTCTGTTCTGTATCACTGTTTACTTATTTATTTGCTGTGAGGTATTTTCCCTGTGTGGTGCATGAATGCTGCATGGGCCGCAGATCCGCGTCGACTGCTCGGTGTTTGAGCGTTCGGCTAGAAAAAAAAAAAACTCTCCAATTACAATTCAACTCCAAATCCCAACTTCTTGTTCAGTTATTCATCTTAAAGCATTTTATTCAGTCACTGCTATGAATCTTTCAGTAGCTACAGCGAAACGTGTGTAGTTACGAGAGACGGGAATGTAAGTCGGGACCCATGTGCTGGGAGTTGAAGAGCTAACCCGTGCAGCAGTGTGACTGTGGCCCTCCAGCATGAGTTCACTGCGTGAAGGTCGTGTGTATGCAGTGCGTGTAAATGAGATCGTTACGGCGGATGACTGGTGCAGAAGCCACGCTTCGCTCTCTGTAATTCTGCTGCAGATGAACACATGCAATGGCAGAAAGGTCAATGATAACACACCCTCTGCTTTTTCATTTCTTTTTGCCAATCCATTTGCTGCAGATGTAGCAGTTTGAAAAGTCTAAAATAAAAAAATAAACAATGATAAAAGAACCCTAGCGCAACTTATTTGACATGATAACACACTAACTTCATCCACGTGAATTTTATCAGTGTTAGCAAGCATCCATTGACATCTGTTATGGAAGGTTGAAAAGAACACGTTTATACGTCCGAGTGCAAAACGTAGCATCCATTTACGACAAAATATATGCCATTATGCCATGTGTTCCATTTCAGGTCTTTTTCTTCATTATCACAATTACAAAAATGGTGTATGTTAAGATTTGAACATACGTCTTGACATTTCTGTTCTTAAAACGAAGTTTGGAAACTCAGGGCATTATAACTTTTAGGGCAGCTGGACAGCTAAAGACTGGAAAAAGACCAGGTGATTTTGAGTTCAATCTCTAACAGTCCAGTGTGGGTGAGTGTGTGTCTGTGCCCATGATGGCCTCAGATTCCTGTTGTTGGCTGACAGGAGCGGAACCAGATGTGCTCTTCTGCTGCTGAAGGTTTGATGCTTTGTGCATGCTGAGATGCTTTTCTGCTCACCACGGTTGTACTGGATCCTTTCTGGCAGTTTCCTCTGACCTCTCTTATTAACAAAGCATTTCCACCAACAGAACTGTTGCTCGCTCAATGTTGTTTTGTTTTTCACACCATTCTGTGTAAACTCTAGAGACTGTTGTGTCTGAAAATTTCAGAAATACTCAAATACTCAGCCCATCTGGTACCGACAACCACGCCACGGTTAAAGTCCCAGAGATCCATTCTGATGTGTGAAGTGAACATTAACTGAAGCTCTTGACCTGGATCTGCCTGATTTTTTTTGCATGGCGCTGCTGCCACATGATTGGCTGATTAGATAACTGCATGAATGTGCAGGTGTTCCTGAGAAAGTGGACGGTGAGTATAAATTTTCACCCCAAACGTATAAGGAATGCAAACTTTTGTATTTGACTCTATGCCATCGTGGCAGTAATAGACTTTACATCATGGATAAAAATTTTTAAAAAATCAAGTGCTTTTGGACAGCTTAGAGTCCAAAGTAAGGTCCAGTGATGCAGTCGAGTTTGTATAACCTGCCCATGTGTTCCAGCGACCTTCTCCCACCAGGATCCACGCAGCAGGATTGGAGCCAATCAGGCGATGCTCCAAAACGTCAGCGGCTCATCAAGGAGCCAAACCCAAAGAAGCCAGCATCCTGTAATGATCGGATAATGAGCTGGCTCATTAAAGACTTCTAGACAATCTGAAGCGAATTTAAAGCAGGATGCTCCTACTCCCTGTGGTAAAACACAAAACACTGCTTAAGTCAGATTCTTTCTCCACATGGCTGAACTCTTCAGCTAAGGGTCGAAGCCTTTGTTTTGTGAACCGTGACGGTTCAGCTAGCTTTAAATCCTTTTCATTTTCTAAAAGAACCTAATGGTGCAGCTAAATCCTGCCGGTTCCACCTATTTCTGCACCCTCTCGGGGTTATTACCCGACATGTCTTAGCATGACTCGTGATTCGCCTCGGAGAAAGCATGACGGCTAAAAGACCCTCCTGTGAAATTACCGTTTCAGTATTTTGAAGAGCAGGGTTTTTTTTTTTTTTTTCGTGAGATGTTTTCAGATGTTCTTTAAAGAAAACGTTTTGTAACCTTGTGCACTCTTAGATAACCCTGAGTGAAGATCCATCACAGATCCAGAGTGTCCCAGACGAACACGATGACAAACACACACACACAATGATGTGAAAAACCCAAGTCCCGTCGAGCAGGTTTTCAGCCCTTCAGTTTTTCCACCTCGCATGTAACCCTTAAAGATAAATGTGGGTGAGAACAGATGTGGGCAGATCCTCCTCCTTTAAAGGTTATGACCTCATCAGCGTCCAGAAATCACAAGTTACTGTACCATTAGAGAATTTTACTTTCTTATTAAAAGTCCAATTTATATTTGTCCGATTTTACGACTGAATATTTGGCACGATTCACAGAGCAGCGCCTACATGGAGGAAATATCAGAAATACTGAATGTACAAAATCTAATAAGATTAATGATAAAGGAAGAAGTAAGTGAAACAGTAAAAGTATTCACCCCCCCCGAGGGCCAGATAAACATCTCCTTACAGAAAACTTCACCATATCATCACAGAACTCATCCGTGCTGTGGCAGAAGATTCAGTAATGAGCTTCTCGATTTCCTTTAACTCTTAATAATTTTAAATTTAGCCGTGCTAAAAACATTACAGACGCGCAAAGCTACAATCACAACCCGAGCTCCGTTTTTCATGTTGAACTAAAGTACATAATTTTTTTTTTTTAAATGTTCACTGCAGTGCTCGTGACGCACTGGCGAAGGCACATGGCGGTATTTTACTCCAGTCTGATTCAATCTCCCATGTTTTCTGCTTCATGGTCACAGTGGATGCACACGGCCCCTCCGACCGAAATTCCTGATCTGTTTCCGTAAACAAACCACTGGAACGCGAGCTTCTCTCAAGCGCTTCAGTTTGAAAAGGCCAACAAAATGCAGGATGTTTGAGTGATAAAAAGGTTATGGACGAGGATAAAAAATAAGTATATCTCCAAACTGTCCCTATAAAAAAAACCGTCTCTGACCCACTCCGGGAAATGAAGGTGTATTTGCGGCGACAAGCTGATGGACATGAGCTAATCAGTTTGACATTTTGACTGAAAGGTGGTTATTTATGGAAATGACACTAGTATAGATTCCTCGTCTTGTATAATTGCCTTGACTGTTGTTGCCGTGTTTCTCATGCTGAGATTTGATCATCAGCAACTCTATAGACAAGAGGAATGATAACAAATAAATAGTACAGTGATGATGCGTCAGTTATTCATATATAATAAGTAGTATAATAAGTATACTAATGTCGATGATTCGACATTTTTCTTTTGTATTAATAATTCAGCAGTATTACTGTGTGGCATATTCCACAAAAAACCCGTAAACCTTTTCTTTTGTGTTTCATTTTTTGTGTCAC
This sequence comes from Pangasius djambal, assembly GCA_022985145.1. Classification (NCBI taxonomy): domain Eukaryota; kingdom Metazoa; phylum Chordata; class Actinopteri; order Siluriformes; family Pangasiidae; genus Pangasius; species Pangasius djambal. The sequence goes on from CM041004.1 coordinate 1,387,901, forward strand.
TTGTAGTGATACCTTTTTTTTCCCCCCTTGTGTATTTCTCATTAATTTCATTTCAGTGTTGTTGTGAGAAAGCAGGATTGAGCCTCCTCTGTGTATTTTTCAGTACAAGTAAGTATTATTCAGTATAAGTGCAGTTCAGTAGTTTAGAAATAAATGCATTTATCTATATGCTAATATTATGGTAATATTTTAATGGTTTTAAAGCCTCAAAGCAGACATTCTGCTTGTACTGGAATGCTGATTTAGCTTCTCTCGCGCTCTCTCTTTAAAAAAAAAAAAAAAAGGATTTAACAGTAAAATAGTTTAATTGTAGGGTTTCTGAATTTAAGGATGGAGCTCCAGTTAGTTTAGGCATCTTGGGGTTTTAAAGGCATCATTAAAGTTTCATCTCAAAGCCCCGACTCTAATGCAGGATTAGGAACACGCTCGCGCCACTGAATATTCCGTCTGAATGGAGTTTAGAGCTTCTCTGAGGGAAAAAGAAGAAAAAGAAACGTCCGCAAAGCATCGTCGTTTACAACCATCGCAATATTGTTCACTACTGATTGCGTCTTTAGCAGGTAAAATGTCCTGGATAATTTAGTGGGATAAATAGGCCAGTGCCTTGAAGAGCTCGTGTTAGGATGGTGCATGTGCCACGGCAACCAGAGCAGCCGTCGCCATGGAGACTTCGCATTCTGAATCCCACCATTCGAAGAGTGTGTCTGCTATTGACCTTTCCATGCACAAATGGGAATGAGAACAGGTTAGCACGTGTGTGTGTGTGTGTGTGTTTTACGAAATTGTCCACTTATGAAAAAGAATTAATTTTGCACCAAGCACACGTGCAGAGAATGTCTCAGCGAGAGAAACGAATCGAAGTGGTCAGAAGAAGAGCTGAAAAACACCTGATGACTGTATAAACTGTAACACTTGATCATCTGTTCATTTGAGGGGCTCAAATGTAATTAATCTGAAAGCTGTGCTGCATTTATAGCTTCAAGCCTAAATCTTAAAAACGATAAACCAGTCCATAAATCAGTTCGAGAAAACGATTACGTTTTACGATAAATTCGGCGTTTTCACTATTAAAAAAAAAAAAAAAAAAAAAAAAAAAAAGGAAATTAAAAAGGTCAAGATTAAAGGAATCATTTTTCCTTTAGCCCAAATCGATCTGCTACGCCACGTTTGGTGTCTGAATGGAGCGTGCAGTGAGAGGCAGGACACAAGCGAGTAAAACCTTTATCTACGCGAATCCAGTAATCCTAATCAGGGTCCATGGCAAAGGTCAGAACGCAGAACAACATCAAACACGCATTGTCCATAATGTCAAAACCAGGAAGTACATCGAAACTGGCAAAGCAAGCCTCGCTTACACGACCATGCACAGTAAAACGTCACAGCTACAGCTCTGTGCAGAAGTCTCAGGCACATGCAAAGAAACGCTGTAGAGCAAAGACGCCTTCAAAAATAATGAAATTAAATGTTTCTATATTACAAAACTCCTATAAAGAGCAGTAAACAGTAATAAATGACACAGAGTCAGTATTTAATGTGACGATCCTTGGCTTTAAATAAATAAACAGTGTCTCAGGTGCAGTGTGCAGTTTGATAAGGAAATGAGCTGGAAGTGTTACTGAGCATCTTGCAGAAGCAGCCGCGGTTCTTCTGGAGACTTTGACTGTTGACTCGCTTCTTATTTCTGCAGCGAAACCCAGCAGCCTTCATTCTGTTTTTATCTGAAAAGCGTCTCTTATGGAATCTGCTGCTTTCTTTACTGACACACAAACATTTTTCTGTAACGTTTCATTCTGTGCCGGAAAACTAATGTTTGGAATCTAAAGTGTTTTCGTACTGAATCAATAATGTAGAAGTCAGAAAATAAACATCTATAACAAAGTTTGTACTTAAAAAAAAAACAAAAAACAGGGTGCCAAGACTTTTGCACAGAGCTGTACACTTAGATAAAGTAAGAAAAGACTAACACGGAACAGGCGAACATAATAAGACAACAAACCAATTACAGGACAGAGACAGGACTAGAACAGATAAAAAAGAGCAGATGCTGTTCGTATAAGCAAACGGAGAAATAGTCATTTAAATTGTATACATATCACTTGTAATGTACTGTAGGCCAATGCAGCTGAAGAAGCTAACTTTGCCCTCATGTTACATTTTATTGGCTACCAGTTGCTATAGTGAGAAACGGGATTAGCCAATCAGGATCCTGTTTGAGGTGCCTCAACTTATCAAATAAAAAACGTCTGTCACACGTCACACTTATCAGTTTAATCACGCAGGTCACGCAGTGACTTTATTTAGCATATTTCCTCATCCCTCATTTGCCCCCCATCCACCCACACACCCACCCACTCCCCCCCCAAAAAAAACCCCCACAAAAACACACACACACACACACACACACACACACACCGATGTTCATTCCTTTCTAAGCGACTGCATCATGTACTCGTTTTTTGGCCAAACTGTTGTTTTAAGTGCAACGTGTGCCTGCGATTCTCAGAGCCGTGCTATCAGACATAAACACTCACACTAGACATGTGACTCGAGTGTGTATTTGGGTGGGTGTGTGTTAAAAGTGTGTGAGGATTTAGTCCCTACATGGGAAAGCAGCTCTCCAAACCAATTCCAACCCAAATCGCTTTGTGCGATGCGTCACACACAGAGAACACGCTGTTCGCAGAAAGATCAGCACTTCCAAGCACTGACGATCGATGGTTTAAAAAAAAACAAAAGACAAAACAACAACCCTCACGTGTCTAAGGCTCAGGTTCTGACCGCTTGCCAGAGATGAGTGCTGGGATTTGACCCTGTAAAGCCTTATTGCTTTTTACCTTTTTTTTTTTTTTTTTTTTTTTGGAGGTTCAGCCTCCAGCTCCAGCACTTGCATCACTATGACTCCTGAGGAACGCAAAGAAATTAAACTCTGTTGCAAGTTCTATCACAGTGGAAAGTCTGACTTAGTGATTGCAAACCGCCAAGTTTCCATGGAGGCCGTCCAGCTGGAGCTTGACACGTTTCAGGGGAAAAGTGTCCCAAATTGTTTGAAGTAACTCCGGGGCGACGGGCCGCTAAGAAACGATTCGTGGATAGTGAAAACAGAAGATACGGAAAAAGAGTGCGGAAAGGTGAAGAAGTAAAGAACAACGCCAGGAGACATGAATGTGATCACACTACTACTTCAGCGAATCGCTTTTCTAACACAGGGTCACGTGTACGTAGGTCAGGAGGCGGAGCTCAAAACAACAATACGGCCACAAAATGCGCTCGCAGTGCGTCTGAAATAAATGCTCCATTTTAGCTCCATTTATTTAAGACTTCCAATCATATTAATACCAGTTTGTTTGGATACCATCAGGGAAATCTTGGAACAGTTATGGAATTCTGATTAGAAAAAAAAAAAAGATACCTTGTATGGTTGATGAGCAGTGACGTGCACGTGCATGGTGGCTAAAAAGGTTATAGAAAAATAACAAACTGTTATTTCGCAATGAAAAAAACGGTGCAGTTTTCCGTAAGGAGATGTTTACGTAACATTTCTGGAAGGAGTCTCCAGTGTCGGCACTGGAGGACGGAGGAGGAGACTCTTTTTTGCGATTTCTCAGTAACGCGACAAGCTGCGTTTTTTTTTTTTTTTTTTTTTTGTCTTATTAACTTCAACGGAGAGTAAAATGGAGGCTGATGAGGGAACGACGGTTTATAGCTGCTATAATGAACTTGTTTTGCTGATTTTCCACAACATTAAATGTAACTATAAACAGATAAAAAGTGTCAGTGGTTAATACCTAAAAACATTGTAGTTGTTGGCTAATTGCTGGGATATAAGAGGAATAAAACACGTGGGGACGTGCAGTGATAGGAAAATAAATGACAGTAACTCTGCTTCATCACACCTCCGTGTTGTTCGATCTTACAGATCTTCGAGATTTGTAACGTGGAATAAATGGAAGTTTGTGTTTTATCAGTAAATCTCGTGAGCCGGGGAAGCGAGAGAGCTGAAGCAGCTTTTAGAGCACTGTTTGCTTTCTAAAGTTTGGTTTGTAAAATGCAGACACGCGACAGCATCAGCACGATTGTGAGATCCTTGCTAAATAAACGGCGGTTGTAGTAATCGGGGATTATTCGGCGTCTCGGTTACAGAGCTGCGGGGTTTAATCCGCACTTCCCCAGGCGCCGCTCACAGCGAAGCTGCTTTCCTGCTGCGAGTCACATACCACGCCACGGCAAAACCTTTAGCACGTCTTCTGAACCTTTCCTTCACGCCGTGGGCCGGGGCTAACCTGCAGGTCTGGAGCTTGTAGCTAGTTTGTGGTGTGCTATTTTCTGGGACGCGGAGCAGCTCCAGAGGCCAGCGAGCCAGTTTAAGAATGAAAGCGTGAATGAAAGAGTTGGTCGTGGATTTGCGACGAGATTTACAAATAAACGTGTAAAAGTCAGTGTCTTTAAAGCAAGCGCGTTGTACTCCCGAGAAATCAACTTAACTGGGGAAGGAAAAAAATGTAGGTCAGTCGTGTTATAAGTTACTTATAAATACACGCCTCATCTTTCCTGCTCAGGAACGCAAACATGGTGGAAAAACAAAACAAAACAAAATTAGTTTTATATATATATATATATAAATTTAATCCAAATCACATGAACAGTGTAGACGTTAGAGCACTTTTTATGTGGTCCCTCCATATTTCAGGGACCAAAAGTGACTGGACAAACTAACTTAATCATAAGTCTAATTTTCCTTCTTTTGTTAATGACTCCTTCAAGAATTCACGAAAGGTTTCCCAGGCTTGGTGGTTTCTAGCTCTTTCGAATCCACACCTTCTCCCTGTTAACGTTGCGCTTTTTTGTCTGTAGCCATGACTAAATAAATCCTTCAGTAGATTCATTCGCAGGTGGCGTCAGAGAGAAGAAGGCTGTGGAGCCGGAGATCACACATTCTGGACACAATGGAAGCTCCGCGGGCCAGATGACATCCGTTAACGACCCTTAATGACGTACAGCTAGAGTCAGTCTGGTAGCTGTTGGTGCCAGAGATGGAGAAATCTGCTAGCGGCGGAGCGGATAAAGTTGGACGTTGTACCAGCGAGCTGTAGTGCGATGATCGATGTTGTAAACCCAATGATCAGAGCACACGTGAGTTACGGAATAAAACACTCGGAGGTGCGATGATGTAGGAAACTAACGATTGTTCCAGCTTTGCCTCTGTGACCGTTACAAAGCGCCGACGCGGAGACTCCTCTCACTAACGTCAACCATATCGACGGATGAAAAAGAAACCTTCAGCAAATCAACAGTTTACATAATGATTACATGCCATTCAATCTGTTTTTTTTTTAAAAGCACTGACACTGGAGACTCCTTCCGTAGCTTTAGCTTCATATCTGTTGCTTTATCCTTTAAAAAAAAAAAATCATAGCACACTTGCATATTTATGAGGACAGCAAAAGGAGCGGAAATCTCCAGAAAGAAGCCGAGCTATGAGCTCTTGAGATCATGAAAGCAACAGCATCGTTATTTTGGAAATTCATTTAATAAACTAAATAAAGACATCCCAGTTTGGGCTCAGGACTTTTTTTCTTTTCTTTTTTTTTTTTTTTTGTGCCAGAAAAAGCAACTAGTGTTTAGTTAGGGGGGAAAAAAATGGAAAGAAATTGTTTTCTCTGAGGAGAAATGGCAAAGGAAGGCAACCACACACACACACACACACACACACACACACACACTGAGGAGGCAGCTAACTGTCCTTGAGCAGGAAAACAGATGATTGTAATTTCAAGTCTTTCTTTTTAGCTCAATCCTTCAGTGGGATTGAAAATGAGAGGGTTGTGTATCATATGTCTTATAATTTTATAAATATTTTCCTCCATGCCCTGAGAGGAAGTGTGTGTGTGTGTGTGTGTGTGTGTGTGTGTGTGTGTGTTTATGCTACAGTCTATTTGTTTGCATGCATTTTTGTGCTCTTTGAAGGCCGCTCTGCGATGCCTAAACACAGGAAAGTGAGCTCCAGACATCTGTAATCTCTTAGATAAGGAGGTTTCACCCTCGTGCCGATAGAACGGCGATTCACAGCTGCTTTGCATTTGCGCGGTGGAAACCCCCTCCCCCTCCTTCCTGTTTCGGCTACTCAGAAACACTCCTCATTAAAACCAAACTAAACTGTGTGTCGGAGCTAACGTAGATTCCATAGCATGCAAAAAAAAAAAAAGAAGAAAAAAGAGGATGATCCCGATGAGACCGGGACTAGAAATGTCCTTCTGCTCCGACGTTCCTAACGCAATTCATCAGGCGAAGGAACAGTTCAGCCGAAAATGAAACGCAAAAATATTCCAGATATCCCCTTTACCTCGACTTAGCTTTCCATACGAGTCTCACTGAAGTTACGGAATAATTCAGGATAGTAGGCTGTGGGATAAATAGCTCGATAAAGAGTTAACTCGCAAACACAGCGAACAAATCAGAATTGCTGGAATGTTTGTCTTATTTCCGACGAAATGTGATGTCACGTCAACCAGTGGAAATGTTTTGGAGGATTTTTTTTTTTGCGTCCCTTTTTTTTTTTGCACGTTTTTCTTTTCCATTTCAATTTAGTTTTAAACGGGAAACTGATAAAGAAGAGCTGATGGGTTCCGGACAGTTTTGATACATTGAAAACGTGACTTATGTTAATATTTAATGTTACGTTTAATATTGTGCAACTTCGCTGCTGTAACAAGTCGGCTATAAACAGTCGTTCTCTCACCAGCCTCTCTTTATTCGCTCTCTCCTGAAGTTAATAAGCAAGAAAAAAAACGCAGATTGTTATGCAACAGAGGCTCGCGATCAGAGCTTTTGGTGTTGCAGGACATGCGTAGTGGCGTAGCCTCAAACAAAACAAAGCTGAGATGCTATCACACGATATTTCTGCTACAGGCTACTCTCTAGTGCACTGTTAGTGTAACTACACAATGTGCTGCGCTGGAGAGACGACAACACGCAGTCGTTCAGCGTGAGTGGTTTTAGACGTGCGTTTGTGTATTTGATACAGCAGGTGTGTTTCCCTTCGAGGAGCACACAGAGCAGCTCAGATCATCAACCGGGGTTGCCAGGTTTCAGCCACATTTCCGGCCCAGCCACACCTACACCACCAAAGTCCTGAAAAATGTGAGCATTGGAAAATGGAGGCATGTTTTTCTTCTTCTTCTCAGCCTTGGCTTGCGAGGTCACTGTGGTGCACACGCATTTCTGATGTACAGATATTATCCACTTCATAATCCCCCTTTCCCTTTCCTAATCTTTGCAATATACTGTATTGTCCTGTACATCCTACACACACTGTCTGCACTTATCGAGGTTTAATGCAGATTCTTTGCTATAAAGCAAGGTCTAGGTGGTCTTGGAGTATTTTTAACCCAAATAACCCAATCTGGCAACCCGGTCATTAACTGTCTTGTCGTCTGCTCCACCTCCTCTGAAAGTGAGCATGGGGCAGCGTGACTCCTGCCCCCGTGGCTCTGGCGCTTGTTGCAGTTTCCATGCCTGGCCACTTGGTACGATTAGAAAGACGAGCAAATCACCCGAACGGCGGCTTACGTCTGTAAAAAATAGCAAAATCGCTGGTCACTCAGAAAAGGAAACGAGCACTTCAGCAGAGTTTAAAATGTCTAGAGTCGTGAAGGAAGGAAGACTTTATGAAGATTTGATATTCGTCGAACGGCCGTGGCTTTGCATGACTGCTCCTGTAGACGAGTGTAAACTCCTCTTTCCCCAAGATGTCTGAAAATGTAAAGTTACAGCCTTTTCACCTCTGACTGTAACAAAGCGCTGACACTGGAGACTCCTTCCCTAAACGTTACACAAACCTGTACACTGAGCCGAACGATACGGGGCGGATGCGATACCGTATTAGTACCAGAGCATTGATCTAGAGCTGTGATTGGCAGCTGGACTACTGTATAGAAGGTTAAGCAACATCTACTGACCAATCAGAACCCAGCTCTGTGGGATGAGCTTATACTTCTCGTAAAGGTGAAAAAAAAAAAATAAAAACGAAAAAACCCAATGGTTTGGTCTGGAACAAGCCAATCTGGCAACCTGGCGCGCGCGCGCCCCCTCCTTCCTCCTCCTCCTCCTCCTCTTCTTTCTCCTCCTCCTCTTCCTCCTCCTCCTCTTCTTCGTCGTTTAGAAACGGCTCGCGCATCATCTAACGTGGCAGTCTCCAAGACAACGCTGAAACGGAACTCTTATCGCGGTGATGACGTCAGAAATACAGAAACTAGGAAAGACCGGAGATGAGCTCGTGCGTTTTAAACGAGCCGGAGCTGGAAAAGATCTGATTCGGGTTTAGTTGTTGTTTAGTTGTTGTTTAGTTGTTGTTGTTGTTGCGCGCGTGTTACTTTACGGATGGACGGATGAACTTGTGGAGAAGCTTCACGCGACCCGGAGGAGGACAGAAGGACAGAGTGGACACGGGATGCGTGTTAAGAGAGAGGATGCACGCGTTCGGAGGAAATCCCTGAAGCGCGTGCCATGCGAGTGTCTCACGTTTTTGCGCCGCGCGCGCTTTGGAGATGCAATTTTGGAAAGACAGAGGGAGAGAGAGAAAGAAAGAAAGAGAAAGAGAGAGAGAGAGAGAGAGAGAGAGAGAGAGAGAGCAGACGCGCGCGCCGGGATACACGACTTGTTCTCTGGGAAGCCTTTTTCTTCACGTGCACACTGATGTGAATTAGGATGAAGAAGGAGGAAATGCGCGCTTGCATGATGGCTACATAATAATAAATAATAATAATACTAATAAAGCGCAGAGAAGGTGAGCTCCTTACATCATCACCATCAAACTTTCTGAAGTACACTCTTAAAAAAAAAAAAAAAAAAAAGAGGTCGAGTTCATAAATTCAGCTCGCACTAAAGGGTTGTTCGGCGGGGAGGTCCATGAGAGAAGCCTAGAGAGAAGCCTACCACACACATCCCTCAAACACAGCTAGGACCTCCAACCCTCCAAAGAACCTCTGAGGAACCTTTCTTTTCTAAGAGTGTACAGCAGGAACTTCATCCTCATGACCTTCAAACCTGAGGCTATTTTCACCTACGAGTGAGTTTTTGCTTTTCTTAAAAAAAAAAAAATTTAAAAAAATAAATAAATCAAAAAAGAAAATGACACTCGAGCTGCATTATGGTTAAAAATAATGTAAATCTTATCATCAGATATTTAGTTTGTTTTTATTCAGTATTTATAATTAATGTAAATGTTAAAGGAATAAAAAAAAGGAAACAATCTTACATCCAGTCAGTGGCTTGACGACGATTTAATCGCCGAAAATTAGAGAAAAAAAGGAATAAAAACAAGACAGTAACATTTGAGCTGCTTTATGGAAAAAAACGTATTCAAATATTAGCCTATAGAAGATTTTTTAAAATTCAGAAATTATAAATGTTAAATGCATGTAAGCCTGACACACTTAATGTGCTGATGACATCTGCATAAAGATCGGATCAGATGTCCAGGTTACCGCTCAGTCTCGCAAGAGTTAATAAACTTTTGTTTATTAGCTGAAAATCAAAGTTACTATTCGGTCGTTGGTCTGGTCTTCTGCTGTGGATTCGATCAGTTTCATCAAAAGTAATAAAGCACTCTTTCTAATACAGTCGCTTTTGTCCTGCGTTTCATGACGAGACGTAGACGCCTGGAAGGTCAGTGATGGGAAACCCCTCCGTAAGATCTTCCTCTCGTCCTAACGATCCGAAGCCGGACACTTTTTAAAAAGCGACGCTTGATGAGCAGTGCTGAAGAGATTCCCGAGATTGGAGGAGATGATCGCGGTGAAGCTGGGGAGCTGGTGAGAAATGAAGATCGGACGCAGGCTGAGCCTCAGTCTCGGAATCGCTCGGAGCTGTGGGCTCTTGGAGGGCGAAGTTCCACGCTCCTCAGCGTCACCGCAGAACCGGTGCAGCTCGTTTAGAGGTCCTCAGTGTAGTGCTGATGGATAGCCGCACCAGGAGCAGCGCTGCCGCCGTGGAAGCGTTTAATCAGTCGGTGAAACCTTTGTTTATCGGGTAATTTGTTAATTCTGCGCGGTTGATGTTTCCTGTTAAAGCACTATGCTGGCCGTCGAGGTAGCTTCATCATTAGTGACGCTGCATGACGCGTGTTTTTGGCGCTCCCGGATCTCCCGACTGGAACCAATCTGGAATAATCTGAAGCTCTGAAGAGACTGACGCACCAGTCAGAGCAGATCATCCTCCAGCTCAAGCGCCGAGTTACTGTAAAGTTTACCATAATTAACACGGAAGGCGTAATCAGCGCCGTCTCACCGTCCGGGCACCGATCGCTTTCTCCGTCGTATAACCAGGTCCTTTATTTCCACTAATCCTCGTGCTGTAGAACGCAGCATCACTCTTCAGGTCACACGTCTTGATCTTGTCACGCGCTGTGTTGGAAGTTTGCCCAGTCCTGACTCGATCTTCAGCATTAGGAGCTCTCTCTATATATATATATTCTTAGATCAGTGGGTCTGAACCGCAGGGTTGTGTTGATTTGTCAAAATAATGCAAACCAATCTTTACCTGTTTCACATTTTTTATACACTGCAGTAAGATTTATTCATATCTTGCAGGTTTACGTGTTATGTCTTACGTAACAAACGTACAAATGGCCATTCCATCCTCTGCATCTTCATTCCTGCCTCGCTGTTGCCTTAAACAGATAGTTTTGTTTACGCTGAAGTCCGTTTGCTAAATGAGATGCCCAGGCGTGAGACGTTACCAACGCAACGCGATGCAGTGAAGCTATTTTTATTGTTAGCTTTGTATTACGTGCATTATATAATCATTCCTTTGTAGACGCTGAGTTATAGTTTGAAGGAATTTGAATTCACGGTCTTGATTTGAACGCGCGTTTTTTTTTAACGTTACTGCAGAATTACGTTAATTATAAAATAACCAGGTTCCACTTTGAGCCGCTCGTCTCGTCTGAAATCGGAAATCGCTCGTTCCCGCGAGAATGCACGCTAAACATTCAAAACGACTTGCAGTCAGTGTTTACGCCATCACACTCATCATCTCGTAAACCGCTAACTAGCTGAGCCGAGTTTCTGCCGTAAGAATTGACACGATGTTGAGTGTGACTGGAAATCGAGTTTTGAGAAAAGAAGCTCTTGCTCATTTTGTTTATAGGAGCTAACCGCAGACTGGAGCTGCACTAACAACAATAACAACAACAACAATAACAAAATGTCCGCCTGTGAGATCCGCACGACACACAACCGCTAACTTCTCACAGGAATAACAAAAATACAACCCCAACCAACCAATCCGTGCCAGATTTATTAAACACATCACACATATTTCACTATAAACATATTTAATGCCTTTCGGATAAAAGATCTAAACTACTGCTGAACAGTGTTACAGGCTTTAAAGGTGCAACAGTCGATTTTTTTTATTCCTAACTTGTACAAACCTGGAAGATATGTAAAACATGATTACAAGAATAACGGGTTAAGCCGTGGCCTTAGCGAAAGTGGCTGAGAAACGCCGATTGGCAAGCGGACAAATGCGTGTTTGTGTTTGGATCGTGTTTCCTGTCAGTCATTTTCTAGACACTATACAGGCCACCTAGGATCCTGGGGCGGGGCTTCGTGAACGTGGGCGGGAATCGTTCAGATGTCGAATCCTCCTAACTGTTAGAGACCTAATCTTAAAGAAAGGACTAATCTTTCCTAATGCAGCTTTAATTATTTGTCGTTGTTTCCAAACAGGTATCTGAGTACTTCTCACGAAACAGGGATATTTACTGTTCATTACTAGCCAGCAGTTTAAGTCCTGCAGTGCAGAGCTAAACGTAAAACTCCTGAAACCATGAGCAATAAAAAGCTTTACGCAGAACCTGGAGGGAGAGAGAGAGAGACAGCGTGTTCCCATTTCTCTCTCTCTCTCTCTCTCTCTCTCTCTCTCTCTCTCTCTGTCTCTCTCTCTCTCTCTCTCTGTCTCTCACTCGCTCTTAATCTCCACCCTGCTGCTGCCGCTGTGTGATGAGTTTTTCATGAAGTCAACATCAAAAGCGTGGAAGCACCCACTCTCTTTCCCACTCTGAATGTGTGTGTGTGTGTGTGTGTGTGTGTGTGTGTGTGTGTGTGAGTGAGATGGAGAACAGGAGCAAGCCAGCTTGTGATCTCTGGCGTGTGGGTGGAAGTTATGCTGAGTTCTGAGATCCATTTGTTGGTGTTGAATCCACCGACACGCTGTCCGTCTGGTGAGAGACGCCCCAAAAAACCCCGGAAACCCCGCCCTGTTCCGACCAATTCAGAGTTATTATTTTTATTATTACTTATTACTTATTACTAATTCCACTTTACTGCTCATCGGCTTTCATTAGGCAATGCGGCGCCGTTCAGTAAAGCTATTCTGATGTATCACAGAACATTCCAGAGTGTCTTAGGTCCAGGAGCAGAGCAGTGTGTACGGTCCACCCATGTCCTTCGCTCTGTGTGTGTGTGTGTGTGTGTGTGTGTGTGTGTGTGTGTAAATGTTCTTCCCACTGCTCAGTCACCCTTCAAAGTAGATTTTATGCACACAAAGTCCGTAAGCAGACGTGCGCTAAAGCAGTAAGCGGTCCGCCTCGGGAAAGAACGCCTGTCAACATGCCAGGATCACAGATTCTGCTCCATCTCTCTCTCTCTCTCTCTCTCTCTCTCTCTCTCTCACACACACACACACACACACACACACACACACACACACACACACACACACACACACACAGCTCGGGGATATTAAAGACATGCGACTTGCTAAGTCAGCATGAAGTCATCTGCATATTGAAATTATACTAAGTGCTAAGAAGGCTCGATGTTTGCGTCATCATAAATTCTTGTTAAAAGCATAATTCCTGAAGTCCGGGCTTCTTTCTTGCTGCTAAATCGGTTAATGAAACCCAGCTGGTCCTGCATTAGATTAGCTTATGTAGTCAAACGAGAAAAACATTTTGCCATGCCAACTTGTGACTATAAAGTAAACCTGTATTATGATGTCTGGCATGGCGCGCTGGCATTGTTGTCTCGGTGAATAATCGCACATCAGCGTTTCAGAGTCTGAAACCAAACAGTCTGTAGTGCACAAAAGGACATCATCCTGGTTTTTGTTTTTTTTTTCCTCTCGAGCTTGTGCTACACTTACAATCACGTCGCGCACCCACGCTCCCGTTTGCAAAAAAAAAAAAAAAAAAAAAAAAACTTCCCCAGGCTGGCTCTTGTTGCCTAGGCAACGCATAAGCATTCCGTCAAAGTCGTTCCCGGATCCCCCGCTAATTTTCCCGCTAACGAATTAGAGAATCGATACAGACAGCAGAACAGGCTCCACTAAAAAACCTTTCTCAATCCAGGAGATGAGTGTAGGGGGTGAGAAAGCGACAGAGAAAGAGATGAAGCAAGGCGAGGAGGGATAGATGATGCAGAATAAATAAAGAAGGAATAAAAAAAAGTTCAGATCAACAGTGTGACTGCTGACTAACCCTTCTCTCACGCTAGCAAGTGACAAGTCGCCCGGAATTTGTCTGCTGTCTGTAATTTGTCAGTTGTCTCTCGTTCCCATGCTAAACGCTAGCAGCTATATCCAGCTTCATGATTAAATCATTACACACATTCAATAGTTGTTTGATTTCCATGCTTGCCTTTGTTCTAGCTTCGTTCTCAGATTAGATTAGCAAAGCGAGCTAACACTACTAGCTACGTACACTCACCAGAGGCACCAACCATCTCCTCCCAAGCTTCTTCGTGATGTCTTGATACATGTTTAACGAGGGGTTGTATATGACAGGATACGGTGAAACCACACTCATAAGGGTGTTTTTTTTTTGTAAATGATTTTTGCAGGAACTAATTGTAGGTAGGAACTAAAGTTGTGAGTGGGGAACTGAAGAAACGTCGGACCTCACGCGCCATAGGTTCGGTCCGAGGAATCGTTCGAACCAATCATTTCCGTTTGTTGTTTTATGCCATTGTTGCATCATACCTCTTTTTCATAGAATGGAGGAAATCTCATTTCAAATGTCGCTGTCACTGAAGACGTGGCTCTGTGCCGTGAGAAATGAACAGTCGCCTCTCGCTTTGTCGCTCGCTAGTGGAAATAGGGTTCGGATTCCGCAGGTTGAACCGAGACAGCCATAGGGATCAGCATTACAGCGGAAAATGTCGGCAGCAGTTATTTGAGTGACGGTGTAGTGGTGTGGGATGGAGATGGAAAAGCGATGCTGTTTGTATATTTTTCATGACCCTGAGGGGTTTTTTATGAGCGCTGTCACTGCCAATACAGACAACAAGGCTGAGCTTTCAGCACTCTGGATGATTACATAAGAGGCTCGGTCATTTTGTGATGGGCTCTGTACACGCTGGGCTGCAGTAATATGCACCGTACTGTCAGTCCTGTCTGAGATGTTTACTGTCACCACAAGGGAAATGATCATGGTGTTGAAATTGGCATTCGAGGCGTATGTGACGTGTTACTTGGCAGGGTATGTGGAAAATAGTGGAGACTTGCTGGATTTGACTGTTATTGTAAAGTGGTCAAAGATCTCACGACTCAAAAAGAGTGGAGCCAAGACCTGCTGAGGATAAGGAGCGGGCGATATGACAAAAATATCATATCACGATACTTGACGCCTAATCAGTCACTTCTAATCAGAGCATCAGACTGTTGTGTATTGTGACAATTTATCACAACGTCATTATTATAACGCCAGATACGGTTGTTGTTAGCATACGGTTGTTGTTACGTTGTTGTTATATCAGGTTGGGACTTTTAATAAAACTTGTATGTTGTATACGCTAGTCTTTCAGTCTTGAAACTAAATTCAGTAAAACGGTGGTCCATAAAGGTGAAGAAAGGTTGGGAATTTGTGTTGAAGCCAAGCTTGAGATCAAATTGATGAAAAAATATTTAGATTTAATTCAACACTATTCCTCTCACCATCTGTACGAGCAGCATGTTGGGATATTTTCTCGACTGGGAAGTCAGTTGAATGCGACAATATTTGTTTAATGATATATTTGGTCTATTTGGAGATACCATCCTTATTCATTGGTCTTCGTGTGCTCAGCTGTTTCATTCACATCGCCGGGCTTGTCATTTCCTGTTCATGACTGGTTGCTATATTTGTAGAATCACGATCTAGTATTTATAGAAGAGAAAGAGAGCTACGGAAATAATGGCCTGCATTATAAATGTGTGTATTTCTGCCGTTTCCTGCTGCTTTAATGCAACGTCTAATTAAGCAGTAACACCGCTGCCTTTTTCTGTGTCAACCACAACAAAAACATGCACAATTTTTCATGAATGTAGTTTTTTTGTCTTGGTTTAATCAGAGGGTTTAATTCGCAGCACAGCTGGCATAATTCCCGCCAAGATGGAAGTAGTTGAGTCTATCTGCTAAACCCTTTTCCTAAAGGTTAATGCATCCGTTACGCCTACACTAATACTGTCTAAACAAAGACGGAGAGGTGCCTGTGAGCAAAGATACAGCATCTCACTCATCTTAATATATGCTCTTTGTTTGTTTTTCCAGGCCTGTGTGTTGTCGTAGCGATGATTGCGACTGGGGGCGTGATCACGGGCCTTGCAGCCTTGAAGAGGCAGGACTCTGCCCGCTCCCAGCATCACCTGCCCATCCAGTCCCCTGTCCCTCCTCCCGAGAAGAAACGTCTGAAAAGAAAACCCCGCACGGATATCGTTGTGGTGCGTGGAAAAATCCGCCTGTATTCCGCCTCTGGTTTCTTTCTAGTCCTTGGAGTCCTGATTTTGATGGTTGGTATCGCCATGGCTGTAATGGGGTACTGGCCTCACAAGGACCACCAGAGGACACCCGAGAGCAAACACTCGGGGAACGACACGCAGGTGGCGCAGGAGCAGGTGGGAAAGGTGGCGCAATTCTTTGAGCAGCACTTGCACTCAGAGAAAATGAAGATGCTCGGACCATTTACGATGGGCATTGGGATATTTATCTTCATCTGCGCAAATGCTATCTTACACGAGAACAGGGACCGAGAAACAAAGGTCATCCACATGAGGGACATGTACTCAACTGTCATAGACATCCACAGCCTGAGATTACAAGAGCAGAAGTGTATGAACGGGGCCTACACAGGTCCCTATGTTGACCACGAGATCCGCTCTTTTGGTCAGGACAGTCAGTACACCTCGCGGCTAGCCGCTAACACACTGCTGACGTTCTCCGGATTGGGCGGTGATGTACGACTGTCCCGCCGCACAAGTTCCGCTGAAGATGAGGAAGGTCTAATGAGCGAAGTAGGCTCGAGCTTGTTGTCGGCTGGATATAGGGAACATTCGGGATCGATATTCGGGTTCCAACCAGAAGGGATGCGTCACTGGGAGGACAAACGTAATGATCTGAAGAAGTGCCAGACGCGCTCCATCGTATCATCCTCCATTAGCGCCTTCACGCTTCCTGTCATCAAGCTCAACAACTGCGTGATCGACGAGCCTGACATTGACAACATAACTGAG
This sequence comes from Pangasius djambal, assembly GCA_022985145.1. Taxonomy (NCBI): domain Eukaryota; kingdom Metazoa; phylum Chordata; class Actinopteri; order Siluriformes; family Pangasiidae; genus Pangasius; species Pangasius djambal. The sequence continues at coordinate 1,404,389 of CM041004.1, forward strand.
GACTCTGAGCAGCTACGAGACAGATCAAGACCTTCGTCCATGGATTCCTTAACCGTACCTATTCCAGATATCTCGAAAGCCTTCAAGCCTCCCAGTGCAACGTTGCTCCGGAGTAACTCTACAGTTACAGAATCCCCTGCGTATGCATCGGCATCTGCTTCACCATCCTCCCTGTCCCCCGGATCCACCAGTGGCCGATTCCTGGCTCCTGGAGCAGACCGGAAAGACTTTGGCTCTAACAATTCTCTCCACATGCTGTCGGCTCACTCCAAGTCTCTGGACCTGGAACGAGGTCCCACCATGCTGACCGTACAACCGGAACAGCGCAAGCACCCCAGCTGGCCCAGGCTGGATCGCAGCAACAGCAAAGGCTACACCAAACTGGAGAATAAAGAAGACCCGATGGACAGGCTGCTGGTGCCCCCAGTGGCTGTTAAGCGGGATTACACCAAAAAAGAGAAACTACTCATGATCTCAAGGTCACACAACAATCTGAGTTTTGAGCATGATGAGTTTATGAGCAGCACTCTGAAAAGAGGGACGTCCGAGACCAGATTTTAAGGGACATATCGTGCACTCATCCTCATCCCTCTGCAATATATATGTAATGACGTTTTGTTGTTTTGCCATTGTTGAAGTGGTTGTGAATTTCAGAAACACAAGTCCCATGGACTGCAAGCTCAGGTGGATATTCTGATAGACAGAGCATTTCTAAAACAAAGCGTGTGGATTTTTAACCCCCGGAAACAAGAACTCACAGGCGAACCACTGTAAATAGACTGTGATGTAATAGCTGTGTCGTTTGTTAAATTTGTTAAATGCATTTTAGTACGTTTCTGTATTTGATAAATGTTGATACAGGACCTGTTGTTAGTTGTGTGTAGAGTGTGTGTGCATTGTTGTACCAGAGATGGACAATTATTTTGCTATGAGGTTTTAAATAATTTATTGTTCAAAAACAACAACAAAAAAACACACATGGCTATTTTTGAACAAGAGTCTTCAATGTATTATTTATCTGTTTCTCAGAATAAAAGTAAACTTTTCACACAGCACAGTGTTTTACATGTTTTATAGTCGACGCCAACATAAAAGCATAAAATCGTCCTTGGTGTTCCTGCCAGAAAAATCTGAAAAATTCATGGAGTCAAAAACTCGTGTTCTTCACCACACATACAGCTTCAGCAAAGCTAATCAGAAGACCTTGAAGGTCGCAGACCACCCGTTAGTTCACACGTTACACTTCACACATTTACTACATCCAGTGTCAGCGCTTTGTAACAGTCAGAGGTGAAGCTGTAACTTCAGGACATCTTCAGGACAGAGGAGTTTACGCTTCTTTGCTGCTTTTCGGTAAAATATACTAACTTTTTTAACTAACTTGTTTCACAGACGTTCCGCAACATGAAATGTCAGTATAAATGGATGAAAAGTATGATGTGTTGTTTATGTTTTAATACATAAAAAATGTTATCAGCAAATTGCTGTGGTGTAAAAGGAATAAAACACTTGGGTACTATAGGGTGCTAGCAGTAACTCTGCATCATCACACCACCCCTTTGTTGATTATTTTTCTATAACAGTACAACACCAAGTGTTTTATTACTTACATCCAACCAGCACAGGCCATCGTAACCAGCTTGCATAATGGGACATAACAAGTAGGTTATCTTGTACCTATTTCACGTAGATGTTATAGAAATGGTTAGATTTTCTGTTGATTTTTTAAATATGTAAGACTACATACTGGAGCTTTGGAGTTCTTACTATATATCTAAATCCTTAAAATTTACATGTGTGACTTCTACACTGCGTGTATGGAAATGATTTTGTTGTTTGCCGATTGATTGATTTCTGTGCTAGCTACTGGAAGCTCAGCATTAGCTATTAACGGGAATAATGTGCTAATCCTGACCCTTGGGTAAAAGTGAAGAGTGTATAAAGGGGTAAAACGGTAACCTGTTCTTCATCCATTAGTAACAAAGCACAGATTTGAAATAGCTACTACATTTGTTCATGATTTGCTTTACTTTCTGGGTTACTCGGGAATGTTTATTGGGCAATTAGTCTTAACCTAGATGTCAAAACTCCAGTCAATCAGAGTAGTTTATTCGTTTTAAGTTGTTTAGTAAATCATTCCTTTATAAGTGAGTAAAGGCTAACACAATCCTCCCTCCTCCCTCCTCCCTCTCTCCGTCTCTCGGGTCCTGTGACACAGCTGAGAAAACTTTCTGCCTCTTGGCAAGAAAGTGAACAGCTTTCCCGTGTTTATCATCATCGGCTGCTCTGGGAGGACCAACACGATCGCTGCCAAACTCCTCTCCCATCGAGAGACTTTCACCATTTGCGGATGAACGGCCAATCAGAAAACAGTCCACAAAGCTTGTCATGGTGCCTACGGGAATAAAGGAATGCACAGGACAGCAACAGGACAGAAAAAAAGAGCCCGAAGATTCAAAAGTCTCATCTCCTTATTAGAAAGAATTATACATGGGCTGTATGAATAAAAAAAAGATGGCGTTCGGGTTATATAACGCTGCAGCGACATTCCTGAAGTTCCAAAAAAAAAAAAAAGTTCTGTAATGAAAGGCTAAGTGCATTTTAAATAACTCCAGCTGCTCTAAAAAAATGAGCGCTCGTCCCTCTCGAGCTGATATTAAAACACTGGCACTTCAGCGGTCAGGGCGTGAACTGAAGAGTCTGGATTTTAGCTCCAGCCCCAAGGTTCATCCTCAGCTGCTGCACAAACTAATAATAATAATAATAATAATAATATAAAACAACCCTGCAGAATATCTCACTCGATGCTCTACAAGATGCACGATTTCTTAGACGCAACATATCTTGGTCGAGAGAGTCACTGCGATGCACAGAGTTTTATGGTCAGTAAAGGAAGTACTAACAAAATGTTACAGTGAATACGCTACGTGTTAGCTAGCGCAGTGCTGCAAAAGCGCTACGTATTACATCCCGCGTTATAAATCACCCAGGGTTTAAAAGGTTAATAAGATTCCATCCGCAGGAGCGAAACGCGCATGATTAATGCATCGTGATTCCTAATTAGAACAATAACAACCTATAAATATACCCACGACTGTGCTTCTGGAGAGATTTTATTTCCTGTTTGTGAAGAGAATTCTTGAATACTGACTCTAATCGCTGGAGCTTTACCGATCTCGAAACCTAATTACAAAGTTAACTAATCTTCCAAATATGATTGTAGGATAATCTCATTTTGAAAAAGTAAACAGTCTCTAATTCTTTCAAATGTAAGTGTTTTTGAGGTTTCTCCTAGAATTTTTTTTTTTTTACACAGTTCTGTATCTTGTCCATGTTGTTGTCCACGATCCTGGATTGAACTGCCTGAACTGCCTTCAAGGCTTCATTTCACCTCGGCTTCTCAGAAAGGTGCTGGCTTAACGCGTGTGAGGCCCTGCTTTTAATGCTTCAGCCAGCTTTGAAAGGTTCTATGTAGAACCCTAGAACTAGGGTTCCAAGTCAGAGCCTTTAAGAAATAACCCCTGAGCATCCATGGAATTTCTTCTCCAAAGAAAGTCGTCTCTTCGCGAAGATACTTGCGAAGCCGGTTAGCGGAAAACGAGTAACGGCGTTAAGATGTCCGCGAGTCATGCCGTAACGTGTAAGGAATACAACACTGTGTGTGCTGCTGATGTAGGAAAATAATCAACACTAGGGTGGGGTGTAGGAGTGTAGTTACCGTTACCACCCTGAAGATGATTATTTTCCTATTACCGCATGTCCCCAAGTGGCTTATTCTTCTTATCTCCATGTATGCTTGCTTTCATGATGTGCTAGATGTAATAAATGATACAGTGGGACAGATTGAACAGCTTTTCTGTTGCTGTAATACAGTCTATGGCCAAAGGTTTGTGGAAACCTGACCATCACGCTCAATTTAAATAATTATTCTTTTAACAACGTGCAATTATGTTTTTATTTTTCACTTTATTTTACTTTCTACGATTACTCATTATTAACTTCATGTAAATCTCCTTTTATACGTTTCATCCTCCTCGTTCCGTTCCTTTTCGGTGTTCTGTGAAGTGATCCGGATGCTTGTGGTTTTATCTCACCATCGCTCGTCCACCATCACAGCACCAGAAGCTCGCCATGGCAACAGCAGGACTCCTGCCACTCACCTACCTGACGTCAAAGACAGTGCCCTGCAGGACGCCAGCTCCAAAGGACATCATTAGAGACACCATGCAGGAACAAGTCGAGGACAGACCCTGAAGTGCGTCAGCACACTGCCTTCCCGATAGCTCTCCCTGATTCCTGCCTCTGACCACTGCCTCTGTTTTCAATGTCATTTTATCGACCCGGATACTGAGTGGCTTTAATCATGTCTCTTCCTGGCCATGACAAAAATCTTCTGCTAAAAACAATTCTGCAGAAAGTTCTCTACGTTCTAGTAAATGCATCTTCATGATCTCATCCAGCATTAGGGCCAGCGTGGAGCTGCTACTGATCTTATTGAGTGACCTTTTCGTCTTTAGACCTTTTTACGCTGCTTGTGACCTCTCAGTTTGTGTCCAGCAATGAAAGGCGTGCGTTTGCGGTAAATAAATCAGCATTCTGGAAGTTATTCTACTCAAACTTGCCAAAACAACACGTTTCTAAATGCGGGTTCTTTTCAGAACGCTGTATAGCGTGTATTAGCGCTTTCACGTTACTTCAAACTGTGCCAAAAAAAATCTATTCTGCAGCCTTTAATATTTAAAACGAAATAAATATACATCTATAAATCTGTCTTTTGGTTTTTTTTATCGTCCTGTTGGGCCTGATGTCTCTCAGTCTTAGTTTCAGTCTACCAAAAAAACTTCCTGATGTTCCTAGTCTTCACGTGTGTATGTTGATAAAGGACAGTAAGTGGTTAATTACCAAGTGCACTCATGGCACATTTACATTTAGCCACGCCCACAAAGCTCCACAAAGCTCCGTCAAATCTTGTCTCGAACTCATCGCTGATTATACGATTTGAAGCCGATCAGTCAAGGTTCACCTTAGCGCGTCTCCTTATATTAAATTTACACAATTAATCGATTGGATTTTTCATGAATTTTTGTAGTGTAGATGTTTCTGCGTAAAAACAGTTTACGGATAAATTCGCAGATGGGGTAAATCTTTTGGTAAATCTGCTTGATAAAATCTCACGTCTCACGTTCACGGAGAAAAAAATATGCAAAGTGAATCGCGGTACTCATCACTTTTCCCTACTATCATGCAGGAACTTTGTGTAATGTGAAAATCGGCGTAGAAAAAGTAGCTACCGGAATTTATTCAATGATGCGAAGTGAATTGTTTTGTAATTAAAAAAAAAACCCTCTCTGTCTCTGGAATATTAGCTCCATTATTCAGGTGACCACTCGAGCCTGTTTATGCGCAAGCAGTAAAACTAGCGCACAGTAAAAAAAAGTGACCCGGAAAAGCTTTTAAAAAAGCGTTATAACACGCCGTCCTCATCCAGAGAGCTTTTCAAAGCAGCGCAGTGACTGCAGTCAGGGGTCTGTGGGTGGTGTGAGGTATGCTCATCATCATCTTTTTTGTTATTTTGTTTTGCAGGACCATGCTAATGCTGCTAGTGTGATTAAATGATGGTGTTTTTGCACAGAGAGCCACTACACCGCCCTTCCAAAGGGTGAGTCCACGAGTGCTGTGCCTTTTAGCGCTCAAAAAAAAAAACAGTTTATTATTTTTTTTTTTTACAATAATTTTCAACACTGAATCTAAGAAAGCATATATTTAATCATTCAAAATAACACATTTCTTAATAATCTTAACACATTTCCAGTGTCACATCTGAGGGTTTTATTTTATACGAGGTTTCTCTGCATCAAGGACATTCGAATGGGTTTCCTTAAATATATATATTTTAATTAACAATTTACTTCTAATGGCTCATTTGGGAATCCTGGTTGTACTTTAAAAGCGACTTTCTTCTTCTCAGGATCTTCAAAAAAAAAAAAATAAATTCTGGTTGTTGAACATGTGACTTGTGGACTGTTCCAAATATCGCATAGGGGTGAGTGTGTTCAGGTAACAGAATTTGAAAGTATTTTATAATTTATAATGGACGATTCACAATTTAAGGCACAAAAATTTCGAAATCTTTCGGAAGTGTTTTAATGATTAGATTTCAAGGGAACGTGTAGATATAGTGAGCTGCGACCGTTTTAAGAGATTTATGTGAAATATAAACAGAAGTTGCGTAAGTTGCCGTGTTTAAAATGCGGTTTGTTTGTTTGTTTTTGCCTTGAAAGTTCATTCACAGTGCGTCTGGTTGAGAATAGAGGTGTGCATCGGGACCGAAATCCTACAGGACGAAACAAAGAAGGCAGAAGATTTTCACTTTCATATGATCGTACCGCATACTCACAGAGCAAAGATGGTATTTATTTACGAATAGAAGGTACACAATTCTTTTTTTTGTCTCCTGTAGCTGGACCGAAACAGCAATCCGCTTTGACTAGCAGCGACACTGCATCTCAGCTTCATAGGAGATTCTGATTGCGTGTTCATCTTTAAATATTATTATTATTATTAGGCGGCTTTAGTTATCAGCTCTTTTCTAGCGCTGTTCTTTCGATTTGGGGGAAAAAAACATTGCTGTTGTGAAACTCGGGTGATGTAGCTGAGGATGAGGAACTGTATCAGATTCCTCAATTGTTGTTTTGTTTTTAATTTGTGAATGAAATATGACTTCTTATTCCCAGCAGCCCTGTTTTTCTTTTCAGGCACATTCACATAAAAATCCCTTCTAGTTTAGACCACGCCCACTTCTGGTTTAATCTCATTACCGATATGAATATTTTGGGCTTTAAACAGATGCAGATGCAGGTGTTGCGTTACACGGCTAACGTGCACGGTGTAGCGCACGTGTCTGAAGCGTGAGCGAGCGCCATTACTGCTAGAACGGCTAACAGGGAAATGACGCTATAAATAAGGCTTTCGGTTTGCCGAAGCGACAAAACGATTAATCGCCTCATTTGACTCTTTTCTATTTCCGCAGTCTGTCATTGTGACTAAGTGGAAATTCATATCTGTTAATTTCCTCATATGAAACTCGAACCCCAGGCCCACAGGGCTTCCCTCGCTTTTAGAGAACCAATTCAGCTCATGAAGAGGGTTGATAATTAGCCAAAGAGTTTAGTCAGCTGTCACGGCACACGGCTCTCCAGGGACCTGGACTCTGATGGGCTTGCTTTAATTACTTCAGTCTGTGCAAGAGCATCAAGGGCGTCTAAACGTGCTCGGGCAGATCCAGGTTTAATTCTGACCTCGGCTAATCAAGGTCTCACACATATTTCTTTTTTTAATTGAGGAATGAGCACAATTTCTAAAATAAAAAAAATAAATTTTCCCTCAAATTATCCAATTGTCCTTTACGCTAAGTTAAACTTTCAACCTTATATTAAGGTTGTCATTATTTTTTAAAATAAAATAGTTAACTATAAAAGTAGCGCAGCCGCAAAACACGGGTTTATATTAACGCGCTCGTGCTAATACGTTATCGTTTCTATGGTAACGGCTCATTCACGGGGACGTGTACGGCGGACGCTTCACTAATAATACACGGATTAAAAATGTGATCGTTGTTATGGTGAAGTTTTCAGCAAGGAGGTGTTTATTTAACGTTTATGGAAGGAGTCTCCAGTGTCAGAGGTAAAGCTGTACCTTTAAGTTTTCCGACATCTTCAGGACGGAGGAGTTTCTCAGTAACACGACAAGCTGCGTTCATTTTTATTATTATTATCTTTAAGAGAAAGTGAGGAAACGAGAAAGTGTTTGTAGCTGCTCTGCTGTAACGTAACTCGCGCATGGATGTTCTACAGCAATAAATGTGTCTATAAATGGATGAAAGTTGATGTGATGTTCTTTAATAAGTAAAAAAAAAAAAAGGAACAACACGCTTTGCAACGTGACAATAATGAACGTTGGGGTGGCGGCAGTACGTCGGTTTGATTATTTATTTATTTTTATGTCATGTTTCTCCTCTCTGTGTACAGAGTTAGCATTCCTATCCTCTCTGTGTCAGTAAGAAAACCCTTGTTTTGGACCGAGTTGTTCCCAGAGGTGTAATTAATGACCCTCAAAGGTACGCTAGTGCTCCTGAGGGGCTAATTATAAATCCTAATAATGTTCCCTCTGCAGTTTTATTCCTCTGGATAAAGGACTAAAGGACGACGCAAGGCGGCTGTCCTCAGGGCTACTATCCTGGGACAGTTGTGGTCACCGGTTAAGGCTCTGAATTACTGATCAGAAGCTTATGAGTTAAAACCCCAACATTACCATGTGACCTCTGTTGGGTTCTTTACCCAGAATTCAGCACATTACTTAATATATACAGAGGTAGCTAGCCAAAGGCCTGAGTAACAGGAAGGTATTCAGCTTATTTTTGAAACAGATCAGAGAGTACAGTTCTTGGACGCTCGTATATGTTTGGACTGGAGCTGAAGGCTACGATGTTCCTGGATCAGACGTTACTGGGATTGCTCTTTGCTAAACTGCTGCAAAAGCTTCTTTAAGGTGTTGAAGTGACTGACCACCGGCTAACACTTCATCTTTCACTGACTCGCCAGATCTGTTGTTAGCAGATGGAGGCTGAGGCTTATTCCTCTTTGTCTGTGTGTGTGTGTGTGTGTGTGTGTGTGTGTGTGTGTGTGTGTGTGTGTGTGCGTGTGTGTAAAATTCCTAGTGTGGAGCACTTTAGGCTTTGACGAGATGTCAGCACAAGTCGAGTTCATCAGAAGAGCTGCTGGGTGTCGGAACAGGATCAATTCACAACAGCGGCTTCTGCGTGTTCCAGCTAAAAATATCTGCTTTTTTTTGCTTTTAGTGAGATCACAGAGAGAGAGAGAGAGAGAGAGAGAGAGAGAGAGAGAGAGAGAGTCTGTCGCAAGGAAGAGAAATTTCAGAAACAACATGTAAGATCTGATCAGTCTGATGGCTCGTTTGAGGAACTTTAAGCTGAGACACCATGGACTGTTTTTAAACAACAAATATCACAATTAATCTTCTCCAGCTGATTGCTGATATTCTTACAATTATTTACATTTTTTTTTTGCTTAATAAAACAACAAAAAGAAAATCGAAACCTTTAATGTTGTTAGAATTACAATAATTAGTTCACTGTGAAAACACTGATTCAAAAATCATTTATTTTATTGGATAATTAAGAGGAATGAAAAATATATTTTATGCTATTTTTCCAAATAAAATCAAATGAAAGTCCAACAATAATCAACATTTTGGGAATTTTGATTTTTTGGGAAAGTATGCTTTTAATTAAACAATAATAGAGAAATGATTTTCCAACAAATTTTACATTCAATTTCCACAGAAATTCATGAATGCAGATCGTCTACAAACCTCTTTAAAGATTTTGGTTTCTGAATATAGAAACTAGAAATTGATGTGTGTATCATAATAACACTTAAACTGACATATACAGTATATCAGGAAACAAGCTTTGGCGTGATGGTGAAGTGGGCGGGGCTTAAAGCGGCTTTCGGAGTTGCTACGTTTCGAATGATGCAGTGGTCACGAGTGGACAAAACACACATTTCTCGGGTGAGTTGTGATATTTTTCTTGCTATTGTCTAAGAGTTAGACATGTTATAGATTATCCAGAAATCAAAAAATGTGGCCTAAATGATCATTTCTACCTGCAGCGTCTCGCCTTAACGCACTTTTCTTAGTATCAACAATTAATAAGACGGGATTGGACCAAAAACAGCAATAAAATATTCCCAGTTTTCTTAAAGAACAAAAAACAGAGACTCCGAGCTGCTCAATCAGCCCCTCGCTGATAAAGTAGTCCAGAGCAAAGCTGACAGACACAAAGCCTCTTGGGAAATTAGCTGCTGTTTGACTAGAGGAATTCTTCAGAACATTCAGGTAGCTCTCAGTTATCATCGATTTAACGTGACACTGCAACAAACCCTCATTAATTCTGACTAGGGACGTAAGCGAGGACGAACATCTTATTTGGAATGGACAGATTGCGTGTTCTGAGCTGATACAAACACGGAGAAAGTTTGTTTTTGTCTCCATATAAACAGATTCGTTATTTAACTAAGAAAAAAATATATATATATGGTGGCGTTTTCTGTGAGGAGGCATTTATTTCACATTTATAGAAGGAGTCTCCAGTGTCAGCGCGTTGGTTTAACTTTGTGGTCAGGTTCTACTTAGAACCGTTCATGATTTCCTTGGAGGGAGAACAGAAGAGCGATTGTGTAAACAGGCAAAACGCTGCTGTCTCATTTCATATTACAGAATGACAAAATGACATCCTAATGATGTTTTCTCCGTGTCATATTCATCAAGTGAAAGTGTGTGTGTGTGTGTGTGTGTGTCATATCATTAAGCTCATAATAACTGCTGTTTAGTCAACAGGAAGGAACTCATCACGCTCTGCCAGGCACAAAAAGCCCGCATGTTTATCGAGAAGTGACAGTGAAAGCTTTCCTCGTGTCCTTATTGGGGTGTGTGACACACACACACACCGTCGGCAAAGTAAATTAATACACTGTGTTCATCGAGACCTGTAGAAATGGCTTCTGTGGGTGTTCATTTATAACTGGTGATTTTTGAAACACACACGCACACACACACACACACACAGAAACCTGCTCATCATTGCCTCACTCAGGACGCCATTAAAGCAGTGTGTGACAGTTCGTTTCGACGTGACTGGAAGCCAACAAGCAGCTAACAACAGCCCCAGTCCAAAAAACACAAACCACACTGCTCAGAACCAGCCTGTGGCTCTGTGGGCCCTTGGGCAGGAATTTAATAACATGATCCTCTGACAAGTTTCTACCCCCAAACCAGCAAAATCTCTAAAAAAAACACACACAATCAGTGCGATTCAAGTCAAGTCAATTCAATTTTATTTGTATCGCGCTTTTAACAATGGACATCGTCGCAAAGCAGCTTCACAGAAATAAATGGATTCCAAAATGATATTGTAAATATGTGAATTTATCTCTAATGAGCGAGCCAGTGGCGCCGGTGGCGAGGAAAAACTCCCTGAGACGATATGAGGAAGAAACCTGGAGAGGAACCAGGCTCAAAAGGTACTTTTGGACTATATGGACAAATAGTGCAATTGTGCAACCAGTAAATCCATCACAGTTACAGTCATAGTCTGGAAAGAGGTTCTAGAAAGTGGTTGTAGCTTCTAGGTTCTACAGTGACGATGCCTTAAGTGAAACACTATTTACAGCAGTAATATGGTTGTAGAATATGGTTCTAGATGCTTCCAGGGAAAACCTCTTTACAGCCACAGTCCTAAATGTGGTTCCTGAATGGAGATGAGTCCAGAGAACTGAAGCAAACGGAAAAAGGATTTCCTGTGCAACACCTGCGTATCAGTGATCAGTAACACAGTCCTAACTCTCTTTCTGAAACATGTTCCAATAAACACGTGCTGCTCTCAGATCTGCAGTTTGAGTCCAATCCAGTTCTGTCGTTAGGTCCGAGTCTAATCCCCTGCCAGGCTCTGCTGTCTAATCCCCGCTCAACATTAACGTTATTAGAAATACAGATAAGCACACACACGCACACACGGCATTGCTGTGAACACCCCCGTGACACCACTTCCCTCGCTAATGAAGCACTTCCTGCTGAACTTGTCATTACTGTCGCCTAGACCTCCGCTGTGCTAGGCTCATTAGCCTCGGCTCAGTCTGAATTTCAGAGGCCCGGGCAGCTCCTGCCAATCTGAAAGAGCTGTGTGTTGGCAGGCGGCATGGAACCGAGCATGCCATTAGAATTAGCCAAGTTTGATTTATTATCGCATGTTCTAAAACTGTTCCGCCATCTCCAGAGTAACCACATCTAGAGGCATCTGAAAATGAGTCTGTAATATCAGTACCTCCAATGGAACCTCCCTACAGCGTTCAGAGGATGGTCATGATTTTGGAGGAACCCTAATATGAGGAGTTGTCTCGAAAATGGTTCTATTTTGATCTCCACAAAGCTACGATTTAACAGCCATGGTCGTAAAAAGGTTTATAGAACGTCGTTGCCTCCAGAGTAACAGCATCTACCTAAATTATTGTTCTAAAAGTGGTTCTACAATGTCTATACCACTACCATGAATTGCTGTATAGTCCACTACGGTCATAGTACTAAAAGTGGTTCTAGAATGATGAGGCTGGTAAGAGGAACCATATTAGCACTCCTTGTCCTGAATATGATGCCATATGATGCCTACTGAGAAATGGTATTGGACATTGTCATAAAAATGGTTCTAGAATGTCATCAGCTCCAGAGGAACAGTAGTTAGAAGCATTGTACTGAAAGAAGCATCCAGGACAACGTTATCTACGTGCATTCTGAAATCAGTTCTAGGCTGCCAGTGTCTAGAACACATCCAGTTATTGTCCTGAACCACAGTATTGGAACCAGTCCAGTGGAACAGCGTCTACCTAGAGTCATAGTCCAAAAATGACATTTACAGCCATGCTCCTAAAATGAGTTCTAGATGGTTGATACCTCCATAAAAACAGTAATTATATTCATAGTCGTAAAAGTAGCTCTAGAACATCAATGTCTCCAGAGAAAGCGTGACTACATCTGTAGTCCTAAAACTGCTTCTAGAACATCAATGTTTCCAGAGGAACAGTAACTACAGCTGTAGTCCTAAAAGTAGCTCTAGAACATCAATGTTTCCAGAGGAACAGTAACTACAGCTGTAGTCCTAAAACTGCTTCTAGAACATCAATGTTTCCAGAGGAACAGTAACTACAGCAGTAGTCCTAAAAGTAGCTCTAGAACATCAGTGTCTCCAGAGGAACAGTAACTACAGCTGTAGTCCTAAAAGTAGCTCTAGAACATCAGTGTCTCCAGAGGAACAGTAACTACAGCTGTTGTCCTAAAAGTAGCTCTAGAACATCAATGTTTCCAGAGGAACAGTAACTACAGCTGTAGTCCTAAAAGTAGCTCTAGAACATCAATGTTTCCAGAGGAACAGTAACTACAGCTGTTGTCCTAAAAGTAGCTCTAGAACATCAATGTTTCCAGAGGAACAGTAACCACAGCTGTAGTCCTAAAAATGACTCTAGCATATCAATGCCTGGTAACTGTTTTGAAACTTCATGTAGAACATTGATGCCTCTAGTGGAACAACATCTATCTTCAGCGATTGCTCTAAAAATGCTCTAAAAATGTTTGTGTACTGTGCCGTGTCCACCTACAGCTGTAGTCCTAAACGTGGTTCTAGAATCTCAACAACTCCAGGAGAACGGTTTCTACCCGCATCTTCTACATGGACAGAAATAACCACACTGGTCTCCACTGGTCACCAAGGTTGGTTCTTTCTGCATATCACCTTTAGCTGATGCTTTAGCCAATCATCACCAGACAGCAGAGAACCCCAGCAGCAGGTAGGAGAACCAAATAGAGCTGTTTGTTTCTTATTTTGATTTAAGCTGAGTCATTCTTGCCATGATGTGCTTCAGAGTATAAATGGTTTTTCATTATGCATGTGATGCTTTGTACAGGTTAGAGTGAGAGGAGAAGGTACAAATTGTTCAGGAACCAATCATTTTAACCTCATAATAGCTCCCTTTTCATAAACCAATCTCCTCTCAGGCTGATGTGCCGGTGGGGAGCTGTAGACAATGGTACGGGAAGAGAAGTCAAAAATTTGTCAAGACGTGTATTTTTCTTGTGAAGAAGGAGAGTGACGTAAGTGCTCCGTTCCCCGCTTGCTCTTTTGATCACCATCATTTATTTCTCTCGAGTGGATCTGAGAATGGCGAAGAGCTCAGCGGTGGTCCAGCCATTATTCTTCAAGCTGAAAAGCTCCAAACGGCCAATTTAAGACGCGCACAATTGCCGAGAGACGTCGGCTAACGGCTCACGGCCTGTGAACTGCACAGGAAAAGAACATTTGCAAAAAAAAAAGGAATAAATGTAATTATATTCTTCATTTCAAAACCAGATAAAACTTTATAAAATGTATTGTTTTTTTTTTTTTTAAAGGAACTGATTCGTAATGGATTGAAAACGTATTTAACGCATGACAGGCAGGTGTTATTACATCGTACAATACAAGAGCCTATCGTCTCCCAATATGCAAATGAAGCGCATGCAAATTACAGGAGAAGGTATAAGAACTTCGTACGGTAGCAAATTATTTCAATTCAAATTAATTTCAATTTAACCGTGAACGTTGTCACAAAGCAGCTTTACAGTAATCCGCATATAGATTTAAGTTTCCAAAATAAGCTATCAAAATTTGGCCTCGAGGATGAAGAGCAGCTCATACATGGGAATTCCTGTCAGAACGATGCTAATATCTAGGTAGTTAACAACAAAGCTTTTTAGCTTTTTAGCTAGGTAGCTTGCTAACTAGCGTCTGGTTATCGATCATGTACTGAAATTGTGTGTAAATGTTTTCGATGAATCGAACTAAATTACTAAACGTGTTCATGGCACATTTCCATTAAGCCACGGACGCGAAATTCCTCAAAAGGTAAAGATCACAGAGAGCTGAAAACAACAAGATGGCGACTAAATGGTGAAAGAGCGCCTCCTAAGCAAGGCGTGTGTTATATCTTCCAGTAACGCAGCTCAGCCAATGCAGAGCGCCGGCTACCATAGAAATGCACTAACTCCTCCTCCTTTTGTAGGGCACCATTACTTTTTTCCTAAGGCGTAATCATCTTAATGTTTGTATTTGTTCATTAGTCTTTTATATGTAATGATAAAATGTTCCTCAAATTGGTGTGTGATTGAAATAAAGAAACTTGAGGGCGTAATCCGTTTATAAAATCAACAAGTAAACGGTTTAAAGCCAGTCGGTCGCGGTTGAGTTCAGTGAGACTCAGGAGCGAAACGTAGGATACGAGCATTTTTCCGAATTAGCTTCATTTTCGAATTTACGAATAAACTCGTTTTTTCGTTGAAAAAAAAAATGATACATTTCTAATTTGCGTATGGAACATACGAGAGGGAAGAGATTATATCAAAAGGATGCAGTTTAATAGTTTTCTGAACAGGTTTCAGATAAAAAAAAAAACGACATGGTTTGTGTTTGTATCTTCTGAAAGCGGGAGTAGGATGCAGTCTGCCCTGCTTTTGCGATTCAGACATATTAAGTTTAATATTCTGCGAAAATGACTCAACACTCCAGCGCGTGCAGCGTGAGCGTCTCACCCTGGAAATGCTGAGAGGGTTATGCAAAATTTATTAAGAGGAGCCTTAGCATTTTCGCTCTCTTTGAATCGCTTATTGCGCAGAGAACTGAACTGACATTTACATAAAAAAGTCGTTTGAGAAACCGTCTCAAGCTCAGCGCGGGGGATTATGCATTGCACACGCACACAGGAAGAAATCTGTACGATTAAAGGAAGGTTCTGTTATTAATATTTATTAAAGCTGCAGAAATCGACCACTCTGACGGGCGGAACAGGCTTCAGACCTGGCCGTGCTCCTGTTTTATCCAGACATCATGAAGGATTCGTAGTGGTTGTAATGAGTAAGAGAGACATGGTTGGATTGTACTCAAGTTAGGTTGTAATTAAAGTTATGTCTAGAGCTTAAACCATGCATTTGTTTACATAGCTGATTGCGTTGTTAAGAACGAATAAAGCTGAATATATATATACGGTGCTCTGCACACGTATACTTTCCTTACAGCCAGTTCTAAGATTATTCTTTTGAGATTAATACTCTATGAAATGATCCGAAAATCTCTCAGCGAACTCTATAACAGTCTGTGCGATAGCGCGTGTCGTCTCCGTGTCGGATTATACGATGAAGATCCTCTAACGAGAGACCTGCGAGTAAAGAAAAATGATTGCGATACGTTCTTACGTCATCAGTGAGCGTGATCCGGAAATCAGCTCGTGCAGAAAACGGGCTCGCGTGAACACTCTTGAGATAATAACGAGATATTTTTTCCAGCCATTAGCATGTTCGCTTTATCGGCATCGCCACTTTGTAGCTGTCCCTGAGTTTGCAGGATTGGTACAGGAGAGCTCGTCAAAGAAATGTCAGCGTTCCCCCAAAACTGATAAACTTTCAAATGAAAATAAAAAAAGCAGTGAAACACCGATTTGGATTTCATTTTAGCTCTGTGTTTTAAGTCTTCTCAGGGCAGCGTGAGTGTAGGATGATGATAGAAACAACGCAAATGCGTATGCGTTATCAGATGTTTTGGCAAACGGCTCAGAAAAGATTCAGTTGCACTGTAGATACGCTTAGCCTCACGCACGAGCTCAGTCGACCGGGTTCTGCCGTTTCCATCAGCGCTGAACTCGGAGCTGCCAAAACATTTAGACTTCTGCAGCAGTGCATAACACCGGAGTGAGCCGTTCATGTGGGATCTTCTCATAAACACTGCGAACCCTCTCGCCGAATCCATCCGCCGCTTGTTTAAACTCAGAGGGAGTTTGCGTGAGATCGGGCTGGAGATAGCGTTACGTGGGTTGAATAAATGAGACGGGTTTAGTGTCCTGCTTCTGTCCACAGCGGATTAATGCTAAAGTGCTGATAATCCTCTCCCTCTTCTTCTCTCTCTCTCGCTCTCTGTCTCTCTTTATCTCTCTTTATCTCTTTTTATCTCTTCATCACTTCAGCACTCTCTTCTAAAAGACAAGTACACGCGCATAATTGATCTATAAGAAGGGTCTTTCATCTTCTCACACTTGTTCTGCTAATCTTGAACTAAGCGTCGTTACGGATCAGTAAATATGAAAATTAATTATCAGGTACCTATTTGTCTGTATCCTGTAGCTGGCTAGCTTGGGTAACGAGGTAGCTGGATAAAGGTATATAGAGACAGAGAAAGACATAGCATACAGCTAGCATGTTCATCGCAAAAACTTTACCAAATCGTTCTATCTGTTGAGCTAGCTACATATGCAACTTGATAGGCAGCTAGCTAGCAAAATAGCTAGATAGATAAAGATTTAAGAAAGAAATTAGCTAGCTAGCATATCTCTCTCTCTCTATCTATCTATCTATCTATCTATCTCTCTATCTATCTATCTTGAAGTATTTAATTTCAATAATACTTCCAAAAAAGTACTTAGGTACCATAATGAAATACATTTACAATTACAATAAAGTATTTTCACTAGAGAGAGAGAGAGAGAGAGAGAGAGAATTATCTAGCTATTTTTTTAGCTAGCTAATTTTTTTTTTTTTACTCTATGTTAATATTTCTGTCTGTGTTTCTGTTTGTTCTGCATATACGACTTCATAATTTTAAGTTTTTATGAAATCCTAAGCAGCTTCGCTCTTTTTGCTGGAAGTTGTTTGCTAGTCGTCAGGCTAATACCTTTAGCTTTCCAGTTCATCAGTGACACACTACTATCAGAGCGTGACATACAGAAAGAGGGAAAGTACATGAATAAAAAGAGAGAGAGAGAGAGAGAGAGAGAGAGAGCAAACAACAAACTACATGAAAATACAGCAAACTGTACGAAACTTCTAATAGAGACTTTAAAAGTCCATTAGAGATGCTGGTATCAGTCACACATTATTGTAAGATGGGGGGAAAAAAACAAACATAAGCTCATTAGGATGTAAAAGCGAATGATTTGATCCAGACTGCTGGAAGATGTGTGGGTTTTGTCTTCATGGCTCTGAAGAACGCGCTCCTTTTTAGGCCACGGTGCGCTCTGTTGGAATTTCAGGGGGATTAAATTTACCAGGGTGTTACTGAGAGATGAGCTGTCCCACTGCTCACTCCCAAACTATGTGTGTGTGTGTGTGCGTGTGTGTGTGTGTGCGTGTGTGTGGATGGAGGGTCTGAATGATGAGACAGCACACACGCATCATAACCAACCCCCAATGGCGTCTCACAGAATAAACACAAACGCTGCCAGTGTGATGTGTTGTGCTCATAACCAGGCCACGGCCTTGTCGCCGCCTCTCCGCTCCGCTTTAAACGCTTTCCCACGTCGCGTTCTCATAACACACAGTAATTATAGCGTTCATTCAGCTCCTAATAAGGCAAAGGTTAAGGCATCACCGCTGCCGCGCGTATGTACACCCTGGACAGCTAGAAACAGCACGATGTTAGCGAGACGAAGGTAGTCCTGCTCCTGGAAGTCCTGGAGATCTTCCTTCCTGAAGCTAATCGGTGTTTTTCAGAAGATTAGCCAGTGCGTTGGATTGTATTCATCGCAGTCCTGTTTAACTGTGAAGAAGAAAAAAATCATTTTCGTGACAATTTTAAAATTCCACACCCATAATTTCGCCACGTCCAGATCTTCAGAGATGTCTCTCTCTCTCACACACACACACACGCGCACACACACACATCAGGAAACAGAGGGTATGTGACGTGGGCGGACTTATGATCCGTTCGTGTCACGTCAGAAATATGGAATGATTGAATGACGATGGGAATTTTCAGTTACCGATAAGAGTCGAATCTTTTGCATCCCAAGCGGTTCATTAGCGTTCTTGTTAATATTTTAACCAGGGATTTGTTTTTCTTTGTCTAACTATGGCTGAGTTTGTTTCATGAAATCTTTCTCTGTCGTACGTTTGACTTTGCTGACGCTTCGAACATTCACTCATTCATTGAACCTTTTTTTTAAAAAAAAGTTTTTTTTTAAATAAAACACATATCAGACACTGGACATCCAGCCATTTAATTGGCAACATGTGGAGAAGCTGGAGGATTTCATGTTGCAACCAGAAATCCATTTGTTGCATGTTACACACTCACTTTGTGGAACTATTGATTTACTCCAGGAAGCTGGAGGCGCTTTTAATAAGGCTCAAAACTCCCCGGCTTTCTTACAGTAATTGGCCGTACAGGAAAAAGGAAGACGTAACCCATGGCAACCTGGCGGAGAATGGCGTCATTCGGCGTCACCAAAAAAATCAGAAACAGCAGGGACCAGATGAGCAGTGGAGCAGAAGTAGAGAAAGAGGGAAAGAGAGACAGAGAGAGAGAGAGAGAGAGAGAGGGGATTAGTAGCATTACCACGACACCGTGGCATTTTCAGGACATAAACACATTTAAAACAGAGTGATGTCCAGCACAAGCCTGCAGCATGGCGGCGTCTTCCCGTCGCCGTCCTCCTCTCCAAATTAAAGCGGGAACGCCAAGTAAAACATTCCAATTATCCTGAAGGACGGGTGTTTATTTTCCCAAGCACACCAAGCAGCGCTGTCCTTTTTTATTATCGTTAATATTTCATCATCTTTAGAGTCATGTCTAACGAGCTCCAGGCTTCCACTTACTCTCAGACGTGCTGCATTTTAATGAATTAGATTGTGTCTCTAATACCGGTGTAGTAACACACAAACTACACACGCAATTATGATGTAAATACCGAGAGGCTCAGTTTGAGGTTCAGCTGGATTTTAGCCGATCATAAAAAAAAAAACCCAGAAAGCTTAAAGTTACAAAGCACTGACACTGGAGACTCCTTCCATAAATGTTAAATAAACATCTTCTCACAGATTACACACGTCGTTCAGTCTGTTTACGTGGAACGTCCGCCGTACGAGTGCCTGTGAACGAGCTGTTGCCATAGAAACGATAACGTATTAATATAAACCCGCGCTACTGTCGGAGCTGCTGTTATAGAAAATTATAAATAATCAACACCTTGTGACCAATCACAGCGCTGTGGCGTCAGTCGCGTTAAAGAATCACAACGCGAAGGAGCCCCATGCACTTCTTTTTTTCAGACTTTTTTTTACTTTCATATTAAACTGATACTGATTTTTTTATATATACATACACTGCCCTCCAAAAGTTTGGAAACGCCTGAACAAAATAGGGTTTTTGGGCAATATCAGCATAAATCCTCTTTAGTTAGTGACCATTTTGCATTGATAATAAGGGACAACACAAACTATGAAAACATATTTTATTAAATAAAAAGTTTATGAACATAAACATGAACATAACATAGAAAAATACT
>CM041004.1:1442435-1453325 GCA_022985145.1 Pangasius djambal
AGGAGCCGCTCGCAGGGAGGGGGCTCTGTAACAAATCCGGCCTCTGTGGTTCCCCCCGATCGTCACCAGAGGTCACCCTCACCCGAGTATTGACTTCCCCCAAGAACTCCAGTTCCCATCATCCATTGCACATCTGATTACTAGCGCACCTGCAGCTTGTTACCGGAACTATTTAAGCCTCAGTCTCACTCTCATTCTCTGCGAAGTCTTGTTTTGCCCTGGCAACATTTCTGAGCGCTACTCTGTGTACTTTTGGATTACCGTGTTTGACTCTGGACTGTTCTCTCTCGTTTTGTGTTTCTTGCTGCCTGCCTCGACCTTCCGCCTGTTTCATCACTCTGCCTTTGCCTAGCCTCTGATTGCCCTGTTTTGCTACCGATTGACCCTACCTGTTCTACTGTGTTTTCCTATATTAAATTACGCTGCAAATGGATCCCCACTCCGGTGACTCCGCGTTACAATAGTATGGTATAGCAGTTAAAATAGGTGTGCTAAAATTGGCATAGTATAGTATAGTATAGTATAGTATAATACAGTATAACTTTTTCAATTTTTTCACCCCCCAAAATATGGCAATTGGCTATACTATACTATAGCACACTATATTGCTATATTTCTATATTTTTATTATTAATTATTTTAATCATATTTTAATAAATTATGTCAGTTTCATCAACTATACTAGTTTGATCTACTAAACAATTCTATACAATTCTATACTACACTTATCCTTTTACTATTTTATATATATTTTTATATTGTACTATACTAGTACAGTGCACTGCTATGCTACACTATAGTATACTGTATCTCAGATTTAGAGCATGATAGAGTGAAACTAGATGCACTCCTGTGTTGGTTGTGACCTCCCTAACAAACAGTGTGAATTTGGTGAAGATCTGAGAACGTCGATTTTTTCACCCCAAAAAATGGTAAGGGAGCCTTTGTGTTTTTTGGGGTGAAAAATTCGGCGTTCTCCGATTTTCACCAAATTCATACCGTGCGTTAGGGAGGTCAAGACTAACACAGGAGTATAATTAGTTTTGTCCTGTGATGCTCCAGAGCTGAGATCTGAGCCTCTCATTTCCATTATATTACACTCAATAACATATACAGGTTTGAGACGCACAAACTTAAACATGTTACTGGTCAATTTCAGTGAAAGTGCACGTGCAGTGTATGAGATCTGATTAAAACAAACCTAATTTATCTGCTATACTGTACTGTACTATACTATGCTATAACAATTTTATCTACTGTACTGTGGTATTTCCTATCTCTTTATATCTCAGCTGTCGAGCATCACAGGATGAAACTAAGTGCACTGCTGTGTTAGTCTTGACCTCCCTAACGCACGGTATGAATTTGGTGAAAATCGGAGAACGCTGAATTTTTCACCCCAAAAAACACACATTTTCACCCCTTACCATTTTTTGGGGTGAAAAAATTTATGTTCTCAGATCTTTACCAAATTCACACTGTGCATTATGGAGGTCAAAACCATCACAGGGGTGCATTTAGTTTCACTCTATCATGCTCCAGACCTGAGATATAGTATATTATAGCATAGCAGTGCACTGTACTAGTATAGTACAATAAAAAAAAAAATATATATATATATATATATATATATATATATATAAATAGTAATAGTATAGTATTGTTGCATTAGGGAGGTCAAAACCAGCGCATGAATCCATTTAGTTTCATTCTATCATGCTCGAGAACTGAGATATAGTATAGTACAGTGTAGTATAGCGTAGTACGGTATAGTACAGTCTAGTATAGTATAGTAGATGAAACAGTAATACTATATTGTAATATATAGCATATTTTATTATAGTTAGGTTTACTGGATTAAATTGGTTATAGCTGATAAAAGGGGTATCATTTAGTAAACATAGTACAGCATGTTGCAGCACAGTATAGTACGGTATAGTAGAGTATTTAAAATACATCGTTTATAGTATATGTTACACAGAGCTCTAAGAGGCAACATAAAATGAAAGTGACACAACTGGGTAAATTAAAGCAGACATTTATTAACACAGAAAAACAGGGACCACAGGATCATAACGTCAGTAATCAGTGATATCAGTCAGTCACGAATGCAAACGTATAAACATGAAGTATTGTTCAAGCAAGTGTGTGAATGCACAAAGTCAAAATAAACAATAACCAAAACTAAAGCGAGGAGATGGCAAACTAGTGGAAGAAGTGCGGTTAAATCAG
This sequence comes from Pangasius djambal, assembly GCA_022985145.1. Taxonomy (NCBI): domain Eukaryota; kingdom Metazoa; phylum Chordata; class Actinopteri; order Siluriformes; family Pangasiidae; genus Pangasius; species Pangasius djambal. The sequence continues at coordinate 1,444,668 of CM041004.1, forward strand.
CCACGGCAACAAGGCTCGGGTGCACACAAACCACGCCCCAATCACATCGACCGCACCTAAAAGAGAAAAAAAGAAAAGAAAACACAGACACAGCACTAACTGGGTCGTAACATATAGTACAGTAGAGATACAATATGTAAAATATAACTTCTATCTGTCGTCAGAAGGTAACATTTTCCACCACACCCAAACCTGGACTGAGTGTAATATATTGGAAATGAGAGGCTCAGATCTCAGCTGTGGAGCATCACAGGACGAAACTAAGTGCACTCCTGTGTTAGTCTTGACCTCCCTAACGCACGGTATGAATTTGGTGAAAATCGGAGAACGCTGAATTTTTCGCCCAAAAAAACACAAAGGCTAACCCCTTACCATTTTTTGGGGTGAAAAAATCGACGTTCTCAGATCTTCACCAAATTCACACTGTGCATTAGGGAGGTCACAACCATCACAGGGGTGCATTTAGTTTCACTCTATCATGCTCCAGACCTGAGATACAGTATACTATATTGCATAGCGTAGTACTGTATAGTATAGTCTAGTACAGTAAAGTAGATGAAATAGTAATAGTATATTGTAGCATATAGTATATTTTAGTATGGTGAGGTTTAGTAGATCAAACTTGTATCATTTAATTCATTTAGCAAAATAAAGTACAGACCAGTATAGTTTGGTATAGCAGTTAAAATAGGTATGCAATAGTAGATGAAACTGGCAGAGTATAGTATAGTATAATACCGTATAACTTTTTTAGTTTTTTCACTCCCAAAACATGGTAATTGGCTTTAGCCTTTGTTGTTGATCTCTTATACCACTCTGTACTACACTATACTATACCGCACTGTTCTATATATTAACTTTTAAATATTTTAATTATATTTTAATGTTATACCAATTTTTTCAACTATACTAGTTTTAAATATTGTACTATGCTTGCACAGTGCTATGATACACTATACTATAGTATACTATATCTCAGTTTTGGAGCATGATAGAGTGAAACTAAATGCACTCCTGTGTTGGTTTTGACCTCCCTAATGCACAGTGTGGATTTGGTGAAGATCTGAGAACGTCGAATTTTTCACCCCGAAAAATGGTAAGGGGTTAGCCTTTGTGTTTTTTGGGGCGAAAAATTCAGCGTTCTCCGATTTTCACCAAATTCATACCGTGCATTCGGGAGGTCAAGACTAACACAGGAGTGCATTTAGTTTCACTCTGTCATGCTCTAAATCTGAGATACAGTATACTATATTGCAGCACAGTGTAGTATAGCGTAGTACTGTATAGTACTGTCTAGGATAGTAAAGTAGATGGAATAGTAATAGTATATTGTAGCATATAGTATATTTTAGTATAGTGAGGTTTAGTAGATAAAATCTGTATCATTTAGTATAGTAAAATATAGTACAGCATGGTATTATGGTATATCACTTAAAATAGGTATGATATAGTAGATGAAATTGGCAGAGTATAGTATAGTATAGTATAGTAACTTTAGTATAGTATAGTATAGTATAGTATAATACAGTGTAACTTTTTCAATTTCTTCACTCCCAAAACATGGTAATTGGCTTTAGCCATTGTGGTTGATCTCTTATACTATACTATACTATACTATATTACTATGATACTATACATTATCTATTTAACTGCTATACCATACTATACTGTGCTATACCATGCTGTACTATATTTTACTATACTAAATTATACAAATTTTATCGACTATACTACACAATACTATTACTATTTTATATTATTTATTTATATTATAATATACTTGTACAGAACTATGCTACACTATAGTATACTATATCTCAGGTCTGGAGCATGATAGAGTGAAACTAAATGCACTCCTGTGTTGGTTGTGACCTCCCTAATGCACAGTGTGAATTTGATAAAGATCTGAGAACGTCGGTTTTTTCACCCCAAAAAATGGTAAGGGAGCCTTTGTGTTTTTTGGGTGAAAAATTCGGCGTTCTCCGATTTTCACCAAATTCATACCGTGCGTTAGGGAGGTCAAGACTAACACAGGAGTATAATTAGTTTTGTCCTGTGATGCTCCACAGCTGAGATCTGAGCCTCTCATTTCCATTATATTACACTCAATAACATACAGGTTTGAGACGCACAAACTTAAACATGTTACTGGTCAATTTCAGTGAAAGTGCATGTGCAGTGTATGAGATTTGATTAAAACAAACCTAATTTATCTGCTATACTGTACTGTACTATTCTATGCTATAACAATTTTATCTACTGTACTGTGGTATTTTCTATCTCTTTATATCTCAGCTCTAGAGCATGACAGGATGAAACTAAGTGCACTGCTGTGTTAGTCTTGACCTCCCTAACGCACGGTATGAATTTGGTGAAAATCGGAGAACGCTGAATTTTTCGCCCAAAAAAACACAAAGGCTCCCTTACCATTTTTCGGGGTGAAAAATTTGACGTTCTCAGATCTTCACCAAATTCACACTGTGCATTAGGGAGGTCACAACCAGCACAGGAGTGCATTTAGTTTCACTCTATCATGCTCCAGACCTGAGATATAGTATATAATATTGCATAGCGTAGTACTGTATAGTATAGTAAATGAAATAGTAATAGCATGTTGTAGTACATAGTATATTTAATACAGTGAGGTTTATAAAATCAATAAGGTCAATAAAATTTAGTGTAGTAAAATATAGTGCAACATGGTACAGCACAGTATAGTATGGTATAGCAGTTAAAATAGGTGTGCTATAGTAGATGAAATTGGCATAGTATAGTGTAGTGTAATACAGTATAACTTTTCTAAAAATTTTTCTCTTCCAAAACATGGTAACTGTAGTTTAATATATTAATTATTTTAATTATATTTTACTAAATTATACCAATTTTATCAACTATACTAGTTCGCTCTACAAAAACGATACTATACTACACAATACTATCACTATTTTATATATATTTTTACATTTCCAATATATTACACTCAATAAAGACGCACAAACCTAAACATGTTTAAAAAGGATTAAGACAAAATGAGACAAAAAATACAGATGTCACTATTCATTTGGAAATACAATTTAAAATGATTAATATTTTATTAAATGTTTATTTGTTAGTATCTTTTTTTTTTTTTTTTTGGAGCAACAGTGATCTAAAGGCAAGATACAAACAGACAGCATACACATGGTTACGTTAGACTGATTTATCTGACAATATCATTACAAAGAAAGACACAATGGAAACATAGTTCACGCACAGAGGAGTTCCTGGATGAGTGCGTGAAGCCGGATTACATTCTCACACCTGTTCATTAAGAGCGAAACGGATCAGCTTCAGTAGGAACTATCTACAGAGTTGTGAGGAAGGCGAGTCAGTAGGGTGGACGCTGGATCTCTCTGGTCATAACACACAGTGTGAGTGTAGAACGAGTGATGATGAACATGCTAGTTTACAATAAACACAGCTGAACCCATGTTCTTAGCGTGTTAGGATTCTCCTGAGCTGCTTTGCACATCCAGATCGTTCACAAGTGCTTTCATTTCTGGCTTTCTTTCTTTCTTCAAGGCCTTGTGGTGCACGTTTAATTCTCCCATATTTACACAAATCTGCCATTCATTCTGGATGTGTGTGTGTGTGTGTGTGTGTGTGTGTGTGTGTGTGTGTGTGTGTGTGCTGCAGCATATTGTAAAGGTCTACTGTGGATGCGCCTCAATCACCATCGCAGGACCCTGAGGGGAAATAAAAAAAAAATAATTAAAAGTGCGTAAGATTAAGAAATTAAAATAAAAAAAATTAAGAAAAATCTATAAATACTGTAAGTAAATAGTTTCATGGCGTTATTATATCACCACATAAATAATCTTTAGCAGTTAGTGCTCAGATTAAATCAATAGAGATTTAATAGAAGAATGATACAGATAAATTATAAATGATGTAATATAATTAAATTATTAAAAATATTAAAAATCATTAAATAATGGTGTACTATCTAATAATAAATATAGGCTAATATATAATAAATAAACGGTTAATTATATCATGTTAATATAAAATTCATTGTGTGTGTGTACATGCTCAAACAAACCACACACACACACACACACACACACACACACACACACACACACACACACACATGTACCTTTGTTTTCCTGACCATGTGGCTCTGAACAAACCAATCAGAGTCCATCATCTTCAGATTAGACGAGATCTGACCCTGAAATAACACGTACTAAAGCATAGCAGCGATTAGCGGGCCCAAGCACTGGGGGTCCAGCAGTGTGTGTTTGCTGAGCCGGTGTTAATGATTTCATTCATACTTTAGCATCGCGGACATCTTGACATCACGCTGAGCAAATCTGGTTTGAATCTGATGAAGCCTGTAGGAGGAGTATTGAAAACATCTGATACCCGTCAAAACAGAAATCCAAAATGGCTTCTGTTGTTGCGTTAATGGACGTGACTGTAAAACCCGTCTGTCTTACAGAGACACACGTCTATCAAAAATACGAAAAACAGCTGAGTCACTGGCTGTGATCAACAACAACGACTAAAGACTTTCCTCTTGTAACATATCAGAAATGGAAATTTAAATAAAACAGATCTATACAATGTAAAATATCGTACAATAACAGCGGTGTGTTTCTTTCATGTGTGTGTGTGTGTGTGTGTGTGTGTGTGTCTGATCCAACAACACATTTAAAGCAACAAATGATTTCATCACCACACAGGCCACGCCTCCTTCACTGCAACCGACTTAATGATGATGACAGAGAGAGAGAGAGAGAGAGAGAGAGAGAAACAGATAGAGGAAGAGAAAGAATGACAAAGATAGGTAGAGAAAGAAAGAAAGAAAGAAAGCAAGCAACAGAAAGGAAAAAAAAAAACACCTCCATCTCGGTTGCTAGGTAACAAATAAAACCAGTCTGAAGGCCACACTATTATGAGTCAAGAGTTTGTTTGTGTAACCTTCAGGGTTCTTTGGTTGTCCCTCTACGGAACCTTTACAGGTTCTATGGAGAACCCTTTTAGGAAACTAAGGATTCTTAAGGACGCAAACTAATTAAAGAAACTTTTTAAGTACCTTTTTTAAAAGAGGAAGACGCTTAAAAATATAACTTGTTCCTAGGATCACGCAAGGATTTAAAAAGCTCCAGTCTTGCTCTGGTTCCCTACATCCCATTAGAAAACTCTCCAGTTAATGGTCTCCATTAGGTTCTTCCGTCATATTCCTGAAGGTTCCATCCTGAGCTTGGGTTCCTGTCACATGTTCTGCTCGTGTCTGTGTGGGTTTCCTCCGGGTATTCTGTTTTCCTTCGCACCTCGCAAAATAAAATAAAAACATCAGTAGTAGAGTGGCTATGTAATGTAAAAATTACCCCTAGGCCTGTGACAGACGGATGTCTCACGCAGGGGGCGGGGCTACACAAGTTTATGATGTCACAAAATAAACTTCATAACTTTGGACCAATCACATTTGCGATTACAGGATGGCATGGTGGTGGTACCTGGAAACTTTTTTCCACAGAACCTGCACACCAAGATGGCTAGTCAGTTAACTTAGCTAACTTTAAATTAACTTTAAATGAACAGAATTGTAGTTGTCATGGTAACATCGAAATATATTTGGCTCATGTTTAAAAGAATCGGTGAGAAAATGACAGTGTAAATCGCAAATCTGATACCAAAAACCCATTTGTGTTAGCTAGCTAGTAAGTTAGCGATATTAGGTGATCAGGGACGGCAGAAGGATTTGGGGGCGTTTCCTGATTTGCATATTCATGTATATTCATGAATTCAGGCATTTTTTCAATTAGGGTGGCAGTGTGGAGCGCCGTATTCAGCTTCTTGTGCAGTAAAATATTTAATGAAGTCCAGATCCTGAAGGAGCTTTAAGAAACTAAGTGAACAGAGGTGTGTGTGTGTGTGTGTGTGTGTGTGTGTGAGACAAAAACAAGTCAATTTGTCTCAGTAATGTTCTCCACTCATCTCTCTTTGTGTCTCAGTGGAGGCGGAGTTGTCTGAGGTCCGGGACCCGCGGGAGACGGCATATCGACTCTGCTCCAATCAGCACCACCGATACAGATGCTGACACGACAGCGCTCTCTCTCTCTCACACGCGCACGCACGCACACACACACACACGCGCACAGCTGAGGAAAAGAAGCTGGGGATTCACAGGAACGAGGCTTCTGGAAAGTAGGACGCAACACAAGGACCTCTTACACACACACACACACACACACACACACACACGTTCAACCACAGCATCAGCGAGACATGATCTGTTTGTTTATTCTACACAGACACACCCAGGACTCAGTTCAGTAATAAACTTGTTTACACCACAGCACTGTTGAATTCTGGATTCTGATTGGCCAGAAGGTGTTGATTAATTGTCTATAAAGTATTGCAGCTACAAATCACACGTTTATATCAATGCAACTCTTCTAGCCACGTTTCCGTTTCTATAGCTGCATGTAATTTACAGGGACTTGTACAGCGGATGCTCCGCTAATAATAAACAGATAAACAAAAGTGTGCAATCGTCGATCTCTTGTGAAGAAATGTTTATTTAAACATTTATGGAAGGAGTCTCCAGTGTCAGAGGTAAAGCTGTAAGTTTTCGGGCATCTGCAGGACAGAGGGAGTTTACGCTTCTTTGCGGTTTCTTGGTAACACGACAAGCGAGAAAGAGAAAAGAAGAGAAAGAGAGAGAAAAAAAAAGAGGCTGATGAGAGAACGACTGTTTACAGCTGCTATAACGTAAGTGAGAACAGGAACTCGGTTGTTTCAGGAACATTAAATGTAACTATAAACGGATAAAAAGTATGACATGACATGCATTAACAAAAGTTGAAGTTTTCTATATTAGGTATTTAAACTTAACGTTTGAATTGTGCACCAATGTTAAAAAGAAAAGAAAGTGTGTTTTATGCTCTCGCAGCCAAACGAACATGGCGGAAATGATGCGACAGGGATGGGTCCGTGTGTGACTTTTTTTTTGGCGTGTTTGCGTCTCGTTGCGGGGAAACTTTTAGGAAATGCCACGGAAAGTTACAGGAAAAGTGTTTTTCGGAATTATCCGTGTGTCAGTAAGGACTGGGCTTCAGTCACGGTACTGCTCACTGATTTAACTGTTTGGTAAAACTCCGCCTCCTCAGCCACGCCCGTGACGTTTGAAGCAGGAAGTGATGTGGACAAACCTGAATACGGACGTTGAATGTTGATTTCGGAGCTTTGCAGGCTGGAACAAGTTGAAACGAGTCAGGAGGCGATGATTAGAGAATAAACAAACTTTTATTTGAACAGTGTTACACAAAGAGAGGACACAGGAAGTGGTGAGCGAGTGGAGCCACAAACACAAAACTGATAAAAACAAGCTGATAAAACGACGAGGAGGCGGAAAGAAGAGCGCCTCGATGTACAGGGGTGAAGGGGGGAAAGAGAGAGAGAGAGAGAGACAGACAGACAGACAGAGACAGAGCATGTAGAGTCCAAGTTGCTTTTTTGTTGTTTTTTTAATTCTGGTGTAAAACTGATGTAGTGAAAAATGAACTAAAGGAAAGAAAGTGTTTAATAAAATGGTTAACGACGGGGACGATGAGATCCGTTTCATCCGTACAAACATGACGGGAAATTTATTTTAGGAGGAATAAAAATCTGTGTAGGAAAAGTGAAACATGTTGAGCTGCCCAGAGTTTTCAGGAAATCTCTTTTTGGTCATTTTGTAGCGGTTTAAAATTTTTATTATTTATTTATTTATTTTTTTTTTACTAATAGAGGTAGACGAAGTGCGCCTCCCTGTGGTGGAATGTGTGTGTGTGTGTGTGTGTGTGTGTGTGTGTGTCTGCATAGAGGAAGGATTGGCACTGATGTGCAAGTAAACCGACTCACACTGGTCCCTTAAATGAGACTGAAGTTCATCTGAAGCCCCGCCCACTTCTCCCAAACATTAAACCCCTCCCACTTAAAAAAGGTCCAGGATCATAAAGTGTGTGTGTGTGTGTGTGTGTGTGTATGTGTGTATATATATATATATATATATATTGGAGAAAGAGAGAGAGAGAGAATAGATGAGATTTGAGATTTATCCACCCAAGTGGACCTTCAATAGCAACTCTGTAAAAAATCAGCAGAACGCTGAATTCGGGGAAAGAGGGGAAAAAAAAAAATCCGATCTGGACTTAATAAACATTGGACAACATTTTAGGGGGAAAAAAAAAATAAAATAAAAATAGTAATAAACACTACAAAAACGTTAGCTGAAGTGGTTCTGTTTTTTTTTTGTTTTTTTTTTGGAACAATAATAAATGGAGTATCGGCGTCGTCCTCGCTCTCGTCCTCTCTGAGACACGATCACTCGCTCGGAGAACGCGGGGAAAGATCTCGGTCCGAAAAGGAATGAAAGATGAAACGCAGGCTTCAGCTCTGAAACGAGAGAGACAGAGAGAGAGAGAGAGACACAGAGACAGAGACAGAGAGAGAGAGAGAGAGACAGAGAGAGAGAGAGAGAGAGAGAGAGAGAGAGAGAGAGAGAGAGAGAGAGAGAGAGAGAGAGAGAGAGAGAGAGAGAGAGAGAGAGAGAGAGAGAGAGAGAGAGAGAGAGAGAGAGAGAGAGAGAGAGAGAGAGAGAGAGAGAGAGAGAGAGAGAGAGAGAGA
>CM041004.1:1453425-1470925 GCA_022985145.1 Pangasius djambal
TGACCGAGCTCTCGTTTACACTTCACTGAACACCTGTGACACTCTACTCACTGTCTGTGCCTTTCCACGTCTGTCTCTCTCTCGTCTGTCTGTTTCTTCTCTGTTCACCTGTGTTTCTGTCTCTCTCTCTCTCCCTCCCTGTATCTCTCTCTTCATCTGTTCCTCTCTCTCTCTCTCTCTCTCAGTGTTTGGGACTCTTGTGTCTGTCTCTGCCTATCTGTGTCTCTCTCACTGCATCTGTCTCTCTATCAGACTCTCACTGTGTCTTTCTCTCTGTCTCTGTCTGTCTCTCAGTGTATGTTTCTTTGTCTGCCTGTGTCTCTCTCTCTCACTCTCTCTCTCTCTCTCTCTCTCTCCTTCTGGCTCTATATTTTCCTATTCCTGTTTCTGTCTTTCTTTTTGTCTGTGTTTCTCTCTCACTGTCTTCTTATGCTTCTGTCTCTGTCTATCTTTCTCTCTTCCTACTCTCTAATAACAGACAGAGGTCAGACAGACAGAGGTCAGACAGACAGAGATCAGACAGACAGACAGAGGTCAGACAGACAGACAGAGGTCAGACAGACAGACAGAGATCAGACAGACAGACAGAGATCAGACAGACAGACAGACGGGTGTCGGTCCTGACTCGATCTTCAGCAACACCGGCAAAACTCCCCAAATCACGAACCTCCATCAGCTCAGCGAGGTGAACTTCACCCTTTAAACCAAGAGCTGCGATCAGACCGCCATGACATCACTCTGACCACGCCCCCTTTCACATCAGTGACGGGAAACAAAGTGATTTATAACTTCACACACAGGTTTACTAAAAACAGGCCGTGTGCCACGGAGCGCTAGCCAAACTCGAGACAGTGAGCTCAGGGTCGTGTCTCAGGGACAGGTTTGGTTTATGTCTCAGCGATGAGTAAGCATGAGGAGGTGTGTGTGTGTGTGGAAACTCTGTACTCTTATTATTCTCTCCAAAACCATCTCCAAGAATACCAAACCCCCAACACACACACACACACACACACACACACACACACACACACACACACACACACACACACAGCCTCCGAGACGGCCAAAAGCATGGAGGAGAAATCCCTCTCGTTAAATCTATACACTCATTCACCCAGTTTCAGTTTGAGCTAATCTCACTCACACACACACACACACACACACACACACACACGAGCTACACTAATGATAAATCAGTGATACGAGGACGGACGGCACGCTAGCATGGCTCCTGATTAGCTAATAATTCTGATTAGCTAACAAGCGCACAAGCCAACATCAGTGACTCGTCTAACTTCTCTTTCTTTTTAAATACTTCTACATCCATAGACACCTATGTGCAATATTACCCATGATGCACTGCGAGTGTACGACAGCTTGGAGTAGTGAGCCAGCTTACATTAGAACAACAAGGAATAGTGTGTGCGTGTGTGCGCGTGTGTGCACGTGTGTGTGCGCGTGTGTGTGTGTGTGTGTGCGTGTGTGTTAAATCAAAGTTTAATTTCAGCTAACGAGTACTGTGCATGCTAACTAGTCACTAGTCAATTGGTTAGCGAGCTACGTGTAAGAGTAACACTACTGTTTAGGACGTGCTGTATGAGACCTGAACTAAAGAAGCTCTGGTTAAAGTCGAGTTGCCATGGAAACCCTTCTCTCACACACACACACACACACACACACACACACACACCTACATTTACTCGTCGTCCTCGGCCAGCTCCGTCTCCTTGTGCACCACCACACGGGTCACTGACATGTCCGGGTGCTGCTCTTTGGCTTCCTTTATGGCCTGGGCTAAGGCCTGACACACACACACACACACACACACACACACACACACACACACACACAATATAAAAGAAAGTGTCATATACGTAATAAACACTGTAGTAAAATAGCGAGTGAGGAAGTGATGTGATGTCCCCAAGTGTTTTATTCCTCTTACAGCACAACAACCCGACAAACATTACGATCTTTAATTTCTTAAAGAGCGACGTCACGCTTTTTATCTGTTTATAGTTACGTTTAATGTGATAACATCTAGTCCGTGACCTCACTTGCATCGTTCCCTCGCCAGCTTTCGTTATTTTTCCGACTGGAGCCTGCTATCTAAAGTCCGTTTACGATGGCGATTGTTTAGCGAGGTCCTTCTGTAAGAGGTTTCATTTTTAATAAAACATCATTCAGGATCTGCAGGATGGAAAGAGGTTTGTGCTGGTGTTAACGGTAAAAGTCGGTTTCTACGGAAACAGTGGTGTTTATCACGGTGCTCTCACTCTCCCACGCTCTCACTGTACATCCTTAATGAGAGAGAGAGAGAGAGAGAGAGAGAGAGAGAGAGAGAGAGAGGGGAACATGACTGCTGAGGCTAATAAGAACAAGCTCGACAATCTGCTTTATAACCAGCACACAGACTCGCCGCTGTGTGTGTGTGTGTGTGTGTGTTATAGTCTAAACCTGATGCCATCTCCAGCAACACTGAACTCAAGAAATCTCAAAATAAAAGTGCACAGATCAGTGTGCTGGAGAAAAAAAATAATAAATCCATCAAGAAGGCGGAGCTTCGGTTACATTCCATCAGCCAATCACATAACTACCGCTAGAGAAATCGTTCTCTCTTTAACCGGGTTAACAACAAGACAGTGCTACACTTCACTCGGAATTACTAACATCCTAATTTGTGGTTAATTCGCTTAAAAAAAGAAAAAGAAGAATCTCCACGTGATGCTACCACCACCATGCTTCACAGCGTGGCTGCTGCTCTAAAGCGTGATAAGCGTTGCGTTTTCACCAAATGTAGCTTTCCAGATTTCGCTCGCATTTTCAGTGTGAGGTTATGCTAATTAATCTTTACCGAGGGTGCCAATAATTTCGGATCTCACACTAGGAACGTGGTGGTAGATGAAACCCTGCTAGTCACAATCCCAAAGATGTCGTTGTAACCATGGAAACAAACCCTGAGTTTGTTTTTTCAACTTTTCCAACTGCCTCGGTTCTAAAGACACAGGTCATGATTTATGTAGTGGGTTGGGTTACATGGCTGTGTTAAAGAGTGCGTGTGTGTGAGAGAGAGAGAGAGAGAGAGAGAGAGAGAGAGAGAGAGAGAGTGTGTGTGTGTGTGTGTGTGTGTGTGTGTTCACCTGGTCGTGATCGATGTCCGAGTCGCCTGTAATGACGATGCGCTTCTCAATCCGTGTTTCTGACAGCCCGCCTTTTAGTGTCTGTCAATCAAAAACAAATTTGTTAAACAAGTTAAACAGGAGGAGCCATTTTCTTTATGCCATTGTGTGTGTGTGTGTGTGTGTGTGTGTGTGTGACCTTAGTGATGTGTGTAGTTGTAGTTGTACACAGAGACTCTGAGGTGATGGTCTGAGCCGTCATGAGCACGCCGGGCTCGCCCTCTCCGGAGCCGTCCAACTGCCCATCACACACACACACACACACACGCTAAAATGAGAACTGAACACTGAAACTACTTGGCTACTCAAAACACTACACGTTGTTATTTTTTAATAACCAATCAGAACAAGGCTGGAGGCGGAAACAATGACAATTTGCCAACCAAAGAAAAGAGAGAGGGGGCGGGGTTTATCACACGCTCGGTTTCGCAGCCTGAACCCCCCCCGGACTCGGAGCGTGTGACGGACAGGTGGAGGTCGTGCGTCAGGTGACGTTACCTGTGCAGCTTCGTACGTGATGGTTTTGGTTTCCGTGTGGACGATGGGAACCTCCTTGGTGGTGATCTCCGTCTTCTGAGCCGCGAACGTGTCTGAGATGGTCACCATTTCTGTTTTCACCACCGGGGGCTACGAGTTCAGGGGTAGAAAAGTTAGCATTTCGCTAACACACCAGCACCACCACCACCACCACCACTCACGGCACACACACTACAGATCAGTGGGAAGATTCTCATGCTTTAACAAACTGAAAGGAAGAAAGGCCCAAAGCTGCAAACTAGAGGTCTTGGGTGTGATCATGCAACTCAAATCAAGTCAAAGAAACTCAAACCCACATCAACTCAAATAAAAAGCTCAAACAACTTGATCACATATAAATTAAAATGAACTCAAATCAACTCAAATGAAAAAAAAAAACTCAGACGAACTCAATCTGGAACTAAAATGAACTCAAACTCAAATCAAATCTTAAACTCAAATGAAATAAATTCAAACGCAAATGCAAAACTCACTGAAGTGAACATGAATGCAAATCAACTCGAACTCGAATGGCGTCTAACTCAAATGAACTCCGTCTCAAAGACACGTAAAAAAAAAAAAAACGAACTCAAACTCAGATCGGTGCATGCAAGCAATCACGGCAAGCTGGAACAAAAATAAACTTCACACAAAGCGAAGCAAACAGATCACATGCTGATCCTTGGTACGGTTTGCAAAGTGATGCTGCTTTACTGCAGGTTTGGTTGGTTTCTGCGGATAAATCACACACACACACACACACACACACACACACACACACACACCGCAGCGCTTCCCTGCAGGTAAAGCAGTGCGTATTTGGAGGATGAGTGGGACGACGGATGAGTCATCCAGACCCGTTTTCACCGGCAACGGGTAGCACACACTCATCCCCCAGGAGCTCATACACACACACACACACACACACACACACACACACACACACACACACACACACACAGAACCACAACATGCAGGAAACAACACGAAGCGCAATCACACACACAGCAAAGGGAAAAAACAGCCCAAACTACACGCAGCACCAGGACATTTCGGCATCCGTCACTGCGCTACAGGTTTGTTAGAGAAGTGCACGTGGGCGGAGATCGACTTTTTTTTTTATTCATTCAAGCAAAGATGCTCCGCCCCAAACCATCTCCTATTGGCTTGAGGACGAATGAAGAACTTTCCTGAATGAAAACTACACTATGCTTTACTATTAATATTAACGTAGCTTTTCAAGCTCCAAGCAGAATGAAGTGTAAAAACGCAAATGGCTGGTCATTCTTTCTACGAGTTTTTTTTTTTTTTTTTAATTTAACCAATCAGCAGGATTCAGGACAGAAAGCTCCGCCCCACGCTTAAAGTTTCCAAAAAAAAGTACTTTGGACAATGTTCGTTCTGTTCATCTCCGCACCGTTCTTTGACAACAGTCGGTACAATTTCACTGCAGGAACCTTTTTAGGGCTTTAGGAACTTAAATTGGGTTCCACCAAAGATCCCATGGACTTTATTTGCTGGAACTTTTATAACTTTCGCTACAGAGTCGGTAATTCTTTGTAAACCAGGTACAATTGGGGGTGGAGCTTGCTCACAACCTGACCAACGCTTCTTATCTGCATCTTATCTAAACAAAAAAATGTAACCGTTTGCTAAACAAACATCACGGCTGTGCAGGAACACATCTGGGAAAGTTCTCACTCAGGAAAGTTCCTCAACTCTTCCGTTTCTGCATCTTTGGTATTTCTGACGGACACCATAACGTCCTCGTGAACCGCTAGCGCCTTTCACCACACAGTGACTGCACACAGTACGTAAACGACTTGCTGTGTGTGTGTGTGTGTGTGTGTGTGTGTGTGTGTGTGTGTGCACTGTGTTTTGAGTGCGTATGGAAAATTAAGATGATGAACAATTTTAAACCAAAAACAAAACAATGGGATATGAGTAAAGAGTGAATTACGGACAGATGCGTCACGGCGTGTCGCTATTCTCTTGCTTCTTTCATGCGTGCTAATAGCCAGAAACGAATGAGGCGGCCATTTTGGGAGTGTAAAAAGAACAGAGAGAGAGAGAGAGATAGCGGTGTTCTCTGGTGCAGAGGAAAGGCAGCAGGACAGGGATGAAGGGATGATGGAGGAGAAGAGGAGGATGGCGTAGTCAGCCATCTTTTTGCGATTTCATGGGTTTTCAGCCAATTACCTCCGAGCAACAGATCACCTGCGGGACGCGCTCCGTTTCCATGTGCGACGCGTCACCGTTGACGACACAAGGCTCCGCCTCTTGCTCGTCAGCCACAACGCAGGGAGTGGGCGGAGCTTCAGCGACATCAGCGTGACCATTGGGTGCTTCATCAGGCGTCACCAAGACTTCTTCTCCGGATACTTCGTCTTCTACCAGTGCTGGTGGCTCCTCCTCTTTCACGGACTCGCTGACCGGCTGTGGCTCTGCCTCTGCCTCTGTGGGTGTGGCTTCCTGCTTAAGCTCCGCCTCTTGCTCCTGCTCCTCTTCAGGCTCCTCTTTTATAAGATGGGTGGAGTCTCTGGAGGCAGGAAGCTGAGCTTGATACTCCGCCTCCTCCTCACTCTCGCTCTCCGACGTGCCGCTCTTCTCCGGCTCCACCTCCTCTTCTTTTGCTTCCGGGGCTTTCTCGGTAACCACGGTTACCACAGTAGACGCCTCAGGGGCGGGGCTTTTGGGCTTGTCTGTTTTGGCCTCCTCGATAACGATGATCTCCTCCACGACTTCTATAACCTCGGGCTGACCGTTAAGCCCTGAATTCTGTTCGCTCTATAACAGACCAAAAAAAAAACAAAAAAAAAAAAGAAAAGAAAGACAGACAGACAAGGGATGGAGAGAAAAAACAGAAACAATGACAAATACAGATAATCAAAACAAAACCAAAAAAAAAAAATGGAATGGACAAAAGCAATGAACTAAATCACAGTGAAAAAAACAATTAACAAGCAGGAACATAAAACAGATGAATCAACATATATATGACTAGATATACGGATGGTTGGATGGACAGATGGATGGATGGATGGATGGATAGATGGATGGATGGATGGATAGTGATGAGCGGTGTGTTAGGTTTGAGGTGAGGTGAGAGTTAGCTTGGTGTTAGGTTGCATTTAGACACCACCTTGCTGATGTCACCGCTGTCAGACAGGGCGCTCTCGAGGTGGGCGGGGTTTATCTGTGGAACATAAATGGTAACCATAGGCAACTGTCACTCAAAGCATGTCACATCCAGAATGTTTTTACGATGACGAGAAGCACCGTATCCACAAACATACAAGCAAGAAGAAAAAAAAAAAAAAAAAAAAAAAAAAGAATTAATGTGGATGATTTTCCAAACACATTCTTTAAAGCTTTTGTCCGGTCTGGTCTCTCGGTTCTCTGCATTATATATTTAAAAAATAGATGTTAATAGCACAGTGCAGCTAATTATCTTTTAAACTAATTAGTCTCACTTTAAACAGTTCCAGTACAAAGACACTCTGTAAGAGAATAAAAGCCGTTTCAAAAG
The DNA here is from genome assembly GCA_022985145.1 of Pangasius djambal. Taxonomy (NCBI): domain Eukaryota; kingdom Metazoa; phylum Chordata; class Actinopteri; order Siluriformes; family Pangasiidae; genus Pangasius; species Pangasius djambal. The sequence goes on from CM041004.1 coordinate 1,460,650, forward strand.
GCGACTCCCAATTAGTTGGCTAATTTAGACGAGGTTTAAAAACCCGGTTTTTCAAAACGAGACCAAATCTGGACACAAACCTCTAAAAAATGACAACGTAAATGAGCAGAGTTAGCCATTGCACGTAATGAGCGAGAGACAGAGAGAGAGAGAGAGAGAGAGACAGAGAGAGAGAATAGAAAATGAGAGAAAACGGGGACGAGCGAGGAGGAAGTTTAGCGTCAGAAGGCAGAGAGCACCTCGGACCGTGCAGCGACAGCGCCCTCTGCTGGAGAGACCGCGCCACTGCGGGACTCGGGGGAGCCAGAGAAACACACTTTACGCAGAAACAGAGAGGTGAGCTCCTCTTCTAAACTCTACACACACAGACACAGACAAACACGAGGGGAAAGTGGGACAGGCGGAGGACAGGAAAAGAGGGACAAAGAGGACAGAGAGAGAGAGAGAGAGAGAGAGAGAGAGAGAGAGAAAGACCCAATTATTTGGGTCAGTGAATTGTCTTGTAGCAGTGAGTCAAACTTGAACTTGGCTGGACTTGTTTCCAACCATCGTTTGTTCAAAAATAAACAGTTTTCTTCGAAGGAGTGTCCAGCTGAGCCTCGACCTCCGGGATCAAACGTGTTTTATCCACACTGTTCCTGAAGAAGCGAGAGAGGAGCTAATGCTGTCCTGATACGGCACCTAAGCTGGGTCTAAAGTGATGCTCTGTACACAATAAACGACTAGGAGTTTTGGGTTTCATTTCACATGACTAAAACGGGAAACCCCACAAAATGGCGCACTTAGTCACAGGACAGGGTGTGGACCCTCCATGTGATCATTAACACGCTTTATTTCTTCATGCGTGTGGAGTGAAGGGTCACGCAATGCCACTGCTGGAACATGTTCAGCGCTGCAAATATCTGTACCCGTACTTAAACCTGAAAACACACCCTGAACCCTCTGATACGGATCGTTTTAAATCCCGTGCTCAAGGCTATTTTTACTTCCGCCTGCCCAAGATATTTTAACTAATTTAGATGGTTATATTTCCCAAAATATAAACAAATGAGTAGCTTGATTTAAACCACCGCAACCCTGACCAGAACAAAAAGACTGGAAAACAATTGTTCCTGTTATTCATATCTGTGTTTGTATCCGTTCAGAACACGTTACCTGTTTTTATTCTGAATAACGCATTCGTAAACAGTAACGTTCTTGTCGTGGAGAGAAAAAAAAAATTAGAAGACATGCCTGTTTACATCGTCTTGCTACTACAGAGAACTGTAGCAACATGGCCAATAAAATCCCAGGGAACAATGTGTGAAATATTAAACGTTGCCTTAAACGAAGAAGGAAGTGTGATGAGATGCTGAGGTGGGCGTGGTCTAATATTCTAACGAGTAGCTTGATTGATCTCAGCCCGCGAGCAACCAAACACGACGACATGAGTCAAGACTGCTCAACCTCCATGTAGCGACCACGCACGTTATACGCTGAAGCTTACGCTAGCTTACCCAAGATTAGCCCCACCCACTTTGCATAGAAAGAGGAGAAATGTCACCAGTTAGTCGGAATTTGCAGATCGTGACCAAGTGCATTAGGAAACAGTTGGAGGTGATTTTAGTTCCCTGGGACGTCATGACTGTGAGAAGAAACCGCTTCCATGAAGCAGCCTTTAAACCCATAGAAAGCAGCCGGATATAGAACCTGGAAGAACAGCGAGACCTGATCGTAAACCAAGAGAACCAACTGAGAGTCAGGTGGCCCTCAAGAGAAGAGGAAAGGAAGGAGCGGAACAACCAGGTGAAAAGAAGTGCACATAGACAACCAAGTGATGGAGTGAAGATGGAGAGGGTGATGCCACTCTGTCCCAGAAAAGAAAAGAAAAAAAAAAACAGCTTTTCACATGTACGACATTGCAAACACAGGCACCGAAAATCACCCGGAAAGAAACACGATAGCAGTAAATAATAATACAATGTGGTATAAAAAGTTACAGTGGAAAGATCAAGCGAATAAAGCAGAATAAAAAGAAAGACATCGATTATAAATCTTGCACAGAAAACAGCAGGAAATTCAAATCCAAAGCCAAGCACCAATCAGATTGCATGATTCTCCCAGCAGGGGCAAATAAGATGCAGATCATCAGGTGAAGAACACAGCTTTGGAGAAAACTGCCCCTTTTTTGCTGAGCCCAGATCAGAGTGAGCATGAAAGAACATCCACTTGGACGACCACTAGAGACTTTGAGCATGGACCACTGTTGGACAATGACTGTTAAAAGAGACGACTGTTAAAGGGGACTACAGTTTGAGGATGGAGAACTGTCGGAGGAACGACAACTGTTGGGACTGCGACTGTTGAGTTGGCTGTTGAGGGGACGACAGTTTGGGGGGGACAGTGACTACTGGGGGGGATGATGACAGATGAGGGACGACAATTGTCGAAGAAACGACTATTCGGAACTGGTGAACTGGTGACTGTTTGGAAAGACGACAGTCGTCGGGATAGTGACTGCTGGAGGGACGGCGATTGCTGGAGAGGACGACTGTCGGAGGGATAACTGTTGGGAGGTCAATGACCGTTGAAAGGTCGACAAGGCCTTTTGGGTGGATAGATGACTGTTGACAATGTCAACTGCTGGGGACAACGACTGTTGGGAGATGACAACTGTGGTGGGGGAGAGAGTTCAGGGTTTGGGGGACGACGAACAACAACTGTTGCGGGGAAGACAGTTGGATGGAACGACTGTCGGCGGGACATCAACTGTTGGGAGGGACGGCGACTGAGGGACGGCGACTGAGGGACGGCGACTGAGGGACGGCGACTGAGGGACATCTGTTGGGGGGAATGACTGTTGAGGGACACAGCTGTTGTGGTGGACACTGCTGAGATACAGTAATGTTGGAAAGGACGACTGTGTTGGAGCAGGTGACTGTTGGGGGATGGATTTGGCATTTGGAAATAAATGTGTGTTAACACTCCTGGGGTCAGTTAACTCTAAGCTGCTACAGGGGCAGGACGAAGCGTTCCACAGCTCACGCCCTGAACTGACAGGACGGCATCATTAAAAAAATTCTGCCTACTATGCCAATCCATTTACGCCGTAGTACCCCAGAAAGTAAACATGTCGGGAAGAAGCAAGTCCCTGCAGACGTCCATGCTTAAAGCCCCTAATGTCAGAGTCGCAAAGCCGTCCACCGTTGATTAAAAGTGGAAGACGGGCTTTGGGAGAACAGGAAGTAGTCATGAGGCAGCCGGGATTGTTTAAGAGACCTCTCAGGGTGACTTTGGGTTACAGGCACAAGCCAGTGTTTTGGTCTTACACTGATTTTATGATTTTAAATCTGACAAAGTAAAATCTCAGGCACTAGAGAGACGAGATAAACAAGTCCGGCTGCCACGTGGAAAAACAAATTTAAAAAGAGAGAGACAGCAGAGTGAGCGCTGCATGCAGGCGTGTCGGCTCGCGGGGTCTGCGGCGTGAATCCCGGCGCAGAAGCACACGTACCCCTGGGACGGGCGGGCGCAGGCTGGTGGCGGCGGGGCTGCCCGTCAGACGCTTTTCCCACTGACTGGGCCGGGGCTCTGGAGCCGCCTCCATAAAACTGCGCTTTAGCTCGCTAATGCTAGCCTGATGCCTCAAAACATCCTCCTGAGTCTTATCCAGATCCTATTGCCACGGCAACCGGTGGGCAGGGAAGGGGAATCAACATCCACGTCGTTAATGTGAGAAAACACAGTCATGGAGCAGAGTGTGTGCGCCAAGCCTCACTGCTGGAACATCAGGAACGCCCTGATTCCGTCAAATGGCATCCGAACGGGGCCGACGAGGGGCGGGGCTTAGCTTTAATCAGCCAATCAGAACCAATCCATTCATTACATCATCACCTGTACTGACTAGCTTTACAAACCAAGTTTAATTTCACAAATAAATAATTAGCCTAACATGCTTCTGAACCTGGTCCCTAAACCCCCTGGTTTCTTCTTCCATTTCCTGAGTCTTGCTCTCTTTTTCTGTTTTTTTTCCTTTTACCTTTCCCCCTTTACCTTCATCGCTCTTTCCTCTTTTAACTTCTTTCTTTCTTCACACATTCCCTTTATTTGTTTCTTTCACCCGTCTTTCTTTTCCCGATTCTTTCTTTCTGTCTTTCATTCTTGATTTTTTCTTTCATCACCGATTCTTCCACTCACGCTTGAATCTTGACATCTTGATTCATTTATTCTTTTTTTTTTTTTTTTACCTCTTCCATTTTTGATTCCCTTTAATTTTTTTTCCTGATTTTCTCTTTCGTTCTTTGATGTTCTTTCTTTCATTCTTACATATCGATTGCTTGATTCTTTCATTTTTGTTGTCTTTCTTCAGTCATTCATAAATCTCGATTCTTTCTCGAATCGTTCATTCCTGCGTCTCGATTTCTTGATCCTTTCATTGTTTCGTAATTCTTCTGTCCTTGATTCTTTTTTTCCCCTTCTTCTTTTTCACTAGCTGCCTTGCTGGCAAAAACTGGTTAGTAGTTTTCATTAGACAGTTAAAGAGTTTAACTCGGTCACTGGGTTCAGTAACATGATAACGGTTTAGGAAACGATCTTAGCGAATATATTTTATGCTAATTCTTAAATTTCATCAAGAAGTGAAACGTTAATGTAGCGGTAATGTCACAACACAAATATTTTATGATTGGCTGATCAAATGTAACTTAAGCCCCACCCCTTTTTGACCCCGTCGATGTCCGTCACCGGGCGTGTGTGTGTGTGTGTGTGTGTGTGTGTGCGCGCACGCGCGCAGCAGTGAGCCGAGGCTTTACAGGTAGCTGCTGAAACACTCGAGAGTGAAACACACACAGCAGCTACGCGTTTAAAGGCCGTGTTCCATATCTTCCGATATTTAGTTCTTTCTTTTTCTTTCATTTTATTTATCCTTTACATTTTTCTTAATTTAGTGTCTTCTCTTCGTTCCATTTTCTTCCTTTCATTCCAGTCATTTCCTTCTATCCTGTCCTCTTTTTTTTTACATTTTTTATTTCTCGTTTTTACATTTCTTTTAATTACCTCCTTACTTTCTTAATCCCGTTCTTTTTTCCCTTATTTTTTCTATTTCTAACGTTTTCTTAGTCACTTTTTTCCTCTTGAATATTGAACTGTCTATACTGAATTCTCTTTTTCCCCTTTCTTCTCATTTTCCCTTTATTTTTTCCTTTTTTCTTCATTACTTTTCCACTCTCTTACTCTATCTAAGCATCACCCCTTTCCCTTACTTTTTCTAATTTATAATATTTTTTTGTACTTCACACTTCATAACTTTTTTCCCCTCTTTTCCTTTCTTCACTTTTACTCATTTCTGTTCACTTGCTTTTTCCCTCCTTTCAGGAGGAAAAAAAGTACGTCGTTACTTTTCTGCTCTCTTACTCTTTCTTCAGCTTCTTTTTTTCTTTACTTTTTTTCTATTTCTTTCAATCGCATTTTCTTCATTTTTATTTATTTCTTAACGTTTTTCCCTTTTATTTTTCTTTATTACTTTCTCTCTCTCTCCCACCTCATTTTTTTTTTACCCTTTCCCATTTTCGTTAATTTTCAGTTGCATTTTTTGTTCTTTCTTTCTCTTTCTCTTTCTCTGTTATCAGTGTATGAATCTGTTATTCAGAGCTCTTCATTACTCTCCTGTTTTCGAACTCTCTTGATCGCGCTCTTTTTGTTTGTCGTACCTCATATTTTCCTCATTTTTTTCCCCCCTCGATGTCCGATTTCATTTGGAAAACTTTCCACCCTTTTTGCTTTTCTTTCTCTCGGCGCGGGCGTGCAAACGGCATCCACGTGATTTCAGTAATATTTACGTTTCTCGGGACAATCGCTTTTTAGTGTAGAGGATTATTGTGTGTGTGTGTTTCACTCAGGATGAACTCAATCAGTAATCAGTAATGTTAAGTACATACACACACACGCACACACGCACACGCACACACGCACACGCACACACGCACACGCACACACGCACACGCGCACACGCACACACGCACACGCACACACGCACACACGCACACACGCACACACGCACACACAATCAACCCAAAGCAGAAAGTAAAAGGATTAGTGTGGTTAAGAAATAAAAACACACAAAATTATTAAAAGTATTACACTTCACACATTTCACACACATGCAACCATTACACCATGCACAAGAGTGTATACACACACACACACACACACACACACACACACACACACACACACACACACAGAATGAGAGTGAAGGGCAGCTCAGGAGAGCGAGAGCACAGCACAAACTCGAGATTCTGATTTCTGGTCAGATTTAAAATGAGTTTTTAGGGTAAAATATTAATCCCCCGTCTGGTCGCAGTGATACGAACCTCCAGCATTAGATTGCTATGTCTGACATAAATATTCTCTCCCTGCACTCTCAGCTTGCTCTGCAGAGTCAAAGACAAAAACCAGACAAAACAAACAAAAAAAAAAAAGGTTGGCATAAATGGGGAAAAAAAAAAAAAGAAAGAAAAAGAAATAAAATGAAACAGTGAGTGAGTGAACAGTCCAAACCCAAATGCAGTTTAAAAAAAAACCCGTCCAAACCGCCTCCGGGAACAGAGTGTGTGTGTGTGTGTGTGTGTGTGTGTGTGTGTGTGTGTGTGTGTGTGTGTGTGTGTGTGTGTTTCCATTGTACCGAGTGAACAGCGATTCAATGCTAAAGCCCATGACAACTTTAACTAACGTGAGGTTTTTTTGTTAAACTGCTATAAAAAACAGATGCGGATTTGACTTTCTTTTTAAAATAAGTCGATAAATAAACAGTATATAAATATATATGGATAGATTTTGTGTTAATAAATAAAAACACTAAATAAATAACACATGAAAAAGATATTTAAAAATAAAATAAATAAATACAAATAAAAAAAGAAGAAGAAAGAGGAGTAATATTATAAAGGTTTTATAAGAAAAACTGAGAGATTTAAAGGATGTTTTTTAATTGAATCTAGACGTAGTTTTGTTTGTTTTTTTTGTTTTTTTTAAAAAAAGACGTTTCGTAAAACGCGACGTTTGTAGTTAACTGTAACTGACGTTGAGCGCGTTGTCAGGGGCTCGAATGTTCGGCTAAATGACGGTTTGGACAGGTTTCTGTTTCATTTCACAATAAAGCGGCGAACAAACACCATCACGACATCAACATCATCCACTAACCAGAATAAGGAAAAAAACGAAGGAAGGAAAATAAATAAATCAACAGCAAAAAATAAATAAATCACATCAAGATTTAAAAAACAAGAATCAAGAAGCCCAGACGGATAAAAAGAAAGCAAACGGAATTGAACGAGTGTCGTAAATCAGGGTGATGAAAGGAACCTTGGTTTGAGAGGAAGCAGCTCGGTCTGTTTCAGTCTGGGAGCACGATTGGAGGAAAAAAGGAAGAGTTAGTCACTCATTTCACCTCGGATTCGTGAAGAAATTATAAACACAGAGAGAGAGAGAGAGAGAGAGAGAGAGAGAGAGAGAGACACAGAGAGAGAGAGAGATGCATGCTGGGAAGGTGAGCAGCAGACCTCAGCTACGGGTTCGGCAGTGACTTCTGCGGCCGTGGCCTCCCCGGGCTCCGCCCCTTCTTCCACCTGCGGAATCTGATTGGTGGAAATGATGGACGATTCAATCAGAAGGAAAAGAAAAAGGTGAAATGGATGATGGGAAGACCTGACATTTCCATAAAATGAGGTGCGTGAGGTCATGAGGAGAAAGACTCGAGCTCAGGGATTGGCTCGTCAGTGTTAAGGGGCGGGGCAAGGGAACGTCACGCAACAGCTGCGGCTGTTTTCCGGACTTTTCTGTGCGTAGGTTGTTCACTGGGACTAACAGCACAGAATTACTACTCAAGTACAAAGTATAGCAAAGACGCTAAAGATTATACGTCGAAGCGGTGACAAGCAGCTTAAGAGACGAAAACGAAGCGTATGCGGTCCGAGGTATTTGACGTTTGGTGGCGTTTACGTAGCGGGAATCAAACGTCTACCGAAAATCTTTTTCCGGTAAACGTGCGACACTGTGGGATTTAAAACGGTCATAAAGCTACGAACAAACTTCACCGTGTAGTTAATGCACGCGGCCATCTTAGAGAATCACGCGTTTATTTTATTTATTTATTTTATTTTTAACTCCGCCCCCTAGGCGCCACCTCTTAATGATTGAAGACTGAAATGATATTTCATTTGAAGGAAGTGTATCAAAATTTCGGGACGCTACTGGAAGAGGTTTGGGAAGAGACAGACCTCCGCTGCTTGGAGAGCGACGTTCAGACAACAGACACGTCCTGATGAAGCTAACTAGCTAACTAACTAACTAACTAGCTAACTAACGTCATTCGGCGTAAAGGGGACCTTTGCGTACGGCTGAACTGCAGGTTTTTAATCTCTGTGTGAAATTAGAGCTTAATAAACGTCGTCTCGGAGGACGAGGCTATTAAAAGACTTTCTGCGTCCACGGTGAGAGCAGTTCGAGTTATACGCTCGGTAATGGGGTCAACGGGGCTGGCAGCTATAAACAGACCCTCTCAGGAATGCTGGGAAAATCGATTTACAAGCAGGAGGAGGAGGAGGAGGAGGAGGAGGAGGAGGAGGAGGAGGGATGAGTGCTATTTTTACAAATCTACCACAGTGCATAGCATGAGGAAGCAATGAGGTTGTGGGTTAATGCGGGAAAGGGGTCGAGGGTCGGTTTAGGCGGCGGGGTCACACGTCTCCTCTTGAGACGCGGCGTCCGCGCCGACCTCGGCAGCCCAGAAGCGGATGTGAGCTTTGGGCTCGAGGTAGCGCAGCGACACTGCGAGAGGCAGCGCGAGCGCCAGAGACAGCGCCACCGAGTGGCAGGCTGAGAGAAAGACGGCGAAAATGAGGAAGAAGGAAGGACACGGCAGGGCGATGGAGCCGTCCTCGTCCAGCAAGTGCGCACCCTTAAACACCGCCAGGAGGGAGGAGCCTGGACGTGGGTGGGGCTCGGTGAGAACGGCGGAAGGGGGCGGGGCAAACGCGGACACGCCCTCTTCGGCGCAGTGGGCGGGGTCAGCGTCATCGGGGTCGGAATGGGGTTCGACGGGAAGGTCGGGTTCGAGGTCCGGGTCAGGGTCACGCTCGAGCTCGGGTTCGTCCTCCGAGACGTCGGACAGGACGTCGAGCTCAGAGATGGTGTCCAAGCTCGGGGGGAGGGACGACAGGGACGAGGAGGACGGAAAGAACGGGAACATGAAGAGCGACTGGGTGAACGAGGTGAGAAATAACGACAGAACAAAGAAGGAGCAAAAGAAAGAGTGTGTATGACGAAAAGAAAAGTGGAGACGACGTCACAGGAAGGAGAGGAGAGAAACACGGCATTAGTCAGACGGACTGTTGGAGGTCAAAGGTCACAGTGCGGAAGAGGACTGTAAAGGGATCGGGGAGGTGGGAAGGGGGGAAGGGAATAAGGACGGAGAACAGGGTGTGTGTGTGTGTGTGTGTGTGTGTGTGTGTGTGTGTGGTTTACATCTACAGCCAGCAACATGAGCACCAAACTTCCAGTGTTCATGCCAAGTGTTTCTTTCTTTCTTTCGCTTTCCTTTCTTCCTCTCTTTCTCTTTCCCCTCTAAATTTCACTTCCCTTCTTCCTTTCTATCTTTCTTTCATTCTCCCCCACCACCTTTCTTCTGTTTTTTTTCTCTTCTTTCTCTCGCCTCTTTTCATTTTCTTCCCGTTCTTCTGTTTCTATTCCCTTCTTCCCTTCTCATGTTTTTTTTCCTCACTTCCCTCTTCTTTTTCCCCCCTTCTTTGTTTCTTTGCCTGTCTTTTCTTTCTCTTCCCTTCTTCCTCAATTTATTTTCCCTTCTTCCTTTCTAAATTTCTCTTTCTATTCCCTTCTTCCTTCCTTATTTTTTTATTTCTCTCTTTTCCTCTTTCCATTCTCTTCCCTTCTTCCTTCCTTTCTCTCTCGTCCCTTCTCCCTTTCTACATTTCTCTCTTCCCTTCTTCCTTCCTCTCTATTCCGTTCTTCCTTTCTTATTTTTAATTCCTTTCTTTTCCTCTTTCCGTTCTCATCCCTTCTTCCTTCCTTTCTCTCATCCCTTCTTCCTTCCTTTCTCTCATCCCTTCTCCCTTTCTACATTTCTCTCTCTTCCCTTCTTCCTTCCTTTTTTAATTCCTTTCTTTTCCTCTTTCCATTCTCTTCCCTTCTTCCTTCCTCTCTCTCTCTCTCTTCCCTTCTTCCTTCCTCTCTCTCTCTCTTCCCTTCTTCCTTCCCTTCCATACCCTCTTCTCTCTCTCCC
>CM041004.1:1475052-1496602 GCA_022985145.1 Pangasius djambal
GTTTGGATGATCTAGGTCACCCTGACTCATCCCTGTTAAAAAAAAAAAAAAAAAGTGTGTGTGGTGTGTGTGTGTGTGTGTGTGTGTGTGTGTGTGTGTGTGTGTATGTGATGTGTGTGATGTGTGTGATGTGTGTGTGTGTGTGTGTGTGTGTATGTGATGTGTGTGTGATGTGTGTGTGTGTATGTGATGTGTGTGATGTGTGTGATGTGTGTGTGTGTGAGGTGTGTTTAATTAAATTAACTATTCCACAATACACAAAAATGACTCCAGTAATTCTCCTTACAGAATAGAATAAAATTGCTATTGTGCACACATTATTATTAACATCACATCATTAACGCATCGATCGCAACATTTCACACCGTCACGCGTCACATCAGATGCAAACCAGCTGAAAATGCAGTTTCATTATTTTCTTTCTATCTGTATGATCACAGGAAGCACGGAGCCTCGGAAATAACCAGCCGCGTCCCGAACCATAAAACACTCCACAAAATCACAAATAACAGCACGATGATGAATCTAAATCCGTATAGAGAGTGAATAAGAGAATGCGTTTAGCGCAGAACACACACACACACGACAATGTGAAACAATATGATGCTGTTGTTGTTGTTTTTTACCAAAAAGTCCATTTCTAAAAAAAAAAAAACAGAAAAGGGTCAAACGCAACAATTTAGAGTCGTTACGCCAAAACGAAGCAGATCGTGATGAAGAAATTAAAAACAAATCTGGTTAAGATAATGAGATACGGTATGTCTAAAGTATGTGTGTGTTTTGTGTTCACTGTGAAGTGTGTGTGTGTGTGTGTGTGTGTGTGTGTGAGTGTGTGTGTGAGAGACAGAGAAAAAGAGAGAGACAAAAAAATAAATAAATAAAGCTACTTACTGCGGATCTGACGTTTGATCTCCTTTGTAGGATCGAGCCAGCACTAAACACACACACACACACACACACACACACACACACACACACACACACACACACACACACAGTTAGCATGTTAGGACAGTAACCGAGAAAGAAAGAAAGTAATTGTGTCGGTCTCTGAATAACTCCGACGTGCTGCGAAACGTATCGTTTACTCAAAGTCTTCAGTGCGCGCACGAGAGGAACGACGACGTGAAGAACACACCATCACTGAAAACTAAGCTGAATGGAAGCAGAAAATAAAAATAAATAAATAAATAAATAAATAAATAAATAAATAAAATCGAAATATCATAAAGGTGACGTCGAAAAAGAGTAAAAGAAGATATTTTTAAAAGATATTTCTAAATGTAAACACGGCTGGAGAGGAACTCGCGTTTAACGTACGTAAGAAACGTACCTTTTTCTTCTTCTTCTCGATTTAATTAACGAAAGCGATGTTCAGCGTCACCGTGAGCCTGAGCAGGATAAAGCTCCTACTGAGGACGAATAAATGAACGAGAAACGTTCACTCGCACGCTTGCGTACTACGCTACACGATGAAGACGTGATTAGGGGCGTTTCTATTTAAAAAGCACCAAATAGTGGGCGGAGCCGATGCGAATGGATGAAATTGGCACGCGTAGTGTGATTTACCGCCTCGTAGTACGACTGAAGGGCAAGTATTAAATTTGTGTAAACTCGTCCTCGCGGGTTTATCGTGTAATCGTCGTTATATGATAAAAGAAAGGCGGAGACGTCGTACTCACCTTCTGGTCTGCGTTGTCTTTGAAGCTCAGGCCGAAGTAATCCTTCTCCAGGAGGTTCAAGTGTTCACACACTTTCTGAAACAGTAACTGACCCTTGGCTCGCTTCTGCAGAGCGACACACACACACACACACACACACACACACACACACACGTTAATATGAATGATTATTCTTATACAAACTACACTACAATGTCAGCAAAGATCTGCTCAACCTTATGCAAATGAGGCCTGCCTCCTGTCAGCCAATCAGACGTCTTCACAAAATATTTATGTTTCTAAACTCCGACATTTCATGAGCTCCTTATTGACACTTGCGCGTAATTAATATCATACGAAGATTGTTAGATTCGTTGCTAACACGAATGTAAGGTAATATGGTTGCGAGTTTAAGCTAGCTAGCTAAGAACTACACATCTCTACAGGTTTATATTAATGCGCTCGTTCTAGTACGTTATCGTTTCCATAGCAACAGCTCACACGCACGGACTTGTACAAAAAAAAAAAACCCATGCAATCATTAAGTTGTAAGGAGATGTCTATTTATGGAAGGAGTCTCCAGTGTCAGCTCTTTGTAACTTCCGGTTTTCCCCGAGACACGCGTGGTAAAGATGGTAGAAAATTACAGATTCTAGTTGCTATGGCAACCTTGCGTTTACAGAAGAAACACGATTTCACGCGAACAGAGTCACGGCTGATCGAAGTGCGCTGATAAATAAATATCGCAGCCTTGAGTGCGGACTTGCTAGCGAATCGAACTCAACTGGCAAGTTAGGTTTTCTGTAAAGAGACGTTTACGGAAGATTTTACGGAAGGAGTCTCCAGCGTCAGCGTTTTTTTTTTTTTGCGGTCTCTCGGCAACAAGACACTCTACGGTTTCGTGACTTGTTAACTTCACCCAGGAGGCTGGAGATGGAACGAGTGTTTATAAGTGAGAACAGAAACTTACTGACAGATAAAAGGTTTGACGCAGTCTGAAATCTAAAATAATAATGATTCTGCTAGCTAACAAAGTTTGCTAACAGTGAGGGAGCAAAGACGTTAGAATGAACGTGTGAGATGTCTGATAACGAGCTGGTGTTCGGAGAGCACGTAGGATTACGGCGGAAACTGCAGTAGGAATGACAGCCCGCTTTATGTGTGTGTGTGTGTGTGTGTGTGTGTGTGTGTGTGTGTGTGTGTGTGTGTGACTTCTGAGGAATGAGGAGGCCAAATGTCGCCTAAAACATCAGACACACAGACGCGATTATCTCGCCTCTTCGCCTTTGATCAGTGTGTGTAAAGGAATGTGAAGCCGGAGGAGAAGGAACGAGTCCGGACTGGCCCACGCCACACAGCCGCGACATTTCTGCTTCGTGGCGACGAGACGGACACGACGGGGCGAGAGACGAGACGAGACGAGACGAGAGGAAAGGCGGAGACAGACAGCAGACGAGTTCCAGATGTTGGCGTCTGTCGGAACGCTGTTTCCGTGAAGGCTGCTGCTCGGACAATGGGGCAGTGTTCTTCCCAGCACCACAACAGCGCCTTTACTCCGTACGTGACGGGTCCATCTGATTGGTCGGATTTATAAAACGTTTATATTAACGCGCTCCCGTTCTCTAACGCGTTATCGTTTCTGTAGTAACGGCTCGTTCACGCGTGCGTGACATGGACGATCACGCACGTGATGGAGTTTTTACTTTTTACGGAAGGAGTCTCCGGCGCCGGCGCTTCGTAACATTCTTCGTAACGTTAAACGTAACTATAAACGGATAAAAAGTATGAAGTGCTGTTTTTTCTTTTTAGCAAATAACAAATTGTAATCGGTGGCAAACTGCCAATGTGCTGTTACAGGAAATTTACAGGATTAGGATCTGTAAACTGCGCTGTACCAGAGAGGAGAGTCGAGACCAGGCAACGGCCATTAAGGATGGGTAAACACACACACACACACACACACACACACACACACACACACACACACTAATGGATTCTAGGAACAGCAGTGCAGTATTGACCAGGCAGAAACGGGCCTGGCAGAATTAAGTACATTAGGAAAAGCACACGCTTCAAACAAACACACACACATGTTAACATAAAACGCTGTAAAATGCTTGGTTATTTTTATCGATTTAAAAAAGAAAACAGCCTGCTACCGAGGTAAACGCGTTCACTGTCTGCAGTATGACATGAACTCTGCTAGAATTTCCCTTCTAACTGTAAAGTGGGCGGAGCTAAACACGGGATCACTCACAAGGATAAGTGTTACGTGTCCCAAAACCTAGCACGGCAAAGCAATACTAAGCTGAGCTGAGCTAACAAGGGGAAAACTAAGCTAGCAAACTAACACTAACCTAACCTGAGATCACATGACTGTTCAAGGTTTAAAAATTACATACTGTTGCTATAATGTCTGGCATCGTACATATATTTTAATATTTCACGACCAAAACCTCAAATAGTTAGATTCGTACCCTGACTGATGAGACTGGACTGGACTGGCCTGGACAGGACACACACACACACACACACACACACAGGTCACATGAGGACTGTAGGAATTAATGGAAACTGACGAATCGTTACGACCCTGAACTAGTTATCAAGGGCAGATTTAACGAGAGTGTGTTGTCACGCCTGTGTATGTGAGCGGAGAATGCAATGACCTGTGGTTAAACCCTGCTGGTGTGTATGAACGCACAGAGAGCTCTGTTATCTCTCAGATGCCTCTTCTGATGGCCTCACACACACACACACACACCCACACACACACACACACACAGCTGCAGTTTGGGGTGGAGGGCCTAAAGATGTCAGAGCTCAGAAATGAGCCTGAATAATACACACAGGCATTCTGCAGGGACGCCCTGATACTGTTAAGACACACTGTGTTTAAACGAGTCTTCGGGGATGAATACTGCAAGAGGGAGAGGACAAGAGAAAAGGAGAGAACCGGGGAGGGGCGAAACAGACGGACGAAGAGCTAGAAACACTGTGTTCAGGCGCAGATTTCGTTCTTAAAGACGGAGCATGAGGCCCACAGAGAGGATCGTTGGGGTTTTCCAGCTCAAGATTCAGTGCAGGATGACATCACACGCAGCCTGCTGGGACAGGGCTGTCCTCCCCTTTCTAAAACTTTATGATATAATGCCATTATAAAAGAAACACGACAGTTTAAGAATTACTAGGCAGAGTTATGAAAGAGAGAGAGAGAGAGAGAGAGAGAGAGAGACAGAATGCAAAAGAGATTAAGGAAAGTAATGCATCCAACCACCCGAGGAGACCAACTAATATCTGACAATCATATCTACCCAAAGAGGATCAAATAGCACCTGCCCAATTAGAGTCCACTCAAAGGGACCAAAATGACAAGAGAACCAACCGTGTCCACTCATAAGGACCAAAGTAGTCAATTCCATCCACTAAAGCAGACCAATTGCAACCACTCAAGGGGGACCAATGGCACCAACGGAAAGAGGAACGGTCTCGTCCACACAAGAGGGACCGAAATGACCAATCGCATCCAGGAGACCTTTGAAACTGAGCCCCATAAAATTAACCAATGGCGTCCACTCAAGAGAAGCTAATGGCGTCCACTCAAGAGGGACCAATTGCAACCACTCAAGGGAGACCAACGGCACCAACGGAAAGAGGAACGGTCTCGTCCACACAAGAGGGACCGAAATGACCAATCGCATCCAGGAGACCTTTGAAATTGAGCCCCATAAAATTAACCGATGGCGTCCACTCGAGAGGGACCGATGGCGTCCACTCGAGAGGGACCGATGGCGTCCACTCGAGAGGGACCGATGGCGTCCACTCGAGAGGGACCAATGGCGTCCACTCGAGAGGGACCAATCGTATCCTCTGAAAGGTTACAAATCATGTCTACTCAACGGGGATGAGCTGCATCCACTAGTCAACCAATCGCTCCTGTCAAAGCTGCTGCATCCACATCACGTTTCCTCTCCTATACGTCTTCAAAATGATCACATAACCACCTGTCCATTCATACAGACTCCTTCCACTTGACCAACCGTGTCCTGACACTAACATGTCTAAAAGTGGCTAAAAGTAAATGATTACACCTGATTACAGCGCAAAGTAGCCAACAGCGTCCATTCAAGGGGACCAATAATCTCATGTTATGAGTCAGGCAGGTTGTTATGTGTCTGGAAATGATTGTGTCTCAGTTTGGGTGCGTTTGAGATAGTAGCTGCAGCTCTGTGGACACAAGACATCACAACGATTGATAAAATTACAACATGACATAAAATAAACACAACACAACACACACACACACCCCTGTTCCACCTGTTTGACTTGAACTTAAGTGCTCTTTTGCTCACTAGTGTGAAATAATGACAGGGTAACTACACACCACACACACAGGTTATTTGAGCTCTCCTGTTGAGCATGTTTCAGAGCTTCACTATTCGTCTAAATGAGGCTTAATCAGTGACTAGAATGTGTGTGTGTGTGTGTGTGTGTGTGTGTGTGTGTGTGTGTGTGTGTGTTCCGGGTGGATCGGCTAGAACAAAAGCTTTTAGTGAAGCCTCAGTGCTTTTTTTGAACAAGCAGTTAGACAAAAAGAGTTTTGTTAAAATAGCACTGAGACCACAGTAGCAAACCAGCAAACTGCACACTCAGCTCTAACCATCTAACACACACACACACACACACACACAGTCCACCCTGACCCAGCAGTCAGAAACAATAGGGTCTGTCTGCACATCACAGACCACAACTGGCATGTCCAAGTTCACGGATTGGAATGTTGGCATGGCCTCGATTTCACAGAGGTAACACAGACTGCTAACCAGTTTCGCACGATTCCGTCTAGCTGTTCCTACCACACAAAGCCACGCCCACCTGCCCCACTTAAAGCCACGCCCACCTGCCGCACTTGAAGCCACGCTCATGTGTCCCACCTGAACTCACTCATCCTTAGGACCTGAAGCCACCTAGCCACACAAAGCCACAACCATCCTTCCAACTAGAAGTCACAACCTTCCATCCTTCCCACCTGTCCTAATCGTGGACACGCCCATCAGCCCCACCTGAAGTCACATCCATCCTTCCCAGAAGAACCGAAACCAAGCCCATCCATCCCACCTGAACTCACACCCATCCTCCATCCCACCTGAACTCACACCAATCCTCCATCCCACCTGAACTCACACCAATCCTCCGCACCTGAGGCCACTTATCCTCCATCCCACCTGAACTCACACCAATCCTCCATCCCACCTGAACTCACACCCATCCTCCATCCCACCTGAACTCACACCTATCCTCCATCCCACCTGAACTCACACCAATCCTCCATCCCACCTGAACTCACACCAATCCTCCATCCCACCTGAACTCACACCAATCCTCCATCCCACCTGAAGCCACCTAGCCGTCCGGCACGCCCATCAGTCCCACTCAACAGCTTGTCCATTTGCCCCAATCAAAGACACGCCCCACCAGTCTGAAGACAAACTGTTCTCAACCAGCAGAGGAGATTGTCCTGTTAATGACAGGGTATTAGCCCGTGCGCGCACACACACACACACACACACACACACACACACACACACACACACACACAGAGACAGACACAGGTCAGGTGATCACTGAATCTCTAACTCAGCACCCTAACTAATCCCATTATAGCATTACTACTGCTGAACTTGCAACAGCACACACACACACACACACACACACACACACACACGGCACAGTGACCAATGCCCTGTCCTCAGCTTCGGAGATAATCATTACTCTGACGTGTCCAAGAGACACCACGTGGTATCGCTGACTAGTATAAACCCTGCAAAGTGCTATATCCTGGATTAAGTGATGTTTGGACAGGACCTCAGCCAAGAATCTGTCTCTCTCTCACACACACACACACACACGCGCACACACACACACACACACACTCACAAACACACGCGCACACACGCACGCTCAGAGAGAGCCATCATGCCTTTTACAACTTCCTTTGGCATAAATTCGGTCATAAACAGTTCGAGTTTCCACTAAGCTGCCAGGCATGGAGTCAAACTCAACCCTGTTTCTATGGTAACGGAATTAAACTTTAGCACGGTCGCTGTAGCAGCACGTGTTATTTACTGTATTTACATTGAGCAGGATGTGTCAGTGCGTGTACTCGCCATGTGTTATTTAACTTTAAGTGCTCAGCATCGCATTCTCTTCGAGCACGACGTGTAAATCGTGTACGTATGAAAAGTACAGGCACCGAACCGAATTTGCGGTTGCTTAGCAACTGTTCACATTATAGACGTGTTAGTTCAGGAACCTTTTCAAAAACCCAAGGTCTTTTCAAGAAACCAGAAACTGTCATCATTCAGGAATCTTTTTAGGAATTCCGGAAATTTTGGGGTGGTCAGGAACCTTTTCAGAAACTGTTTTCAGGAACTCAGGAACTATTTTCAGAAACCCAAGACCTTGTTTTGTCCAGAAACCCAAAAACTGTTTCAGGAATCTTTTTAAGAGTTCAAGAAAATTTGTGAGCACTCAGGAACCTTTTCAGGAACTCAACCAAGTTTTCAAGACCTCAGGAACGGATTCGGGAATCTTTTTTTAGCTCAGAAAATCGTGCAAACACGCAGGAACCTTTTCAGGAATCTTTTTAAGAGTTCAGGCAGATGTGTAAGTATTCAGGAACCTTAAGAACTCCCCAGGAACTGATTCGGGAATCGCTTTAGTTCAGAAAAATTTTGCCAGCCTTTTCAGGAACCTTTTCAGAAACCCAGGAAGCAGTTTGTATAAACTGTAAAGCTGCTCAGCAACTGCTTTCGTTAGCGATGCTTTAACATGGAGACGGTCTGAAGCCCAACTCGGACGAGATCAGTGACGTGGCCAGGGGTTGTGGGCAAATTATCAAGTTTATAGCGCAGGTACCTGCTATGGTCATGTGACCTGTTAATGATCAAGCGTGGCCACGCCCCCAACAAACAAGCGCTTATAATAAAGGAGTTTATGCAAAAGTGTAAATGCAGAAGTGGGAGAAGAAAGAAAAAAAAAACATCTATTCAACAGGATTAAACTTCCTCATCTCTCTCTCTCTCTCACACACACACACACACACACACACACACACACACAAGGACAATGAATCAGACAAAGGTCTAGATGGTAAACAAGGAACAAGGAACAAGAAACACACACACACACACACACACACACACACACACACACACACAGCTGTAAACACTCCTTTATAGCACAAATGTGGTGTTTGGGAAAGAAAGAATGAGGCTCTGTGCTGTGGAGCTGCTCGACTCTGAATAAACGCTCGCTGGGCAGCTAACATTCTGACACCTTTACGAAAAAGTTTACGAACACAGCTGACTAAGTTCACCAAGAACATACGACGTAGCGGTATCTAGCTACCATATCGCTCAAGACTGTAGTCTGTTTAGCTATCTAGCTCTTGACTAACGAACGAACGCGCGAACGACGCATTCGAATAAAATTACTCGTAACTAGGAATTTCCGAGTCTGTGACTGAGGATGAGCAAAGAAAGCGTCCCCGCAACTCGGAGGTCCCCGCAAACTCTCTACGTTTAAACGAGATGGACGTCTAAACCGATTCCGCAGACGTCTTTAGCACGGAGGTAGCCGATGCGAGAGATAAAGACGTGCAGCTGCACGCGGTTCCTTCATATCTCTCTCTCTCACATCTCTTCTCTTCTGTGTTCATCTCAAAAGCACCAAGCAGATAGTGCTGCTCACGGTACATCAGTGGATTTGTCTCTCTCTCTCTCTCTCTCTCTCTCTCTCTCACACACACACACACACACACACACAGTCATTAAGTAAGGTTCATGGCATTCACAGTATAAACATTTTCAGGAAAGTCTTTCAGGAACCCAAGAACTTTTATTTATTTATTTATTTTTTAAAAATCATTTTAGTAGTTGAGGAATTTTTTTTTTTTTGCAGGCACTGAGGAACCTTTTCAGGAACCCAGAAACTGCTTTTCCAGGAACTGCTCTCAGAAACTAAGAGCCCATGAATTACTTTCAAAAACTGAGGAACTGTTTCAGAAATCGTTTTAGCAGTTCAGGAACCTTTTCAGGAACACAAGAACTACTGTTTTTTACGACTCCAGGAAATTCTGTAGGATGCGTTTTTCAGGACCCAAGAACTTTTTTTTTTTTTTTTTTTTTTCCCTCAAAGGAACCTAGAAGGAACCCATGCAGAAACTCTTCCAAGAATATTTTAGTTCAGGAAATTTTGCAAGTGCTCAGGAACCTTTTTCAGGAACCCAGAAACCTGTTCAGATTTTTTTTTAAGTGATTAAACTGCTCTCAGAAACTGTCTTCGAGAACCAGAGGAACCGTTAGTTCGGGAAATTTTGCGGAATATTTTTAAGAGTTCAGGCAAATGTGTAAGCTTTCAGGAACCTTTTCAGGAACTCCCCAGGAACTGATTCAGGAATGGTTCTAGCTCAGAAAATTTTGCAAGCACTCAGGAACCTTTTCCCAAAACCTTTTTTTTTTTTCTTCTTCTTCGCAGCGATGGTTTATGAAGAACCTAGAACTTTTTTCAGAAATCTTTTTATCAGTTCATTAAATGTTGTAAAGGATCAGGAACTTTTTCCAAAACCTCAGGAACTACACACACCTGGAGAACGTTTACTCTGCTGTTTATTTTCTCTCTCAAAGTTAATAACACAAAAAAAAACGCAGTTCACCGAGAAGCTCCTCTGTCCTGAAGATGTCGGAAATCTTCAGAACTTTACCTCCGAGTGTTACATCGCACTGACACTGGAGACTCCTTCCATAAATTCCATATGGCACACACACACACACACACACACACACACACACACACACACACACACACTCACCTCCACCTCACACTGGAACTGGCTCCCGTCCAGCAGGGTCACATGACACACCACCATCTTCATCTTCTTCCCAGGTTTGAGAGGAGACACGACGGCGCTCTCCTCCTCCTCCTCCTCCTCTCCTCCTCTCTTCTCAGACTCCGCCGCTCTCTCTTCTTTCACTGGCTGCACATACAACACACACACACACACACACACACACACACACACACACACACACAATACTCGCTTACAGAGTGGATTCAGAATGAAAAGGAAAAAGTAGGACGTTCCTCTCGTGTCATCAGACCGGGAATGCAGAGTGAGGTTAAAGGTCACGACCTCTCACCTGCGTCTCTGAGCTGCACACCGAGTTCTGCTCCTCCTTCTTCTCGGGCGACTCGCCCTCTCCCTTTGGCTCCTCCTCTTCCTGTGTCTGAGTGGGCGTGTCTTTAGACTCCACTTGGCTGAGGGATTTTTGGCGCTTGAGCCATGGAGGCAGGAAGCGAGAGATGCCCTTGTCCTTCTTCTGCCCGCTGGAGGGGGAGGGGCTTGTGGGCTCGGCAGGCTCCGCCTCCACTTTCTGTAACACGGGACGAACATCGTGTTAGCGCTGCGCTCTGTGTGTGTGTGTGTGTGTGTGTGTGTGTGAGAGACAGCAGTCTCTCACAGTTTAATCTGCGAGGACGCGTACGTACATCGTACGCTAGTTTTTTTTCTAATTTTAAAAGAGCTAAAAGTTAGCTAGCTATTCTCAGCCCTGTTTGGTGACCTCTTGTTAGCTGTACTGTAATGTTCTACGTATGAAGCTAGCTCATTTACGCTGTTTATGATTAGCTAGCTCGATTAACTACGTCGATGCGAACTAGCGAGATTTCTTGAACCATCGGCATGATGGCGTAGGTGATCGCGAGACTGATTTCAGCCAATAGAACGTCGTCTCCTGCGTAACCGTACCTCTGGGCTCTCGGGGTTCTCGGCGTTCTCAGGGTTCTGAGGGTTCTCGGCGTTCTCAGGGTTCTGAGGGTTCTCGGGGTTCTCCGGGGCAGGCTGAGGATCCGTGACCGTGTTCTGCGTGCTTTCACCAGGGGCTTCGACCTGCTGCTCCTCAGACTGCTGCTTCTCCGGCTCCTTCTTCACCTCCGCCTCTGACCCCGCCTCTGTCGTCATCGCAGCCAATCAGACTGAAGGAGAGAGAGAGAGAGAGAGAGAGAGAGATTTTGATCAGCGCACACTTAACTATAACAACCAAATATAACTAACTCTTAGACCAGTCACTGTGGCCAGTAATCTCCATCACTGTTATGATGTCATTAAACACACACACACACACACACACACACACACACACACACAATTAGCCGACTGTTCGCGTGAATATGGGAACAAACAATCAGAACAAAGAGAAAATAACTGCTCTTAACATCGAAACCACATCAAGGCCGAGTTCATCCTTCAGTTACAGACGTGTATTCAGTGTGCAAACACACCTACACACACACACACACACACGCAGTGTACATCTGTATTCCTGATCACTTTGTGCTTTGTGTGATTAATGCGAATAATGTTCTGTTGTTGCTGTACTAACACAGCTGTGTGTGCGCGTGTGTGTGTGTGTGTGTGTGTGTGCGAGAAGGTGGAGATTCACCAGCACTGATTTTGCAATGCTACAACTGATTACACACTCTAAAATAAAATATTTAAGGTTTTATAAGGTGTAGGATTTGTTTAAAGGGTGTTTTAAATTTATTTTGAATTCTGTACGTAACGAAGGTAAATTACCCACACGCTACTGACACGAGAGACAGAGACAGGCAGAGAGAGACAGAGAGAGAGAGACAGGCAGAGAGACAGAGAGAAACAGACATGAAGGGGAGAGAGAGAAAGAGAGAAAGAAAGAGAGAGAGAGAGAGAGAGAGAGAGAGAGACAGACATGGGGGAGAGGGAGAGAGAGAGAGAGAGAGAGAGAGAGAGAGAGAGAGACAGACATGGGGGAGAGGGAGAGAGAGAGAAACAGACATGGGGAGAGGGAGAGAGAGAGAAAAAGACATGGGGGAGAGAGAGAGAGACATGAGGGAGGAGATAAGAACGAGCAGACACACACACACACACACACACACACACACACACACACAGAGATCCAGTGTGAGAGACGGACAGAGAGACAGACGAGTGTAAGTAAGTGAATGAATGGTGTAAAGTAAGGAGGTTGAGCTCTGTGTGTTAATACGTCTCATTAAGAGCTCCTCGTGTGTGTGTGTGCATGTGTGCGTGTGTGTGTGTGTGCATGTGTGTGTGTGTGTGCATGTGTGTGTGTGTGTGTGCCCTGCATTACAGATGAACCTCAAACTGTGTCCAGTCACTAAACTCACACTGAGAGCTCAACTTCCATCACACTTCTGTCTCTCTCTGCCTCTCTCTCTCTCTCTCTGCCTCTCTCTCTCTCTCTCTCCCTCTCTCTCTCTCTCTCTCTCTCTCTCTCTCTCTCTCTCTCTCTCTCTCTCTCTCTCTCTCTCTCTCTCTCTCTCTCTCTCTCTCTCTGCCTCTCTCTCTCTCTCTCTCTCTCTCTCTCTCCCTCTCTCTCTCTCTCTGCCTCTCTCTCTGCCTCTGCCTCTCTCTCTGCCTCTCTCTCTGCCTCTCTCTCTGCCTCTTGTTTGTTTACAGATGTGTTTTATTTAGCGCTGCTTCAGATGTAAGCGTTCTAAAACAGACAGTGATGGTGCGATGGCGTGATATTCAGATCACTGTACCGTGATGCGATTTATCATGATAGTTATTACATCATCATAACTCACTCTCTCTCTCTCTCTCTCACACACACACACACACACACACACACACTTACATGTCCATAAGTTAACACAGCGCCTTAACTCATTTCAGTTTCTAAATCGTTGGTTAAATAAATGTAGAATTCTAAAATGTTTAAATTTCACACCTTTTCAGTTTTTCTGTTTCTCCATCCAGCGTCACGTGATTTATTCTCCATCGTGCATTAAAGCGGGAATAAACAACTTCTGGTCTGGAAGCCAGGTGATGTAATTATTCGGAACTATTCGGAATAGACAGTGACTTGCTGTGAGCTCGGGGACGAGAGGAACCTCGACCAGTGCACAGAAGCGACTGACCGATTAGATTAGATTAGATTAGATTAGATTAGATTAGATTAGACTGTAACCGCATTAGTGCGAGATCTGATTAAGATTCCTGCAGCAGCTGCTCCTAAAGCACCCAGAGGGACAACGGAGAGAATTCCCCTCCAGATCCCAGACAAAGGGAAGTGGACTGCTCGGGATCTGGAACGCCACTGGCTCTGTTTCATGGTGAACAAGCGGTCACTCGACGGGGTCAAAGGTCAAAGAACAGACAGACGTCGCTGTTTCCATCTCACGCACAGTACAGAACGTCAGTCTGGGACCCGCCCCGGGAGGCGACGCCGCATTTCTATTTACTTATTTATACGTGTTTTTACTTATTTTCTTAAGTTACTTGCGTACGTGTGCACTGTTTACTTATTTATGTACACACCTGTTTACGCTTCAGCTCCACACTTCTGTGTCCTAATTACTGTACTCGTGTGCTAGTTTATTTATTTACATGTCTGTTTATTTACCCACGCACCGTGAAATAAAGAGCACCACTCGTGTGTCTCTCTCACTCTCTCTCTCACACACACTCTCTCACTCTCTCTCTCACTCCCACACTCTCACACACTCTCACACACTCACACACTCTCACACACTCTCACACACTCTCACACACTCTCACACACTCTCACACACTCTCACACACTCTCACACACTCTCACACACTCTCTCTCACACACACACTCTCTCTCTCTCTCTCTCTCTCTCTCTCCCCTTCTTCCGCTCACTCGCTCGCTCACTCTCTCACTCTCTCTCACTCTCTCTCACTCTCTCTCACTCTCTCTCACTCTCTCTCACTCTCTCTCACTCTCTCTCACTCTCTCTCACTCTCTCTCACTCTCTCATATCTTTTTCTGTCCAGTCCGTTCTGGTCTTTTACGTTTCGTCATCTGGTTACCGGGACAACACTGTTCCTACGGAGACGCCTGCAGTTTCAGCATCGTCACCCGCAGAGCTAACAAAAGTGAGTGTCTGAACCACACACACACACACACACACACCCACACACACACACCCACACAGTGTTGATGTTCGGCAGAGTGGAACTAAACGTCTCTCTGAACGATGTGGAGGACACGACAGCGGCACGCTCCGCTCATACATTATTCAACACACGCTTTATACACACACGTGTGTGTGTGCGCGCGTGTGTGTGTGTGCGCGTGTGTGTCACTTTCCCCTCACCGAACAGCAGTGGAAAAACCAGAGCAGGGTCAGCCGAGTGCAAAAGTGCACTTCTCTCTGAAACTACGGCACCACAGCGCTGCTGAATTCTGCATCCTGATTGGTCAGAAGGCGTTGATTAATTCTCTATAACAGCAGCTCTGAGAGTCGAGCAGCTGCGAATCACAGGATTATATTAATGCACACTCCGAGCAACAGCGCTGCTGTCTCTCTGTGTGTGTGTGTGTGTGTGTGTACACACTGATGTCCAGATGTTGTTTACATGGATTCCATCTGGAGGCTGGACGACTGAATGACGTCCAAGTATGACATCACCACACCCTCCCAGAACCGGACCTCCACCCCTCATCTGGACCATACACACACACACACACACACACACACACACACACACACACACAACCCTGATTCCCAAAACCACTAACACACTATCGTCATTTGAACTACATTAACCATTATTCACAAAAAAAAAAAAAAAAAAAACTCCTTGACAAATAAAAACAAGAAAAAAACGTAAACTTTTGGATTTTTTTTTTTAAATACATAAATTACATTTATGTAAGATAAACACGTACGTTTCTCAAAGCGAGCTTGTGGTAGTAAGGACATTTTTTTGGTCCGTTAGCACGTTTTTTTTTGTTTGTTTTTTTTAAATCGCCATCGCCGCTACCGTATCTGTAGCTGTAACGCGAGCTTGCCGTCCTCCTGTTGGTGGATTTTAGAAGATCGTCATGGCAGCACTCGCAGTCAAATGTCTCAAACCGATGGCGCTTTGTCGTCGGGCGCGTTAGGTCGCGGTGGCACCGAAACGTTCCGCCATCTTAACTCGCGACCAAAGAATTCTTTTACGATTTAAGCATAGTGCGTAAACCTGGCTTTAGACGGACGTGACCGGCGAAACATCACTTTAACAGCTCTTCCTTACTTCCTGAATCTCAGACTCACGTCGACACGTGCAGACAGAACGCGACGTCACGTTAGTGCTGGTTTATTTATAAAAAATAAAAAAAAATTTAAAAAAAAAAGGGCAGCAGCTGTCGATCATATAATCGAACGTTCTCCCACACTGACTCGGGCACAGATGGCAGCATGGGGCTTAGAAACATGAGATTACAGGATTACACACACACACACACACACACGTATGTCACATGACACACGCATATATGCACACAAACACGTAGTTATTACACTCAGCTAATGGCACGCTGACGTCCGATTGGCTCGGCTGCTGTACACGATTATGATTAATTGTTATTTTTTAACCTTTTCACTCAAAGACTTTTAAAGCATCTCACAGGGAAAGTAAAGAGTAAAATATTTAAAAATGCTTGTATAAAATGTTAAATTAAAATATCCAGCAAAGTTAAAATAAGGACAGAAAAGGGATAAAAACGCTCAGACGTCAGCTGAACTTGCGGCTCAGGTGCGTTCCCAGTGGGCGTGGCTTAATATTCTAATAAGCACGCTAGGTCAGCTTTCGTTTCCTATCTATTCGAGGTCAGCTGTCGTTCGTTAGGGCAGCTTTTGGTTCTTAAAATTTTACACAAACGCAACCGTCTGCATCTTTCTTTGCTGACCTTTCAGACGTCGCCGTGGCGTCTGTGTGCATTCGGAGTGCGTGTAATGGAGTAATGGAGTGTGTGCCGCAGGGCCGCCCTGCTCCTCTCCTCTTTTTTGTTCCGTCTCAGCGGACAAAAACGTCCCAGAAGGTGAATAAACACTCGACGCTCGGAAGCCCCCCGTCGTGCCCTGATCAATCCTCTCACTCCGCCGGCGTCAGCGCGCCGAGGCGAAGCGAGCGTTATTGCTACACAGGTGCGCGCACAGCGTAGCAACCGGTCTCCGGGGTCTCGCACAGTCGGGGGTTAACCACACACACACACACACACACACACACACACACACACACACACACACACACTCTAAACATCGAGACTCACTCCAGTTTTCCGTTCTTACCTCAGAGAAAAAAAAAGGAAAGAATTTTCCAGAAGGTTTTTTTTTTTTTTCCTGTGATACGGAGAAACGATGAACGATCTATTTAGTGCGTGTGAGCTGCACAGTGCTTAAACGCTATAAACGCCATAAACGCTATAAAACGCTCGTCTCTCAAGACTGTCTTCGCAGCGAGAGCAACATTTCATTCATACATCATCCTGGGAACAGAGTCTCGGTTTCGTTACGTCAAAAACCGATGCGTATTTAATGAGATTTGCTCATTTGCTGAGATTAAGGTAAATTAAAAAAATATCTACAAATACGAACACACTCGAAAGAACGAAACGCCTTTAAAAAAAGGCTGCAGCGCAGAAATATCAGCATGTCGACATAATCAGGCGGACGATGAGGCGAAAGGAATGCGATTGACTTGAATATTGTATCTGTAATATATTTTAAAAAAATAAATAAATAAAATCTTCTATGTTGAAAGTTTTATCTGTTTTGATACAGTTTCATTCAGAGGATACAGGAAGGCCACGCAGGCTGAAAGGTTTACTCACGTTGTGACACAGAGAACGCGATGTTTGGAAACATTTTGCTCCGAAGCGAGAAGAACTGCTGATCTGTGGAAAACTGTAGCTTCGGTTGAACTGTAACCTATTCAGGCCAAGTCGTGATGCGATTAGCCCGAGGGTTTGGGAATCATCTGAGATAGCTGTGAAAGACAGTAGGTATTTGTAGCCTGTTGTGTTACTGCAATCCATGCAGACTCTGAGAGACGGGAAATTCGACGGTGGGATAACGGTCAAGCTCATACACCATGACTAACCGTAACAAGCCATGTTGGAAGGAAACTAACGTAAAAAGGCAGATATCCTACTCGATAAAAATCCAGGAGCAAGTTTTGTTCTCGGTTTAAAATCCAAGCCGGTACGATTCTTTTAAAGTGATATCACGAAAATAAAAACCATGATACACCTTTCGTTAACGCTTGCACACGCTGAGAAGACAGAACAGTTGCTCTAACTGTTTGTTTTCCCACAGACTCCACAGCGACGTCGCCTTAACGGCCAATGAACTTTTACCTTTGACTCCAGTAACCATGGGGAAGGGGGGGGGGGGGGGGGGGGGGGGGGGGGGGGGGGGGGGGGGGGGGGGGTGTTTGGATTCAGAGCGTCCGGGTGGTGGACAGGAAGTCCGACATACTGACAGAGCAGAGTTTCCCACCAGACCGAGTGGCTTCCTCTATCTAACTTCCTTTTATCTTTCCACTCTCTATCTTGCTTTCTGCCATCGTTTCTTTCCCTCCATCTCTCTTTCCATCTGCTGATAAGAGCATCCAGGAAACACCAGCATGACAATGCTACGATAATGTTTCCATTCTACTGAGAACCTAAGCCATCAGATACACCTCGAGCAAGTCCAGATACGCAAGTGACCCCCCATTCAAGCCCATTGGAAATAATTAAATTCGGAATCAGGCCAGACAGGACATTATATTGTGAGAATCTCTGTATCGCGATAATCTGCTCCTGGGTAAAAGTTCTGCACTGTGCGTAGACGTTAAGGTTCCTTGTCGTTCCCGACACATCGCCACCATCGGACAGGCCAAAGAGTGCGTTACAACGGAGAGCGAACCTGTCCGCGAGCAAGGAGTATCCTGATTAGCCAAAAGTCAACAACTTTTGGTTGATCAAGTCGTTCAGAGGGTTTCCACTCTACGTTTGGGTTTGATGCAAGAAGAAGAAAGCGTGAAACTGTTCTCCATTTTTAATACAACGTGATATAAACGCTCTGGCGTCACCCAAGACACGATATTAATGCTGTGACGATCAGCCCACGGCGAGCTCCTGCAAGTTATGCGAAGCATCTGCAGCTTGACGCCGATTGACATTAAGGTATTTTTATCCCTGTTTGCTTTACAGAGATATGCTTTGTTTTGTTTTGTTTTTTTTTTTTTAAATGGTTATTTATACTTGTCTTGGGAAGCGGTTTTTGTGTTATTTCAAGCCCTGACCACTTCTGAAGGCTTCACATCCAAGAAAAATAAACCCTCTGCCTGGTATTTCTGCTGTTTTGTACTTGGGTCTGGAGGCTGGAGCAAGTAGGGTCGGGGGGGAGAGAGAGAGAGAGAGAGAGAGAGAGAGAGAGAGAGAGAGATGTCTACACTGCCGATTAAAAAAAAAAAAAAAACATTTAGAAAATAAACAGACATCTCGTTCGGATGATGCATCAATAAAAGTACTAATTGGTATCCTAAAAAAAAAAAAAGTAGGCAAGTTGCTGGATGTTGGAAACAGTGACCTACAGAAACAGGTGGATTAAATAAATAAATAAATAAATACAAACAGGATACTAAACTCTGGGAAACTCCATCGGTCACGGCGTCCAGAGGAAACAAGAGCAACGGGTAACAGCGTTAGAGCTGACAAGCTCTTTATAGCGGGTCAGAGAGATCGAAAGAGGAACAGAGAGACAGGAACACTTGTAAAACCTCTGAGGAGATTACAGGGCGTGAGCGAAGGCCAGAGGTGGAAGAACTCTCTCTCCACTCAGACGCCATTTCCTGAGACACGAGCGAGGCTGGAACGCGCACTACGCCGTTCTCCGAGTGAGAGCCTCTCGTGTTTCCGGTTTAGGCTTTTAATCGAGGAGCGCATCCTGTGAGTGGACCTCGGGGTTTCCGGAATTCCCTTCACACAAAACTCCGTCCTGGCTAATCAAATTAGAGCTGGGCGATAATGACGACGATGTCATATCACGATTCTCGAACACATTTCTATGATATTCGATATGCAACAGGTTTGTTCACCAAAAAAAAAAAAAAAAAAAAAACAACTGTTGGATGATAACATTATTTTCGTACACATTTATTTAAATCATTTTTTTTGTATTTAACACTTAAAATGGCGGGAAATTTTAAGCCATAAGCTAAGTTGTTAACAAAAGCATAAACTAGGTTGTGAAATAAATAACGTTAACCAAGCCGTGAAAATAAAAAGCGTAAGATAAGTCGTGAAAATAAAAAGCGTACGATAAGTCGTGAAAATAAAAAGCGTAAACTAAGTCGTGAAAATAAAAAGCGTAAGATAAGTCGTGAAAATAAAAAGCGTAAGATAAGTCGTGAAAATAAAAAGCGTAAACTAAGTCGTGAAAATAAAAAAGCGTAAGCTAAGCCGTGAAAATAAAAAGCGTAAGATAAGTCGTGAAAATAAAAAGCGTAAGCTAAGTCGTGAAAATAAAAAGCGTAAGGTAAGTCGTGAAAATAAAAAGCGTAAGGTAAGTCGTTCAATAAAAAGCGTAAGGTAAGTCATGAAAATAAAAAGCGTAAACTAAGTCATGAAAATAAAAAGCGTAAGGTAAGTCGTGAAAATAAAAAGCGTAGGCTAAATCGTTAAATTAAATTCGTGCCTTGTGATTGGACGTGGCCTCAGCTTATTCTTCCCCATCATGCGTGTAAACAACACAGCGTGTTTTGTTGCGTAACCAAATCAGTGAGCTCGGCGTCAGTCTAACCGCCGGACCGCAGCCGGAGACAAACCGGAGGAAGCGACGCTTCTGTCTCCAGGCCGCCTGGTTACGACACGAATACGAATAAATTACCCGCCTCACTAAAGTCAACATCAGAGCCAGACGACTCCGTTTCGCTCGAGCTCACGCTCAGAGGTTCAGCTGCCAAACTGGTCTCCAGCAGTTAAGCTGTTTTTAACTACGCTTGGGGAAAAAACCCAGGTATTTCTTTCGTTCTTTATCCCCTCATCACCCCCGTCTGTTTCCTCTTCTTCTGCGCAAGAAGTCTCGCTTTCAAAGAAACTGCACTCCGAATTAATCGGCACTAAATCGCCCACGAATGTCACACGGAGGCCTCTGGTCTGCTAACGTCATTAGAACTGTCTCTAAAGGAGAGAGAGAGAGAGAGAGAGAGACAGAGAGAGAGAGAGAGAGAGAGAGAGAAAGTTTTATCAACATATTGTGTTAAAGTGTTAAAGTGAGGAATAATTGGATGTTAAAGAAACGATTTGGTGTTAAAATAAAATCTGCTGTTGTTCTGGCCGGACTGTAAGGCAGCCCTCCGAGTGTGTTAGTGAAAGTGTGTCGGGGTTTTATCAGGAGCGGAGACGTGACGTGACACGTACACTGGTGGCTCGACGTGTTTGGGGTGTGTGATGTGACCCATTTCACTGGAAACAGAGGAAGATCGAGTTTTAGAGTCAGAGGAGAGAGTGAGAGAGAGAGTGAGAGAGAGAGAGAGAGAGAGAGAGAGATCACAGCCTCCTCTATCATTATCATTTCAATTAACCCTGTTCTGACTGAACACACACACGCACGCACACGCACGCACGCACACACACACACACACACGCACACGCACACACGCACGCGCGCACGCGCGCACACGCACGCACGCACGCACCACAGTGCGAGAGAGAGAGAAAAAGAGAGCTTCCTGATTAAGTTTTATTAACGTATTGTGTTAAAGTGTAAAATTGAGGAATGTTTTGGTGTTAAAATAAAATCTGTTGTTGTTCTGGTCGGACTGTAAGGCAGCCCTCCGAGTGTGTTAGTGAAAGTGTGTCGGGGTTTTATCAGGAGCGGAGACGTGACGTGACACGTACACTGGTGGCTCGACGTGTTTGGGGTGTGTGATGTGACCCATTTCACTGGAAACAGAGGAAGATCGAGTTTTAGTTCCAAGCTGCAGAGAGTCAGAGGAGAGAGAGACAGACAGAGAGAGGGAGAGAGAGAGAGAGAGAGAGAGA
>CM041004.1:1498979-1525703 GCA_022985145.1 Pangasius djambal
ACAGAGTTACAGTATCACCTGTACGAACGCTCGTTAATCTAATCAAACCCCGGCGTCAGAGTTACAGTATCACCTGTACGAACGCTCGTTAATCTAATCAAACCCCGACGTCAGAGTTACAGTATCACCTGTACGAACGCTCGTTAATCTAATCAAACCCTGACGTCACAGAGTTACAGTATCACCTGTACGAACGCTCGTTAAAAGTTTTATTAATTGTGTAAAAAAAAAAAAAAAAAAAAATCAAATATTAAATTAGACGTGAAATCAAGAGAACCTCGAAAGCACCTGATTATTTTGACAACAAAATTATCCATCATTTTGGAATTTTTTGTGGAATTTCCACTTTTCCAGACCCCGGATTTAGTGATGAACTTAACTGAAGGTGTGTTGAATTTTAA
This sequence comes from Pangasius djambal, assembly GCA_022985145.1. Taxonomy (NCBI): domain Eukaryota; kingdom Metazoa; phylum Chordata; class Actinopteri; order Siluriformes; family Pangasiidae; genus Pangasius; species Pangasius djambal. The sequence continues at coordinate 1,499,381 of CM041004.1, forward strand.
TTTAATTAAACTTATTTATTTATTTTTAGTTAAGTTACTTAAAAACATGCATCTGAAAGCACATTTGAAGTTACGTGGCTCATTTTATACTTTTTTAAAAATAAGTTATATTACATTAACGTTTTAGATTTTAGAAATTTCTATTAAAATATAAACTTAAAAAAAATTAAGTCATTAAACTCAAATGTGTAAAATTTATATATATATTTTTATATATATTTCAAAAATATTTTTTACGTTTTTATTAAAATATAATAATAATAATAGTATATTATTCTTAAGTCTGCTTAGTCCTTCTGGTAATTTTACTATTTATAAAAAATTTTGTTTTTGAAAAAAGAATTTAACAAAACAAACAAACAAAATAAACAAACATCCTTAACGGTCACGTCTTTCTTTGGGGTGCGTCCCAAACAACGCCGAATCACACTACATAGGGTGCAAGACGCCATTACTACGTTCCCTAAGTAGTGCACTTAAGTAGGAATCAGGCAGCCATTTAAGACTCCGCCCATGACTCCTTTTCCCAAAGGACGTTAGCGTTAAATGAATCACCTGAAATGCAGAAATAAAATCCGAAATGGATCCGAACGACTTTTAATCACACAAACGGCACCGGTTTGGGATAAAAAAAATTAAAAAAAATCACAAAAACAAGCAAATAACTGCATCTAATTTACCGCATCAACACACAATCTGCTTGTCAAACCTCTCCATGTGTGAGTGTGTAAAATGCGACAACACTGAGGCTTTCTGGGATAAATTCAACCTTAATCTACATACCTTGTGCTTTCGAGAGGAAATGAATCAACAGCGGACACTCGCAGGAAAAAATCCGCGCTCCGAAATTCTGCAGAAATTTCTTAAAACCGAAAATTTCCGCACGGAAAAATCAGAGTGTGAGGAAAAAGCCCAACAACTGGAGCTCTGCCTCCCTCCTTCTCTACTGCTCCAGAAAACGCCCCACCCCTTCATCATGATTGGCTGGGCTCGTCGCCGAGGCTTTCAAACGCACAAAGATTACTGGGTGTCTCTTCTGTCTGTCAACGTAATCCGTGAATTTCTATTGGTTGCCTCCAAAAGTGACTCATAAAACCCGGAAGTGTGATTCTGAAGTAAACAGCGCCCACTGTCGGATATTTGAATAACACAGAAACTCTGTTAGTTATATATTAAATTAAATTACAAATAATGAATGAATAATAAAGCAGTATAATATGTTTTCTTGGTAAATTTGTTCACCTTATAACTATAAATAAAAATATATAAAATAAATAAAACATGAAAAGATTAAGCTGAGGTTAATGCTAAAACGACAAGCTAATCTGACATGAAATAAAATCATATTAATAAAAAAAACAAATAAAGCTATGAATTCTAAAATATGTTCAGATTTAAAGATTTGGTAGCCATAACTAAAACAAAAACAATATAAACATGACATAAATGTGCAGTTAAAGACTAGAAATCCACCATCAAGCCTTTGGAAATACGGTAATATCAGTCCACAGTGATCTCTAACAGCACGGTTTCATCACCACTTCACTCTAAAATGGACAGTTTTACTTCATCTGTCGTCATCATCCTTTCTTTTTAACAGTCTACCAGAAAGAAAGCGAATCTAGCAGCTCCATAAACCAGGATTTCTGTCTTTAGATTTGAGGTGTTTGGATCACATACACATCATACAGCTGGCCGTGAAAAGTATTCATCCCTTTACTGTGACCAGATACAGACTTTCTGTATAGAAAGAGAAAGAGAGAGAGAAAGAAAGAAAGGAGGGATGCACACTTTCTGAAAAGAAAGAAAGAAAGGATGGATGGATGGATGGATGGATGCACACACTTTCTGTAAAGAAAGAAAGAAAGAAAGGATGGATGGATGGATGGATGGATGGATGCACACACTTTCTGTAAAGAAAGAAAGAAAGAAAGAAAGGATGGATGGATGGATGGATGGATGGATGCACACACTTTCTGTAAAGAAAGAAAGAAAGAAAGGATGGATGGATGGATGGATGGATGGATGGATGGATGGATGCACACACTTTCTGTAAAGAAAGAAAGAAAGAAAGGATGGATGGATGGATGCACACACTTTCTGTAAAGAAAGAAAGAAAGGATGGAGGGATGCAGATACACCTTGTGTAAAGAAAGAAAAAAAGAAAGAAAGAAAGAAAGAAAGAAAGGAGAGATGCAGATACACCTTGTGCAAAAAAAGAAATTAAGAAAGAACAAAAGGAAGGAAGGAGGGATGCAGACACATCTTGTGGAAAGATAGAAAGAAAGAAAGAAAGAAGAAAAGAGGGATGCAGATACGCTTTGTGCAAAAAAAGAAAGAAAGAAAGAAAGAAAGAAAGAAAGGATGGATGGATGGAGGGAGGAATGTAGATACACCTTGTGTAAAGAAAGAAAGAAAGAAAGAAAGAAAGAAAGAAAGAAAGAAAGGAGAGATGCAGATACACCTTGTGCAAAAAAAGAAATTAAGAAAGAACAAAAGGAAGGAAGGAGGGATGCAGACACATCTTGTGGAAAGATAGAAAGAAAGAAAGAAAGAAAGAAAGAAAGAAAGAAAGGAGGGATGCAGATACGCTTTGTGCAAAAAAAGAAAGAAAGAAAGAAAGAAAGAAAGGATGGATGGATGGATGGAGGGAGGGATGTAGATACACCTTGTGTAAAGAAAGAAAGGAAGGAAGGAAGGAAGGAAGGAGGGATGCAGATACACCTTGTGGAAAGAAAGAAAGAAAGGAAGGAAGGAAGGAAGGAGGGATGCAGATACACCTTGTGGAAAGAAAGAAAGAAAGGAAGGAAGGAAGGAGGGATGCAGATACACCTTGTGGAAAGAAAGAAAGAAAGAAAGAAAGAAAGAAAGGATGGATGGATGGAGGGAGGGATGTAGATACACCTTGTGGAAAGAAAGAAAGAAAGAAAGAAAGAAAGAAAGAAAGAAAGAAAGAAAGAAAGAACTCAGAACAGGGACAGAAGAAACTAGAGATGGAGGGAAAAGGAAGAAAGGTGTCTCTCGTCACAGCGCTGGATGAAATGACGGATGTGTGTAATGATGAAGAGGAAGTGGATGGAGGTCAGAGGCTCCACACGGCGCAGGCGTGACGCAGCAAAGCGTTTCACTCACCACGACATGTGGAGAATAAATCAACATGGTACGGTCCAGTCGAGTCACATGATCCGGAACGATCCACAGCGGCCGAAAGAGAGAGAGAGAGAGAGAGAGAGAGAGAGAGAGAAGACAGGAACAAGTGAGACCTACTATTAAATAAATAAATAAATAAATAACTGAATAAATGCCCGTTTTTTGGCTTGACCCTGTTTTCGTACTCTTTTTTTTTTTTTTTTTTTTTGGTCTATATCTCTTTTTTGACTTTCCGTTTTGATTCTCTTTTTTTCTTTTCTTTTTGTCTCACTCTTTTTGATCTACACGAGTAAGAAAGTGAGTGAAACACAGAAAGAAGCGAAATCTGTTTCTGACTCTTTTTACTCTTTTTGATCCAGATGAGTCACAAGCGAGAGAGAGAGAGAGAGAGAGAGAGAGAGAGACATGCAGCAACAAGTGAGATCTGTTTCTGAGTCTATTTTTGAGAACTGGTATAAAAAAAAAAAACAATATTTGGGGGGTGCAAATTTTTGCACATTTTTCCTTGGAGATGAAGAAACCAACAATTATTAACAAAATGTCAAACAGCATATGTTAAGCTCTTATCACTGATTATTTCCTTTTTTTTTTTTATTAATCTAAGGATGCTTTCAGGTCTCTTGCTTTTTGTTTCAGGTTTTTTTGCTAATCTTTTTTTTGTCGTTTTTTTTTTCTATCACTCTTTCACGCCGTGTCTTCGTCTCTCTGTTTCTGTGTTTACAGCATGCGAGCGTTTCCCAGATTCAGAATTAGCATGAAAATTAGCATGAAAGTTGCAGCCTTGGAAGTCGATCTGTACGAGCTGGACAGACTGAAGGACTAAAGCGCCGCTGCATCGCTCTGTTCCGGTCGAGATGAAGCGAGGGCTAAAGCCTACCGCGAACGGCATTGTGGGTAATGCTAACTGACTTGTCGATGAAATAAGTTGAACCTAAAGAAAAAAAAAAATCTCGTTACAGGATTTCATTACAAAACAAATCTCGGATTCCTTTGATGATCGCGAGCTAATTACGACGATGAATATGCAAATCATGGAAGGCGGAGTTTAACTTTAAATGACCAATGTGATAAATGAATTCGAGATTCAGACAGAGACACAATTCTTATATATTTGTATAGAAACTATAAAAACTCACTCAAGCTACTTAATGAATTCATTTTCACCCAAACACCCGGGGGGGGGGGGTTACAAACTTTCGCAAGCCGCACTTTCCCTATTAAGAGTTTCATCTTGAATCCTAAAGGCTAAAGAGAAACAGGAGCGCGACCCAAACGCACGGTCCTTACCTTTAACCGAGCGAAATCCTCCCCAGAAGCTCGGCTAACGTGAAGATTTCGGACAAGTGAGTACGTGAGCTGTGAGAACCATTCCTCGCTCGACCCCGTGGTTCTCCGCTTCACTCCGGAGCTTCACGCACGACCGGCAGGAGAAGGATTACGGAGAAAAGGATTTATCCCAAATCCGCCATCTGGCCTTTGAAATCAAGCAAAGTGAGGACGTCAGGAAAGTGTGTGTTCTGTCGGGCTGATCGAGACTCGCGGCGTTATCACTGCTCGCGGCGTCACGCTCGATCTCCTCCGTGAGACCCGACACGCCGTGCGGTTCTGACCCGGTGTGGACCGGGTGAAAGGTGAAACGGGATTAAAGGACAGGGGAAGGAGGTGTGCAGAGCTGGAGATGTTGAAACACTGGTCAAGAAGAACACACACACACACACACACATATCCGTGCTTCACGTTAATGTGTAGTGCTAGGAGAAGGGGAACGTGGAGACAACACGAACGATGTTACAGCATACCGCTGTTGAGTTCTGGATTCTGATTGGTCAGACAGTAGCGCAGCTGCCAATCACACGTTTATGTGTTAACGTGTTGGTTCTGATCCGATATCGTTTCTATAGTAACAGCTCGTTCACAGGGACGTGTTCGGCAGAAGCTCCGCGTAAACGGATTCAAGAGTGATCACTGATGTGGTGAGGCTTTCTGTAACTTACCTAACATTTAGGGAAGGAGTCTCCAGTGTCAGTGCTTTGTAACAGTCAGAGGGAAAGCTGTAACATAACATCACGTTTCACGCTTTTTTCGTGCTGTGTTTTTTTTTTCTTCTTATCAACTTTGAAAGGCAGAGAAAAGAGAGGCAGGTGAGGGAAAGCTTCTAGCCGCTATAACGTAAGTGAGAGCCTTTTTCGTGGATGTTCCATGACTGTAACCATAAACGGATAAAAAGCGTGCCGCGTTGGCAAGCTGCTGTGGTATAAGAGGAATAAAACACCTCGGCGGCATGTCTGTAAAACCACCAGCGTATTGTTGGTTAGGAAAATAATCGACTCCAGGACGGTGACAGTAACCGCCGTCGTGTTTCTTTCTGAAATCACATCAGATTATTCGCGGTTGTCGGATTATTCTGGATTTTTGTAGAAAGCAGCGCAACAGCGCCACCGATGGTCGTAATTATAAACGCACAGAAAGGCGCGAAGAAGTGAGAAACTTGAGGCTGATTTCTTTCTCCCCCGAGACTGTAGATTCACGCAGCCAATCATTAACAGCGGTGTCAGGTGATCACACAGAGTGACACGCCCCCTAGATCTGATCTGATCCCCACTTGCACTGAATATTTATCAGATTCAGTATCGTCAAATATCGAATCGTTGCCTTATGAATGTAAACCGTATCGTGTGAAGCCTGATGTTTACACTCTCATTACGTTTGGTATATTTATGCTCTGTAGGGTGCGAAACTTTAAAAAACATGCTGCACTGGAATATAAAGACACTCTATTGATGAGAAGATGGATTTTTAAAAAAAATATTTTGCCTACAGAATCAAATATATGTACATTTCTAGTAAATTAACAAATTAAATGATAAATTAGTCTTACAGCTGAGACACACGCTGAAGTTACAGACAAACCCTCGATCTTATCGGCGTCCCGAGTTTACGGCGGAGTCACTCTTTAAATATTTGCCCAAACGCAGACACGCAACCTTTTACCCTGTGACTCTAAACGTGTAATTACTCCACACTAATCTAAAGCCGCTTTATACCTGAGCTTTCAGCCAGTGTGTAATGTGTAACAGAACCCCAGCCTCATTCACACACACACACACACACACACACACACGCACCGTAAAGCTGCGGAAAGCTTCCTTTGCTCCCAGAGTTCTCAGGTGTGGCCTTCAGGTGTATCCTCGTACCTGTGCTGTGGAGAAGTGTCTCCTTATACACCTGCACTTCACCTGTTCACCTGTTCACCTGGGCTCTCCTCCTCCTCCTCCTCCTCCTCCTCCTGCAACACAATCGTCAGGTGTAGCGTTACACCTCACAAAGGCAGGCGTGAAGGAAACATCAGAGCGAGCGCGACTCCGGAGAGCTCGGTAAACAATACCCGCCTTTTCCAAACTGCAGTCTGAGTCCCAGCACTCCACTTCCTTCCCAGCAGCGTTCGCACACCTCACCTGAGCCGATCATGAGACCCTGAACCTGAGATCCTTCACAGCTTTCGGGTGTGTGGTGAAGAATCGGTGTGGTCTCTCACGTGAATCTGTCCGGATTAGATCAGTATCTGACTTCAGATTACCACAACTGTCTGTTCACACCTTAAACTGTTTACACTTTTACACTGAAAATGACACTGTTAAGCTCTTAAAGAGGGACAATAATAATAATAATAATAATAATAATAATAATAATAATAATAATAAAGCCCACTTTCATGACAGTTGTTCAACATCCCTTGCAGAACATCATTTTTATTTAAATGAAAAAAGGAAGAAACAAAAGAAAAAAATGAACTGCCTGAAAGCTAGAGATTCTCTTACAGAGTGTAATTTTTAATTCAAAGAAAAAGAAAGAAAAGAAAGAAAAGATTAATAATGCATGAAAAAAAGTTGTTTTTTTTTTTTGGGGGGGGGGTATATACCCCATCACAGAAGTAAAAATAGTATAAATAAATAAATATTAATTAATTAATTAATTAATTTGAAAAACATATAAAACAAAAACCAATTGTCTTTTGTTAGTTAAAACCAAAAAGTTTTGCTTTTTTTTGTCACATACAGAATGTAATTAAAATCTAAAAAGAAAGAAAGAAAGAAAGAAAGAAAATAGAGAAAAGAATAGACACAAGTTAAAAATGAAAAAAAAAACTAAATAAAAGCTAAATATATACAGACCATCAAACTTAACTCTCTAAAAGCAAAATTATTAGTTAAAAGCACAAAAAGAAACCATGTGATCAGACTGGACTTACAGGAGACACCAAAATTTTTTTAAAAAATTTAAAAAATTTAAAAATTCTTTAATATAGACAAATTTATCTAATATCTCTTTATGAGATTATAAAAGATAGATTATATTATTAAGCCTATTTCAGGATTTTTTTTTTCTTATTTCATATATTTATCTATAGAAAGGAGAAAATTTTAAAAAAATTTAAAAAGAAATTACTAATTAACCCGAAATACATAGAAATATTATATAGTGCAGGTTTAAAGCATGCAGTTAATTACACAGGGACAAAAATAATATAAACAGATTGATCCAATATTTCTCATTATGAGACTATAAAAAAAACAAATCTTACATCATTCTAGAAATTTTTATTAATTTCAAGCTTGAAATAATTTTTTTTAGCCTAAAATAAGAAAGATTATTTCTTAGTAAAAACCATAAATGCACATTCTATAGATTCTTGATTGTTTTAGAACAAAAGATAACGTCAGTAATGAGCGATAAATGTAATTATGTGAACTTTATTTATTTATTTATTTATTTACTTTTGCAAATACTAAAATAATTTGCCATACTCAAATGATGAAACTGTTAAATTTTTTGTTAGTTGTGTCTGTGAGTATAAAAATGTAAAACGTCACAGTTTTTAGTTGATGTAAACAGTTTGACTCTTTCCTCCTTTCTTTCTTTCTTTCTTTCTTTCTTGGTTGTTTTTCCAAATCGCAAATACCGCGTGACCCTCCTGGCTTTCCGTAGTTGTTGACAATCTGCGCGCGCGGTGCATTTATAGACAAGCGACAGCGAGCACGCGCTATTAATAACAGTTAAAGATTACAGGAAAAGGAAAGCGAGGGATCTGATCAGATCTGACTAAATCTACTAGATTCACAAAAGAAATCCGCTTCTTGTTAAAACTAGACTCGTATCATCGAGGCTTTTGTTGTTTTGAGCTTATATCATGAGCTACAGGCTACTAAAGAGCCACTAAATCAAAATAAATACCAAAAAAAAACATATATCATGGAGTTGAAAAGTAGCACAGATGTCTAGATGACGAGCTAAATTAGATTTATTAGCTTTATACCGATCTGGTTTTGTTTTTGGTGAACTTTAAAATGACTGCCACTACAAATCAAACATGTATTTTCACAGGAATTAAATATGTGTAATAGTTTATAGTCAGTGTAAATAGGGTTGATTGAGAGCTAAGTGAGAAACCTGGGCAGTTTGACATGTTCAGGCAGCACATATCGATTATTAAATCATTAAATAAGAGTTTATCGGGCTGGTTTGGTGTAAAAGTCCTCAGTGCAGGGGTTCGGGTGGAAAGAGAAGTCTCTCGCCCTGTCCCTGTTTTAATCTGGACGCCTCAGAGACAAGCTGTCACGTTAACAGCCGTCTCAGGTACAGTATGGTTATAGTTTATAATGATTTATAATCGAAGGCCAGAGCTTTAGACGTCAAAATGTAGAACACAAACACATCAGGAGACTCAAGACAGAGGTTTACACCTTACCTTTACCTCATATTAGTACCTTTACCTCAAACAAGACAGATTTGAGTCAGAAGAGGTTAGTAATTAACTGAAATTTGACAAATTTACCTCAGATTTGCCTCAGAAAAGGTTAGTCCAAAACTCAGATATGAAAGTTTTACCTCACGTGATAAAGATCTGCCTCAGAAAAGGATAATGATAAACTGAAATAAGAAACGTTTTCCTCAGATTAGAAAGACTTGCCTCAGGAAAGGTTACTCTTAAACTGAAATATGAAAGATTTACCTCAGATGAGAAAATGTATCTTAGAAATCTTATTCCTGAAGTGAAATATCAAAGATTTACCTCAGATTAAAAAGATTTGCCTCAGAAAAGGTTAGGCAGAAACTGAAATATGAAAGATTTACCTCAAAGTATAGAGATTTGCCTCAGAAAAGGTTAATGATAAACCAAAATAAGAAAAATTTACCTCAGATGGGCCTCAGAAAAAGTTAGTCCAAGACTCAAATATGAAAGTTTTACCTCACGTGATAAAGATTTGCCTCAGAAAAGGTTAATGATAAACCGAAATAAGAGAAGTTTTCCTCAGATTAGAAAGACTTGCCTCAGAAAAGGTTACTCTTAAACTGAAATATGAAAGATTTACCTCAGATGAGAAAATTTGTCTCAGAAAACTTATTCCTGAAGTGAAATATCAAAGATTTGCGTCAGAAAAGGTTAGTCCAAAATGCAAATATGAAGGATTTGCCTCAGATGAGAAAGTTTTACCTCAGAAAAGATTAGTTATAAATGGAATAAAAATATTTACCTCAGATTGCCTCAGAAAATGTTTTAATAATAATAAACTGAGATAAGAAAGATTCACCTGATGATTTAGATGAAGAAAAGATTTTTCTCAAAAGTTGTTCTTGGTAAACCAAAAAAATAAAAAATAAAATCTTTACCTCAGTTTGCCTTAGTGCTAAAAGAAATAGTAATAAACTGAAATATGAAATATTTTTTTCTAAGATTGCCTTAGAAAATGTTAGTCTTAAACTGAAATATGAGGAACATTAGCCTCAGAAAGGTTAATCCTAAATCCAAATTTTGAAAAAGTTTATCTCTGATGAGAAAGATTCGCCTGAAATATGAAACTTTAACTTGTTTCTTTATTCTGACTGTGTTCGGTATTGGATATATTTCACTGTGATGTAATCTGTTACAGAACTGAGCAGGATTTCAGTCCACGAGGAAAGGGATGGTGCCCTCGAACCGTCACTAACAGACATGGAAAAGATCACAGGTAAGTTCTGTCCTAATAATCAAACCCAAGTGTGATCATGAACCGCAATCATATATACACTATAGAGCCAAAAGTTTCTGGACACCTAACCATCACACCCATGGTGTGGTTCTTCCCCAAACTGGTGCCACAAATTTGGAAGAACACAATTGTATTCTACAAACCTGTAAACCTGCTCCAGCATGACGATGCCCCTGGGCACAAATCGAGCTCCATGAAGACATGGTGTGTGAAGGTTGGAGTGGAAGAACTCGTCCTGCACAGAGCCTTGACTTCAACCCCACTGAACACCTTTGGGATGAACTGGAACACCGACTGCACCCCAGACCTCCTCGACATCCCAACATCAGCGCCTGAGCTCACTCTTGTAGCTGAATGAACACAAATCCCCACAGCCACGCTCCAACATCTAGTGGAAAGCCTTCCCAGAAGAGTGGAGCTTACAGCAAATTGGGACTAAATCTGGAATGGGATGTTCAACAAGCACGTGCTGTATGAATGTTATGATCAGGAGTCCACAAACTTTTGGCCATACAGTGTACTTAGATACTTACTTTTAGCTAGACGTATGCAAGATGGTGGTCTCTCATTAATTCGGCTGATCAGTGCTTGATTAGGGCATCAAAAAATAAACAAACATAATGCTTGCAATAAAAAGATGCAATGGCATTATTCTAGTTTTAATATTAACACTAAACATTTCTTTATTATTTATTATAGGCAAATTATATTTATATGTTTGTATTTGTAATCCAGCGAATAACAACGATGATGACGAGCTGTGTTTAATATCCCCACGTTGTTGGACAGTGAATAATATGTCCCAAAATAGCACCATGAAATCACACGCAGATGTTTTACAGGTTTCACCATGGAAACCTGGTGATCCTTTAGATCGACAAACCGCATCTTTAACTTTACGATGTTTTTGGGAATCTCTGTCCCTTGCGATTGAGGAAAACCAGCACAAAAATAATGTTTCGGGTTAGAAAGCGACCAGCTCTCCGCCTGTGTTGTTTACAGTGACGAAAAAAGTGACAAAGGTGAAGAGGAACCTCAGGAAACCACGAGGACGTAAGCAGAAAGCGAAGGAAGCCGACTGCACGGTGAAGCTCCTGGCTGAACTTCCCTTCACCAACACCGAGGTCTGGAACGAACTCGGCTGTGAGTCACCTCTCCCGGTTTGATCAATATACGCCATTTTACGTTGTTTTAACAAATAAAAAGTCTCAGTATTGTCTGAGGCTCACTCCTGTGGCATTTTTATTCTGTCTTGAGATTACAGATGGAATTTCTTTTGAAGGTGCGATTATTAAAAACAACCATCTACCATCTCAATTGTATCAAAAAAAAAAAAGTAGCTATAGACTTATACGTAAAAAAAAAAAAAAAAAAACACGTAAAAATGATACAGTGATTTTCCCTAATATTTAAATACCAATTATTTCTAACATTTGTAGCCTTATATAGAAGCAAAATAATTTTTTATGGCGATTTAAAATGCCATGTTACTATAGCGATAATCGTTTAAAAACTAAATATAATCACAACAGCGCTCAGAAGCAGATCAACAGTAAAAATGTGAACATTAAACTTACTATATCGAAAATGTACATGTTATTTATTTTAGTGTTCACTGTACCTTACTGCAGAATCCCCTAACTCTCCTTGCGCCTGAAATGTTTTTTTAGGTTCTTAATGCTTAAATTGTTTATCGCGATTTTTTTTAAAAATGTGAAATCGCAAGCAGGGAAATACGAATATTGCACAAGCCTAGTGTACGGTGGTGGTTTTTCCGTTTCAGTCTCCGACCCTGAGGCGAAGGGGAAGACGAAGGGGAAGAGGAAGGAGAGGGGACATGCGGAAAACGAGGAGGACGGAGAGAAAGAGAAGAAGAAGAAGAAAGATAGTCCTCGCCCTAATTACTTTGTGTCGATCCCGATCACCAGCCAAAAGGTTCAGCACCGACTCTAGATGAAGTGGACGCGATTCATTACGCTCATATAAAGTCATATAAACAGCTTTTATAGCCGTTTACGCTGTTACGCCACGGCTACGCGTTTACGCTTCTCTGAACGTGTGTGTATCAGATAAAACAGGGGGTGGAGGAAGTCCAGGCTGAGGTGTTACAGAAGGACCCTCGTCTCTCCAGAGCTCTGATTCCTGTGGGTACGCTCCACATCACACTGCTCGTCACACACCTGTCCACACAGGAGCAGATCGACACGTACGTACACCTCAGACACGCCTCTAGACATACTTAGAAGTTCTAATACTAAACACGACATGTACCACATGTATAAATTAAATATTTATAAAATAAATAAAGGAGTAAACCATTCTAAGTGTATTGGAATATTTATATGCAAGAGCATACGCTAAACGCTAAACAAATTATCAAAACTTAATGCAGTTTAACTGTCTGCATGCGTGAAGAACATGTCATAAACACGTCCCGCTCAACTTCCTAGCATCAGCAGTGCAGGTTTTTAATCTCGTGTAACGTTACGCCAAACCTGAAGCTACATAATAACCGAACGGCGCCAAAGTAATATTACAGTAATGATAAAGTAATATTACAGTAATGATAAAGTAATAATGCAGTAATGATAAAGTAATAAAGTAATATTACAGTAATGATAAAGTAATACTGCAGTAATGATAAAGTAATAATGCAGTAATGATAAAGTAATAAAGTAATATTACAGTAATGATAAAGTAATATTACAGTAATGATAAAGTAATAATGCAGTAATGATAAAGTAATAAAGTAATATTACAGTAATGATAAAGTAATACTGCAGTAATGATAAAGTAATAATGCAGTAATGATAAAGTAATAAAGTAATATTACAGTAATGATAAAGTAATAATGCAGTAATGATAAAGTAATAATGCAGTAATGATAAAGTAATATTACAGTAATGATAAAGTAATATTACAGTAATGATAAAGTAATAATGCAGTAATGATAAAGTAATAAAGTAATATTACAGTAATGATAAAGTAATACTGCAGTAATGATAAAGTAATAATGCAGTAATGATAAAGTAATAAAGTAATATTACAGTAATGATAAAGTAATACTGCAGTAATGATAAAGTAATAATGCAGTAATGATAAAGTAATAAAGTAATAATGCAGTAATGATAAAGTAATAATGCAGTAATGATAAAGTAATAAAGTAATAATGCAGTAATGATAAAGTAATAATGCAGTAATGATAAAGTAATATTACAGTAATGATAAAGTAATATTGCAGTAATGATAAAGTAATAATGCAGTAATGATAAAGTAATAATGCAGTAATGATAAAGTAATAATGCAGTAATGATAAAGTAATATTACAGTAATGATAAAGTAATAATGCAGTAATGATAAAGTAATACTACAGTAATGATAAAGTAATAAAGTAATATTACAGTAATGATAAAGTAATATTGCAGTAATGATAAAGTAATAATGTAGTAATGATAAAGTAATATTACAGTAATGATAAAGTAATATTACAGTAATGATAAAGTAATAATGCAGTAATGATAAAGTAATACTACAGTAATGATAAAGTAATATTACAGTAATGATAAAGTAATATTACAGTAATATTACAGTAATGATAAAGTAATAATGCAGTAATGATAAAGTAATAAAGTAATACTGCAGTAATGATAGTTATATTACAGTAATGATAGTAATACTGCAGTAATGATAAAGTAATAAAGTAATACTGCAGTAGTTCCACTCTGATGCTGTAGTAACCATCGCTGTAATGCAGTAGTAATGCCACTGTACTCCCTCAGCAGTATCACAGTGATGCCAGTGTTACTCCACTGTAACGTCACACATTACCTGCTCTTCCTGAGTGAATGTATCTTGCTATCGATCGCATAATGTAACAGAATACTAAAGCATGAGGAACGCCATTATACGCAGCGACGTACTGTAATGTTTACTTTTATTACAGTTAGTGTGCGGCGTGATTCTTCTCTCGAGTTCTTCCCACAGCTCGTAGTCAGGAAAGTGTTCTTCATGCCGGATGTGAATTAGATTAGTTTTAGAAGCAGCAGCGAGGTTTATGATCATATCACGGCACTCTGAATTGAAATCAGATCGAATCGCGAGGCACCTCGAGAGATTTCCGCCTCTGATTTATTTGGCGTGTTCTAGTTTTTTTTTTTTTTTTTTGCACAGGATGAACGTGTGCAGTTATATAACAGTAATCTTCCGCTCCAGTGGGTGCACATTATGATCGGATTGAGCAGTCAGGAGATGTGTGTGTGTGTGTGTGTGTGTGTTATTAAAGTGTACTATTGTGTATTAAAGTGTGATTTCATACCTGCGTCATAGCAACTTTCCTGAGAAAAACAGCTAGGTTTGTGTGTGTGTGTGTGTGTGTGTGTGTGTGTGTGTGTGTGTGTGTGTATGCTTTTATGATGGTGTGCGAAGGACATTTCTGTGTGATTTCACACCTGCGTCAGTGCACTTCCCAGGGGATTAACAGCTAGGTGTGTGTGTGTGTGTGTGTGTGTGGTACTCAGAGCTGCAGTAGCAATAGGAGAGATGGAGTCTATGTTGACATCCCTGGTGGGTGGACGGAGCCTCGTGCTGCCGTTCCGTGGCATTGGTCACTTCAAACAGGAAGTAGCGTTCATCCAGATCGAAGAGGGAGAGCATCTCACAACCCTCACACACATTGCAGGTGAGTTCTCCTCTCTTTCTTTTTCCTTCTTTTAAAAATTTATCTTTTTGGGATTTTTTTTTTCATCTCAATCTCACTTCCTTTGATTTGGAATTTAAGTTTTTAAACATCAGAGGGATGTTGTTGTCTGTTTCGCTGTATAAATCTGGGAGATCTGATTGTACAAACAAATGGACAGTCAGTAACAGTCAGTGCTTCTAAACATCATCTCCATTTATTATTAGCTCCTGTTGGGTACCAAAACCACACAAATAGAACTGTTGTTGCACACTCTGTGTGGTGCGGTTGTAGGAAAATAATCAACAGCAGGGTGCTATGATGAAGCAGTCATTGTTCCTACCACGAACCTGATTAGTTTCCTGTAACAGCTTGTCCTGAAATGTTTTATTCCTCTTATACGACAGCAATTTGCCAACAGTTACAATTTTTTGTTTATTAATCAGTGAAAGTCATGTCATTTATGTTTATCCGTTTATAGTTACATTTAACGTTGTGGAATGAGTTAGTTCCTGTTCTCGCTTACGTTATAGCAGCTACAAATAGTCATTCCTTCACCAGCTTCTCTTTTTTTTTTCGCTTTCTTGAAGTTAAAAAAAAACGCAGCTTGTCATGTTGACAAGAAACCGCAAAACGTAAACTTGGAAAACTTTCGTTGCGGCTTTACCTCTGACTCTTACAAAGAGCTGAAACTGGAGACTCCTTCCATCTAAAATACAATGGAGTCAGTTTTGTCCGTTTGTCGGTTTAAGCCCATGACATCTCATAAGGGCTCGACAGCAGAACCAATGTCCTGGAACTGCCCCCTCCACCACGTTCAGCTCTGCCCTGCCTCCTTGCTGCCAGTTTCAGCCACCAGGATGTAGTTTCCACCTGCTGAGTGATGTTCATTACCAACTTCTTCTGAGCTGGACCTTTTACACCAATTACTCCTAAAGTTCTCCAGAATGATTGCCCTGGAAATCTCCTGAAGCCAGCCTCAACTGGGAGATGTCAATCCTTCCACTCACCCCATCTACTGACTCTCGAAGATCAAAGGCTGATATTTCCTGAGCTTTCACTCATGTGCATCTTCCATTCTCCTCCTCCTCCTTCCCAAGGCATCTTCAGCTCGATTACAATCACTTGCTTCATACAGTTCCTTTCGACTAGAGGACAGTATCCTTTCCTCTGGGAATTTGAGCTGTCTTCTGATGTCCACCTGCCGTGGCCAGGACCCCTGTGCTTCCTGACTCCTTATCTGCCATTTCACCTGGTCTTGGCTGAAGCATGGTCCATTTACTTGATGTTTTTGTTTGTTCCTGTTCCTTGCTTGCTCCAACTAAACAACCAGCTAGACCAGCACCTTGTCATGCCACCGCCAAAACCTCCCATCTCTCAGGCTTCTTTGGCAGGAAGAGAGAATGTGCTCCAGTAGAAACTTAAGCCAATGCTCTTCCATGCTCCACACCTCCTTTTCTGCACCTTTTCCCATCGAGTCCAGCTTCCCTGCTGTTTCATGGGCACTGCTCTGGCATGCTTCTCCTCCATCATGCCACGATGCTCCCTTCGATTTGCTGTCTCCATGTCTCTCGGTGCACTGCTGGCTGACCACTTGCGACCTGTACGGATGTTAATATCTGCCTGATGAACGCGAACGTCTGATGTCACGTAACATCGCGATCTGACGTGCTTTAGGCACCTCGTACTCTTCCACCGCTGATTTTATTGGGAACTGCAGCTTACTCCATGTGCTATAAAGGCTGACTGAACAAAGACATTTTGAGACTGACAACTATCTTCTGAGGAAGCTGTTAAATCTCCTGTCCAGTGCTTCTACTGTGGAAAGGGGCATTTCATAGACAAGAAGTGGCCACAAGAGCCTGGGAAGGACCTCATGCTGATAGCCCCAGGCCTTGAACGTACCAGGTAGCACAGGTTCTCCAGGTTCTCCGGGGCTCTCATCCATCATCTCCTTTGCCTTCTCCCTACCATTGAGCTTGGTCCTACATCACTTCTCCCGGCTCTTTACAGGCTTTTCTTCCCACCAGTTTTGAACTGGAACTAATCCTGGACGTGTCAATCAACACCTTCTGACCAATCAGAATCCGTTTACCTTGTAACGTCACCTTTCTGGTGACGCGTGTATGTGCACGTAATGACATCATGCACAACGGGGGGGTGGGGACTGAACCTGCCATCTAACGTCATCGTTCTGTTTTTATCCCAGGTCAATATCTCACTGCATTCCTCCTTCTCTCTCTCTATCTCTCTCTCTATCTCTCTCTCTCTCTCTCTCTCTCTCTCTCTCTCTCTCTCTCAGTATTGATTCTCTCCTTGTCTTACATTATGCATTGGACGGGTTTCAGTCTTAAAGTCATACTCTCTGATCTGAAAATAGCCTCGCCCATTCTGCTGGCTGATTCTCTCTCTCTCTCTCTCTCTCTCTCTCTCTTTCTGTCTCTGCTGTTGTTCCCAGACTCAGTCAGGAGGGCGTTTGAGGAGAAGGGGATCCCGACTGGAGACCAGAAAGCTTTCAAACCTCACCTGACCTTCATCAAGCTCTCACGAGCACCCAAACTCCGGCGGCAGGTGAGAACCGATTCTCGGAACGCTTTCGTTCCCCTGGGGGGCAGGAACGGGAAACCGGGATAAACAGACGTACCTGAAAGTTCTTTGAGGACGGGATTGTCAGAGACTCGGATTGAGAGAACTGGATTTTAGAGTCGCGGTAACTGTTGGACTGAGTGATTTTACGCGCTACCCGGTTTTTGTAACGTAGCGAAATTGTTTTATTTTCGCTGTCGGTTTGTCTGTCGTCCTTTAGATCGTGTCTTAATTTAGTTCTGGATCGATGATCCTGTGTTGGAACTTGACCGCAGTGTCTCTAATCTGGTTTGGAGGTGTTACGGTTCGACTTTTCCTTTATACGATGACCTTGTTAGAAAAAAATTATTAATTAATTAATTAATAGCAGTTTTATCAAATTATTGTATTGAGCAACCATTTAAAACTGCACTGGCATTATTCCTGAATTCTGGATTCTGATTGGTCAGAAGGTGTTGATTAATTTTCCGTAACAGCGGGTTCATATCGATGCGCTCGTTCCGATACGTTATCGTTTCCATAGTAACGACTCGTACATAGGGACGTGCGTACGGCGGACGCTCCACATAATGGACAGACGTGTAAAAAAAAAAAAAAAAAAAAAAAACGTGTTTAATCGTTGATATGGTGAAGTTTTCTGTAAGGAGATGTTTATTTAACATTTATGGAAGGAGTAAAGCTGTAAACTTTAAGTTCCCAGTGTTCTAGAATTTGTCAGTTCTAGAATGAGTCCCAGAATGTACTTCTAGAACGCAGGCCGAAAGCCCGTGACGAAGCTGAGAGGTTCTAGAATGACAGGAGTTCTAGAATTTTGTGGAACCCAAAATGGAATCCCACAATCAGATTGGGAAATTCAAGAGCGCTTGAGATCTGGAATGTTGTAGAACATCTCAGGATGATCACGCTGAAGGTCTGGAAATCTCATTCTAGAATGTAGATGCTTCTGGGTGTTTTGGAATGATTAGATTAGGAGGTTCTAGAACACTGGAGTCCTAGCATGTTGAAGCTTCCATTGAAGCCCAAGATTAGACTGAGAAGTTCTAGAGTTACTCGAGTTCTAAGAGCGGAGAAGTTCCCAGAGTTCTAGAATGTTGAAGTTGTCCCAGGATGGAAGCCCTTGATCAGACTGGGAATTTCCAGAACATTCGAGTCCTGCAATGCAGAACACTGTTCCCCAGCGTTCTAAAACTTCCCAGGATGAAAGCCTACGATCGGAATGAACACTCCAGTTCCAGAATCTTGACTCTTCCAGTGTTCTAGAACCCAGAGTGTTCTAATCTTTGTGCCCCTGTCTGATACGGACATCGGTCAAGAAGAAACCGTGAAAGAAAACGAAACGGGCAGAAGCACGTCAGCTCCGACGCTCCACCTGGAGAGATGGAATGAAAGAATGAGTTATTTTTATACTGAATAATTTACGTTGGAGTTTTCCGGTTTATAAGGAACATAAAATATAGTAACGTTCGGCGACGAGGATGACGAACAGTCATGACTCGAGTCTGCGCTGAGAAAAAAAACAAAAAAACAGACTTAATCACGTTCTTTGTGACTGAGTGCTTCGTAACTAGATTTTAATCCAGAGCTATGCGCAGGAAGCTTGAGGACGTCTTAAAGCGCGCTGTACGTAGAGATGTACACGTCACTGCGCACGGCGAGACCGCGATGGCGTTGGAGTAGAAGCTAAACGTGAAAGTTAAGAAATTTCTCATCTTTCTCATTCTTCACGTCTCATCCTCCCGCCGTCACCAACATCCGCTTTCGTGGAGTCATGAGTCTGTTTTTCAGCTTAACCATTTTTCAATATGACGCATTCTTGCATGTTTTTGACCCGTAGTACTGCGTGTGTGCGTGTGTGTGCGTGTGTGTGTGTGTGTGTGTGTGTGTGTGTGTGTGTTCGAGTCTTCACCCTCAGGATGGAAGGGACAGATAGGAGTTGCCTCCTTAATCTTCCCCCCGTTCCACGGACACACTTCCTGCTGAGGTTATCGGCCTCGACAGGCTGCTGTACATCATGTTCCTGTCCTCAGCTGTGTGTGTGTGTGTATGTGTGTGTGTGTGTGTGTGTGTGTGAGAGAGAGAGAGAGAGATCAGTCAGAACTCATCCCATTTACATGTGTGTTTTAGGGAATCAAGAAGCTGGACTCGAGCCTGTACGCGGCGTTTGAGCAGCGGGTGTTCGGTGAGGAGAACGTCTGCACCATGGACCTGTGCTCCATGCTGAAGAAGAAGGATGCTGACGGTTACTACCACCGCGAGAAGACCGTCACGTTCGGTGAGTCGGAACACGGTGGTGTGTGTGTGTGTGTGTGTGTGTGTGTGAGTGATGGAGTCCACTACTGAGAGCGGAGGTTTATATCTTTCTCTCAAACGATATCGGTCCAAATAAAAGCAGGTGGTGGATGTTGAAGTTTTAGAACCTCTAGAACCGGGATGAAAGCCTACTGCCAGACTGAGAAGTTCTAGAACCCTTGAGTTCCAGAACATTGGTGCTCCCAGCGTTCTGGAACATCTCAGGATGAAAGCTCACCATCAAACCCAGAATTTCTAGAACATTCGAATTTCAGAACGTTGAAGCTGCCAGTGGTTTACAACTTCTCAGAACATTGAGGCTTCGACTGTTCTAGAATGTCTCAGAATTAAAAACCCATGATCAGCCTGAGAGGTTTGGGAACATTCAAGGTACAGAGTTCCAGAACATTGAAGCTCCCAGTGTTCTAGAACCTTTCAGGATGAAAGCCCATCAGGATGAAGTTCTATATCATTAAATTTCCAGAACATTGAAGCTCCTAGTGTTTTGGAACTTCTCAGAATGGTGAATGTTGAAGCTTCCAGTGTTGAGAACTTTTGAGGATGAAAGCAGACAATCAGATTGTTACGTTCTGGAACATTTCTGGAATGTTGTAGCTGCAGTGTCGTAGAACTTCTCCGAATGAAAGCCAAGAAACCACGTAAACTCCTCTATAACTCCACTGAGAACATCAGCATTCGAGAACTAGAATGTTCCAGAACTTCTCAGTCTGGTTGTGGGCTTTCATGCTGAGAAGTTCTAGGATCTTGGAAACGTCAACGTTCCGGAACACGAGTTCTCAAGAACCTCCCAGTCTAATCGTGGTGTTTCATCCTGAGATGTTCAACTGCCTAGAACTTCCCAGTCCGCTTCCATCCTAGAACATTCTAGAACTGAAGCGTTCTGGAAGTACGCAGCCAGATCAAGGGCTTTCCTACTGATTTTTCTGAGTTGACGTTCAAGTCATTCCAGAACTTCTCAGACTGATTGTAGGCTCTCATCCTGACCAGTTCTAGGACAATCCTGGGAACTTAAAGTCACAGCTTCACCACCTTTGACTGTTACAAAGCACTTACACTGGAGACTCCTTCCAACAGTGGATGTTCGGAAATCAGTGGTGGACTCCGGTTCAGTTCTGAGGTCCCGGTTTGCAGTTCGTTATCGAAGTGGTCCAGTTTATGTGAACCTTCACAGGCCGCGTCCAGGCCCATGGTTTGTTCTTAACGTCCGTCGAATACCGATTTAGTGAAAGCTGGAGTTAAATATTGGGCTCTAGAGCCATCATAGAAGATACACGATATGGACAAAAGTATTGGGACACCTGACCATCACACCCACATGTGCTTGTTGAACATCTCGTTCCAGATTTATTCCCCCCTGTGTTTGCTGTTATAATGAGCTCCACTCTTCTGCGAAGGCTTTCCACTAGATGTTGGAGCGCGGCTGTGGGGATTTGTGTTCATTCAGCTACGAGAGCGTTAGTGAGATCAGACAGTGATGTCGAGTAAGGAGTCTCCAGTTCCAGTTCATCCCAAAGGTGTTCAGTGCGGTTGAGGTCGGGGCTCTGTGCAGGACACTCGAGTTCTTCCACTCCAACCTTCACACACCACGTCTTCATGGAGCTCGCTTTGTGCGCAGGGGCGTCGTCATGCTGGAACGGGTTCCCGTGAAGGGAAACTGTAACGCTACAGCACACAGAGACGTTCTGTACAACTGTGTGCTTCAGACTTTGTGGCGACGGTTTGGGGAAGAACCACATATGGGTGTGATGGTCAGGTGTCCACAAACTTTTGATCATAAATACTAATTAAAGTGACACGCAGTTTGAAAGAAAATGGGCGTGAGGAAAACTTCCAACTTGTTGTGTCGCCTTTGTGCCACTAGAGGTCGCGCTTTAGCTTCAGATATTAAAGAAATGGAACATCTCAAGTACTTTTTTTTTTTTTAAATACAGAAATATCTAATGGCACTCTTCCGCTAGACGGTTCAGTACAGTATGGTACCAAATCCAAACTATCAGAACTCTGGTGTGTTAGGAGGACAGTAAGGACTTTATATTCACTTAGCGAAATATACACTAGCGTTTATTTTATTTTTATGGACTTCTAAAGGAAAGGAAAACAAAAGTAAAAATAAAACAATATCTTCTTCTTCTTCTTCTTCTTCTTCTTTCGGCTTTTCCCTTCAGGGGTCGCCACAGCGAATCATCACTCTCCACCTATCCCTATCTTCTGCATCCTCAACACTTGCACCCACTAGCTTCATCTCCTCATTTATTACCTCCATATACCTCCTCTTTGGCTTCCTCTTCGCCTCCTGCCTGGCAGCTCCATGTCCAACATTCTCCTACCAATATACTCCCTCTCCCTCCTCTGAACACGTCCAAACCATCTTAATCTGGCCTCCCTGACTTTGTCCCCCAAACGTCCAACATGAGCTGTCCCTCTGAGGTACTCGTTCCTGATCCCGTCCAACCTCGTCACTCCCAAAGAGAACCTCAACATCTTCAGCTCTGCTACCTCTAGCTCTGCCTCCTGTCTCTTCCTCAGTGACACTGTCTCTAAACCATACAGCATGGCCGCTCTCACCGCTGTCTCGTACACCTTCCCCTCGATTCTCGCTGAAAAGCAGAATAAAAATGAAAACTGAATGAAAAGGATGGAAAAATGTGCATCAACAAATCCAAATTAAAACACAGTTACAAAGAGAGAAGAGTTGCACGTTACTGCTGAAGGAAAATGCAACTTGTATTATTTTTATTCATTTATTTTAACGAAAATGAGTGGGTTTGGTTAGAAAAGTTTTTTGTGCGAAGCTCCTGGTGTACAGAAGACTGGAAATGTGTTAATGTATGGCTCTCGTCCTTATGGATGGATGGATGGAAAGCGTGAGGGTGGCGGTAAGAGCAAACCGAACAGGTGTAATGTGTGTGTGTGTGTGTACTTCATTACACCTGGTGTGTTTAATAATTAAGATACTGATTGTAGTAATCAGTACTTTTTTTTTTCTCTCTCTCTCTCTTTTCACCTGAAGATCATCCGTGACTTGTTTGATTCCTGTAGACCGAGTAACCGAGCAGAACGTTCTCCGTGTTTTTTGTTTATCTCCAATCAGAGGAGCTCGGTTTGGTTTCCTCTCCCACGCAGGCCACCACGGAGGCGTCCGTTTCTAATCCTAGTGACTTATTCATGCCGTTTCTAATCTTAGACGCCGCATTCCTGTGGAGCTCGAATAAGGACGCACGTAAAAGCTGCTTTACTACGGGAGAGGAGGAAAAAAAAAAAAGCAGGGAAAGCCATTACGTGACTGGCGAGCGAGAGAGAGAGAGAGAGAGAGAGAGAGAGAGAGAGAGAGAGCGAAGGATCATTTTTATCTGAAGGATCTTTCTAGAATTTTATATTCCTCTGCTTCAGTTTGCCTGTATGTGATGTATTTTAAAGCAGTATTTGAAGTCGGAGATAAAAGCCGACGCTTTCAGGAAGGGCGCATCAGTCTCGTATCTGTCTTCTAAAGTCGCTTATTTTTTGCGAAGGAACCCGTTTATCGAACTGGATACGAAACAAAAATTTGTCGTAAAATTATTCTCTGGAGCGTTTAAACAAGAAATGTACAAGTGGAAATCCAGCTGATTAAAACAAGCAAACAAACAAACAAACAAAAAAAAACATCCGTATCCTACGTTTCGCTCGTGAGTTTGCGTCAGTTCACGTATCATAACGTGACGCGCGAATGATCGGCTTCGAATCGTATAATCGTCGACGAGTTACCGACGAGTCACGTACGGATCACGCCGTCGGGTTTAAATCACGTATCCGTTTCAGTCGCACGAGGTGACGGACATCTTGTGAGATTTTGTTGTTTTGTATTAATGATGAAAGAAAACGATTCCAGAACAAATCCAGAAATCTTGGGAAAATAAGACTAGTCGTTCCATGTACGATTCCGTTAGGATAAAAGTAATGGCGCCCTATAAAAGGAGTTAGTTAGTGCGTGTATGGCTGCAGTGGCTGAGCTGCATTAGTGGAAGGTTTAGCGCATGCCACGATGAGAGTGCACTCTTTCACTGTTTAGCCATCATTACGTCCTTTTCAGCTCCCTGTGAGCTTTTTATGGAGATTTGTGGGCGGGGCTAAATAAAAACTACTGGACACACTTGGTAATGTACGTCTGGTCGGCGTTTACTGATATATACTCGTGTGTGTGAAGAAAAATCTAAAACGTTTGTGAATCTTTTGTGGAATTTTTGTTCCGAATTGTTCAAAATTTTGTTCTGTTCGGCCACGAAAGCACTTCTTTTCTAAATGATCGGATAAATGCGGCCCATTGCGTGTGTCCGTGATTCTGTTTTAAGATTATTTGAGTAACTTTGTGACTATTGTTACGATCCTCCTGTTTTATGAGTAGTTCAATTTTGACTGGATATCCAGTAGGTGGTGCTGCAGTCCTGAGAGAAATCAGTACACACACTCCCATCACATCTCATACACCCACTACATTTAACCTCCTGCCTACAGCTAACACACACACACACACACACACACACACACACACACACACACACACCACTCTATACGTTCCACATAACCTCCAACGTTCCACACCGACATGCCGTCGTTACGTTACACTGCTAACACACACACACACCCGACACACACCCATCTGAATTACTCTACATACACACATTACGCCTTTCTCAGTATTTAATACATTCCAGATAACAGAAGGACATTACAGATAGGACAAGATCTCTCCATACGTGATATGGAATGGTGTGAATGGTGAATATTTTTATGAACATATGTACTACATTACAGGCGCCAAACACCAGGAAGTAGTGAGTAAGCTATGATTTAAAAAATAAATAAATAAAAGGGAGTAAAAATCAACAGACAGGTACATGTTGGTTGGCTTGGTAACCCTTTGTGTTTGTGGAATCAGTAAAATCTGCATGTAGTGGGCTGTTATCGAGGTTCCTTCGAGTGTTTCAGTGTGTAAATCTCCTGATTTTCCTCATTAGCAGCTCACGAAGTAGATCTGAATCATAATATAGCTATAACGAACTCACTAATTAGGGATACTGATTAGACCATGAGGAGCAGGTGTTTAATCGGAGGAGTATAAACCAGAGTGAATGAAACCACCTTGCACTTGCAGAACCTACGTGATCCAGATCCTAATCCTCAAATCCACATCTCTTAGTTATCTACAGCCATATTCTCAGAGCATCCTTTTACAAGCTAGATCCCCGTGCTCTGATCATGAGCCTCCTTTTCTACATAGTTAAGCTCTTAACCCACTTCCGCTCAAGCTCCTCAGCTTCAAGTCTTGACTTTTCCAGATCCTCTTCTTTTAGAAGATTATCATCATCATCATCATCATGTACACCTGCAAGCTCCAAATCCACCAAGCTCATAGTTAACCTTCTCCAGATCCTCATCCATAATAATTGGGTTTATCAAGTTTCTGAGCCAACTCTGTCTAGATCTGCATTCTGAAATCTTTCTTATAACCACTCACTCCCCAAACCTGACACATCTATCCTCAATCTTCACCTTTAAAAACATCAAGATCTACATCCAGATGCTCCACATCCACTTAAACTTATTTAATCTATCTTTATTCTCAAAACTAACCTCATCTAAATCCTGATCTCTTTTGTAGATTTAGGGGTTTCTCCAGGACAAGGGTTGGGAACCTGTGATCTAGATAGCTTAAAAAAACTCACTTTACCTACATTCTCGAAGTCTTCCTCCTGTCTAATACGTATACTAATTTTCTGTGATCATCATAATATAGGTCCTGTATTATCTTGATCTAGATCCTTAGAGCCTAAAACACCTTGATACTAGAATAACCTAGGTGAAACCCACCCAATAACCAAAGCATCCATGGTTCCCTGCTCTAGAAATGTAGACATCCTACTCATGTCGCGGTCTAGAAATTTCAAACTGTTACTCTCAGAGCTCTGCTCTAGAAATTTCACAATCCTACTCTGAGTACTCAGCTCTAGGAATTCCAAACACAAGGGGTACTCTGCTCAAGACATTGAAAACACTCAAGGCATTCTACTCTAGAAATGTAAAACTCTTACTCTGAGGACTGTACTCCACTCTGGGGTACTCTGTTTTACAAATTCCAAACACTCTGAGTACTCTGTTCTAGCAATTTCGAACCCTTACCTATGGTATTCTGCTCTAGAAATTTCAAATGCATAGGGTACTCTAGAAATGTCAAACATTTATTTGGGGTACTCTGCTCTAGAAATTTCAAATACACACTCGTGATTTTCTGCTCTAGAAATTTCAAACACTTACTCGTGATTTTCTGCTCTAGAAATTTCAACACTTACTCGTGATTTTCTGCTCTAGAAATTTCAACACTTACTCGTGATATTCTGCTCTAGAAATTTCAAATACTTACTCATGATTTTCTGCTCTAGAAATTTCAACACTTACTCATGATTTTCTGCTCTAGAAATTTCAACACTTACTCGTGATATTCTGCTCTAGAAATTTCAACACTTACTCATGATTTTCTGCTCTAGAAATTTCAACACTTACTCGTGATTTTCTGCTCTAGAAATTTCAACACTTACTC
>CM041004.1:1529758-1543521 GCA_022985145.1 Pangasius djambal
TTTTAGTGTAGTGGTGTTTAAGTGTTTTAGTGTAGTGGTGTTTAAGTGTTTTAGTGTAGTGGGTGTAGTATTTTAATGTGGTGGAGTATTTTCAAGAGTGGATAATCTAAGGACAGTGGAGTATTTCAGTGTAGTAGAATATTTTATTGTAGTGGGATATTTTAGTATGTTGTAGTATTTAGTTTACTGAGATATTTTAGTGTAGTGGGATATTTTATGTGGTGGAGTATTTGAGTGTTTCTGTAGCGTAGCAGTTTAGTAGAGTTTAAGGACAGTGTAGTATTTCAGTACTATTGTAGTGTAGTGGAGTATTTTACCGTAGTCTAGCAGAGTAGAGTTTTTAATAAAGCGTTAAACCGCAGCTCCATCTGATGACTCCGCCCCTTTCAGTACATAGCGCAGACTGAAAGTATCCATTACTGAATACTTCATCTTCTACTGGTTCTAGTACTTCATCTGAGTATTAATACTGCACTGTGAGAGGTAAAAGAAGTGTGTCATTTGAGATGCAGCTACACTCGTCATCCTCATCATCCTCATCATCCTCCTCCTCCTCCTCATCATCATCATCCTCCTCCTCCTTATCATCATCATCCTCCTCCTCCTCCTCATCATCCTCCTCCTCATCATCATCATCCTCATCATCATCCTCCTCCTCCTCATCCTCCTCCTTCTTATCATCCTCCTCCTCATCATCCTCCTCCTCCTCCTCCTCATCATCTTCCTCCTCATCCTCATCATCCTCCTCATCCTCCTCCTCCTCCTCCTCATCATCATCATCCTCCACCTCCTCATTATCCTCCTCCTCCACCTCCACCTCCACCTCCTAATCATCATCCTCCTCATCATCATCCTCCTCATCATCATCCTCCTCATCCTCCACCTACTCATCATCCTCCTCATCATCATCCTCCTCCTCCTCATCATCATCATCATCATCATCCTCCTCCTCCTCCTCCTCCTCCTCCTCCTCCTCCTCATCATCATCATCATTCTCGTATCAGGATGCGGTTGCCTGATCAAACACAGGTGAGTAATTAGAACGCGTACTCAGTAACGACTCTGGAGGCGGACTGTAACGAGGCGGCTAATAGCTAACGATCGTACGGAACGCCGCTCCCGAGTGATGCCATAGGTTAATTGATGTCGGTTAATTGGTCTGAGGGAAACCATCGTGTCATTCATTAGCTAGTCGAGAGTGGAGTTAATGCAGGTGATAAAAGCCATCGACTCGACCATAGAGCTGCTTTAGATAGCGGAGTAGACGCCTGTGGACAGGCACACACACACACACACACACACACACACACACACACACACACACACACAGTCAGACACTATTCATTCTAAGCCAGTTATTCAAGAGAGCCAAAGAAGGGGGTGGGACTCCAGACTCCACCCCCTCAACACACACACACACGAGCAACTACAGTACACTGCATGAGGCGTTCTCTCGCTCTATCTCTCTCTCTCTCTCTCTCACACACACACACACACACACACACACACACACACACACACACACGCACATTCACTCATAATCAGCTGCTGGAGCTGCTCTCGGATTGTACGGGTTCTCCGAGTACAGCAGGATAATACACCGGAAAAAGAAGGAGAGGGAAAGAAGGGAAAGAAGGAAAGGAGGGAGGAAGCGATGGGTCAGCTGTGCTGTTTCCCTTTTTCCCGAACGGACGACAAACTGAGTAAGTGAGGTAACACTGCCGGAGGTCTGAGAGGGGAAAGAGAGAGAGAGAGAGTGTGTGTGTGTGTGTGTGTGTGTGATTAAACCCTAGTTGAATGCGTACACTTTATCTCCATGTGAATGGAGCAGTTTGTCTCTCTGTGTGTGTGTGTGTGTGTGTGTGTGTGTGTGTGTGTGTGTGTGTTGCAAAATATATCGTCTGCTAACCGTTATTGCAGTAATGACATGGCGTAAGACTGCAGTATGCAAATGACTGTATGGTGCTGTACATATCAGACATATTTTAGTCATACGATCCATACAAATTTATATTCTTTATCCCGAGACTTCTTAACACACTCGGTTCGGTTACTCGACGCTTGTGTCTTTCGTATCTTAAAGCACGTTGTTCAGATATGAAGCGAACAGGAAAAGGTGTGGAGCTCGGAGAGTGATCTCGATCCACCCATCCACCGATAACTCCCGGGGGTTAAAGGGATAAAGCGTTACAGGAGTACTCGTGCATTCTTCAACCTGATCTCCATCACGTCTTTGACGTATACGCCAGTGTCACAAACAAGCACTAGAACGGAGAAAAGAAGAAGAAGAAGAACAACAACAACAATGACGAAACGTTTTGATGGAGTTGAACAGCTGCCCTTATACAGGCTGATTATAAACGAGATAATAGAAGTCTAAGGGCAGATGTTCAGCTCCGTTAATCAGCGTTTATACGAAACGGATTTTCGTGGAAATGCTTTCACACGTTCTTAAGCTTCAAGAGACCGAGCTACTTTTTCATCAGGAGCAATTCGTAGTGACTCCGATGGCGTACGGATACGACAAAAGCGTCAGGAAAGAGTAAAGAGTAAAGTAACCGGAACTACTTTTATCGCTCTGGCGTTAGAAACCCGGGGGAAAAAATATTCCTCATACCTTTATTTCCACAGTGATGAATTTTCACATCTGCCCTTTGACTTCTGTTCTGAGTGGAGAGAAACGAGTGGATATTTTTGTGGAGAGAGAGAGAAGAGGGTGTGTGTGTGTGTGTGTGTGTGTGTGTGTGTGTGTGTGTGTGTTTGTTTAGTGGATCTCTGAGTGTGTGTGGCGCTTTTCCTGGATTCTGAGTGTGTTACTGTGTTCTTTTTATTCCAGGCTAATAAAAGCCTTGGCTGCTTCTCTCTGTCTGTCTCTCTCTCTCTCTCTCTCTCTCTCTCTCACACACACAGACACACACACACACACTCTGTTTTTCTGACACACAACCTCTCTGTCTCTCTGTCTCTCTCTCTCTTTGTCTCCATCTCCAACTGTTTCTCTCTCTGTCTGTCTATCTGCCTCTCTCTGTCTCGCTCAATATCTGTGCCTCTGTCTCTCTCTTAATGTGTCTCTGTCTCCCTCTATCCATCTCTTTCTGTCTCCCTCTCTCCATCTCTTTCTGTCTCCCTCTCTCCATCTCTTTCTGTCTCTCTTTCTGTCTTTCTGTCTCTCTCACAAACACACAACACACACACTCTTTGTTTCCCCACTTTCCTTCTCTTTGTTTCTGTCTCCAACACTCTCTCTCTCTCTCTCTCTCTCTCTCTCTTTCTGTTTCTGTCTCTATTCCAGGCTAATAAAAACCATGGCTGCTGCTCTCTGTCTGTCTGCCTCTCTCCATCTCTTTCTCTCGGTCTCTTTCCATCTCTCTTTTTCTTTCTCTCTGTGTCTCACTCACTCTCCCTGTGTGTGTGTGTGTGTGTGTGTGTGTGTGTGTGTGTGTGTGTTGAAGCTGACTTTGCACAGCACACAGGGCAGTGTTACATCCTCCCAACGCTCAGTGGCTTGGGGGAGTGTGTGTGTGTGTGTGCGTGCGTGCGTGTGTGTGTGGGGTGTTTGGCCTACTTTCAGTCAGCATGATGAGAGAGAAACAGAAAAACAGGAAAGAGAGAGAGAGTGCTAAGGAGAGAAAAGGGGCAGGAAAGAGGGTGAAAGATGAAGAGAGAGATAGAATAGAAAGCGGGATTTGGAAAGAAGAAGAAGGAAAAATGAGAGAAAATGAGAGAGAGAGAAAAACATGTCAGCATTGACTACAGAGACTCTTGGGGATACCTAATGCCTTCACAGCTGGGGCCGTGTGTGTGTGTGTGTGTGTGTGTGTGTGTGTGTGTGTGTGTGTGTGTGTGTATGTGTAACAGAGCTCAGTAGGGTTGGTGTGCAAATACAACATCCAGCTGAGCTTTTAACATTGTGGCCTTTTACACACACACACACACACACCCCTAAATGACTAGTCACATGATATCAGTGGACACACGCAAGTGTTAATAGTCTGCACACGTGTCTTTGTCTCACATGCATGTCACGCCTCTCTCACACACAAACACACACACACGTACACACACACGTACATACACACGTTCTCCAAGGGCACGTTTGATTAACTAGCCAGTGACAGCATGGCTAGACCGAAGCCCCACAGGCACACTGAGACACACCTTAACAAAGACTGGATCACACACACACACACACACAAACCGTATGTCAGGATATTTGAGGATATTTAATCAATTTAGATGTATCTATAACCTTTTTCGTTGGTTTGTCTAACACAGACTAATCTCCTCTTTGATGTATTTTGCAAAATGGCCGACAGCAAACAGTCAGTTTTTGAACCCCAGCTCTCTCCGCTAGTCTGTAATCTGATGTTAATGTGCAGATCTTTATTAATATGGAATCAGTTATTTACCTAACGTTAGATCTTTCATGCGTTTGTAACTACTGGACTCCAATTACACGGATGTGCACCATGTTCCTCTCACACCAAATCTCATCCATCAGCCGGGACATTTTCGGCGTTTTGACTTTCGCGTCTTTAGTTTTGTACTGAAGCTATGAAGCTAATGAGTAAAGAAAAATTTCCAGTTCTGGAGAGTCTGTCCTCACTCTAGCGTCAGATTCCGGGACTGGAACTCAGCGTGGTTTTCTGCCCATCCTCCTCAAGGTTTCAACATGTTGTTTCGACACTCTGAGATGCTTTTCAGCTCACCACGGTTGTACAGAGTGGTTATGTGAGTTACCGTAACCTTCCTGTCAACTCGAACCAGTCTGGCCTCTGATCTTTCTCATCAACAAGGCGTCTCTGCTCGCAGAACTGGATGTTTTCTGTTTTTCGCACCACTCTGTGTAAACTCTGGAGATTGCTGTGGGTGAAAAGCCCAGGAGATCAGCAGTTTCTGAAATATTTAAACTGGCAGTTTTGTCTCCTCCTGATGAAACATGCTGGGACGTTTTACCCACTCAGACGTGAATGGCCACGTGGAGGCCGTGCTCTTAAATGCTTTGAGGCTCTCCAGAACAGGGACTTGGGTTGTGTATGAGACAAATATCAAGAAATCCAAAATTTGCTAAGTTGAAGTGGAATCAGCAGTTTAGGGGAAAGTACATACGGATCACAGTCAAACTACGGTTTATTCTCTTCTTAAATACGGAAATTCGGTCGCAAATATGGCAAGCTCGACAGAGATGTCACGTAACTGAAACGCTAGCCATTACTACTAGCCCCAAGAAGCAGCTCTGTACACCAACGTGTCCTGGCTTATTGACTACATTTAGGGTGAGAGAAACATTGTGCACATTTCCATCTTGGCTGAACTGCCACTTAGCATAGGGCTAATCACGATTTTCAGTGATTCATAACCATTGGCATTTCAGTTTAATACAAGACCAAATCTAATTCACGTCTGGGAAATTAGCCCACAGTTTTAGCTGTAATTAGAAGGGAAGATCTGCAGACGCTAAATGTTAAACTAAATCACGTGGCAGCTCCTTTTATCATACCAGTGTCATAGCTGTCACTAATAAACATCAAACATCTTGTGTGTCGAAGGTTTAAGTGCTTATAGCCCAATTTGGAGTCTAGTAGCACTTTATTTTATATTTAATCAGACTTTATCAGTTTAGTTGACACGTCTAGGTTCCCAAAATTGACTTGTGTAACAAACCGCAGTGCCAGTTCCTTCAGAGCAGCTTGAGGGAGTTGGGCACAAGTCCACAATGCTACTGGCTGTTAGCTCAGGAGTCCTAGCCAATTCTCACAATGCTGTATTGCTGTAGCTTCCTAGTCCTCAACCGCTACAACGATGAGAGAACTGATTTCACATCGTTTATTTATTTAACCTCAGCTGCCCCACTACCTATAAGTTGGTAGAAGTAAACAGGATCTTCCTTACTGAGGCTGGAGGGCTTTCTCAGGAAATACACGCACATGCACACACACTCACACACTAATAATATGAGCGTGATCTGGGAGTCCCAAAATAAATGTCTAATTAATGTCTAATTAGCAAGAGATGAATGAGTGCTTTTGCGCCTGAGCGTTATTACCGCGTCTTGCAGAAGACATGATAACACTTAGATCGTGTTCATGTTCTTTGTTGCTTTGAAAGTCATTTCTCATGATGACATTTGAATTAAAGAGCAGTCTGTTAAAACATTTACGCTACAGCCTCAGCTGAATTTGAGTTACAGTTAGCTGTCAAAATATTTCAGTTACTGCTCTGACTGCAAGAATTTTAAAGTTACAGTCCT
Organism: Pangasius djambal; assembly: GCA_022985145.1. Lineage (NCBI taxonomy): Eukaryota > Metazoa > Chordata > Actinopteri > Siluriformes > Pangasiidae > Pangasius > Pangasius djambal. The sequence continues at coordinate 1,536,009 of CM041004.1, forward strand.
GACGGCTAAATTATTTGACTTACACGCCTGACTGCTGAATTATGAGTCACAGTCCTGACTGCTACATTATTTGAGTTACACTCCTGACTGCTGAATTATGAGTTACAGTCCTGATAGCTAAATTATTTGTCACCATCCTGACTGCTAAATTATTTGAGTTACAGTCCTGACGGCTAAATTATTTGAGTTATAGTCCTGACTGCTGAATTATGAGTCACATTCCTGATGGCTGAATTATTTGAGTTACAGTCCTGATGGCTAAATTATTTGAGTTACACTCCTGACTGCTGAATTATGAGTCACAGTCCTGATGGTTAAATTATTTGAGTTACACTCCTGACTGCTGAATTATGAGTTACAATCCTGACTGGTAGAATTATTGACTTGCAGCTCCAACTGGTTCAACTGTCTGAATACAAGTTCGACTGCCGGAGTATCTAACACACATTGCTGGCTGCTTGAATATTTGAGTTGCATCCCTTGCTTCTATAATATTTAACTCCCAGAACATTTAACTTGCATCCCTGTCAGGTAGAATATTGGAGTTAGACCTCTGACTGCTAGAATATTTTAGTTACAACTCTGACTGCTAGGACATTTGAACTCCAGTCCTGAAGGTCAGGAGATTTAAGTTACAATTACAGCTCCAGCTGATGAAATATCTGATATAGTATACTGTGCTGGATACTAGAATATTTGAGTTATAGACCTTGTTGGTAGAATATTTCAGATATAGCTCAAATAACAGTCTGTACTCTTACTCTTACTCTTACTCTTACTGTAGCATTGTATTTTTCAAGATTTTATTTTTCCCCACTGTGTTTTTTATTTCCTATTTATTCTTTTTAAACATTTTTTTTTTTTGCAGTCTCCTCAGTGAGGGTGCTGGAAAAGACTCGAGTATAACTGTCTCGAGTAATTCTGCCTATTTTCCAATTTTATCCTGTCACTTTGTTTTTAATCTCCTCCTATCGCACTTTGCTTTGCTTTATATCGAAGGACTGGCTACTACAAGATGATATTTGACTTACAATTCGGACTGTTACAGCATCAGATGCCAGAATATTAGAATTACGGCTCTGGTGGACAGAATATTTGACTTACTGCCGTGAATGTTTACGTTTGATTTACAGTTGTGACTCCCAGTATATTTGAATTATAGTTCTGTCTGCGTACAACCCTGGCTTGAGTTGCAGGATCGACTGGTAGAATATTTGAGTTACAGCGCTAGTTGCTAGAAAAGTTGACCTCCAAGAAGATTTAGGTTACAGTCCTGACTGAATATTTGAATTATAGCTCCAGCTGTTGTAATATTTATAATATTTAATACACTATACAGATCTGGCTGCTAGAATATTTTTATTATAGTCAAGGTTGCTAAAAAAAAATGCAGAAGTTTGTCCCCTTACATCCCTGACTTTAAATGTTTTAGTTACAACAGTCGTTTTCCTGTCAGTTAATCTGCTATAAAGTTAAATGAAGCGCCACTCACGTTGGCAAGCGCTGGCTCTTAGAGAAAGAAAATGGCGTTTTAAAGTACAAACATTTCCCACTGGGGAGGAACATCATTAAGACATTGGGCTAGCGTTGTACCTTTTCAGTCTACTTGAGAGGTACTTGAGAGAATAAGTGTGGGTTTCTGAGCATGTTTTCAAGGAATTACAATAAAGTAAGGTGATATATATTAAACCTAAAGCTTTAACATCTCAATAAGCAGCTACAGAAAACACGAGTCCAAAGGTGTAAAGGTTTAAATTCTTTGCGATCAGCAGAACAGCCAAGAAACGTAAGAAAATGTCTGGCTGTAATTCAGTAACTCGGTAGCAAGTCCTCTGTTTCAGCCAATCACATGCATTTATGTCAGTTATTTTGCTGAAGGCAGCTCATCAGACCAGATGACTGCCAAACTAACAACATGACTTCTTTAACCCTTACATGTACAGTGTCCACACTCTGAGACTGACTGTTTTACTGTTTTAATGCAGGTTTTTTTTTTTTTAAAACAAAGAGATTTAAATAAGACTACTCTAATATTTGTCTTGATTTACAGAAGACATCATCTAAATTCTCAGCTAAAAATCTGTAAAAAAAATATATATATATATATATTTCTATAATATAAACTTAATCATTTTTGGACTGGAAAATTTTAGACCTAATTTGTCAGTGAATATGTAGTGAAATTGACATTGCCAGTGTTTTTCAGCAGTAATGTTTTTACCCCGTTTTTATTTTTTACTCCCTTCAGTTACTTTCTAATAGACGTACGTTTTTTGAGAAAACATAAAAATTGATTTGAATTCGAGTGCCATTTTTGGGTAATAAAACCGTCCAAAAGTCTGAAAGTATTCAGCGACGTTCAGATATTAAATGTAAAAATAATTGCAAATCGTTTTATTTTTTTTTTTTTACAAATAGAGTATTGAAATAAATAAATGATTGAACAGGTCGTTGTTTTTAATGCAACGCCATGATGTGTAATTAACACGTCAAAATTTGTTCCGAGTCCGTGCCGCTGGTCGGGGAAGGTAGTAACGTGAAGTGAATCGTCACCGTCGCTAACGTTTAGCGTTCGGTCGTGGTCGCCTCAGATCCAGATCTTTCTAATCGAGGGATTTTAAGTAACTGATCTTTACAAATTTCAGTTGAAAGCTGGTTTGAAGTGTAAAAGCGTTGATGACTCAGATTCAACATATTCTCACTAAACTCGGCGCGTTCTCACGCGTTAGTCAGAGAGAGAGAGAGAGAACGAGGGTTTGATTGTTCAGTGTTTACAGCACTCATAAAGTTATATAATCTAACTGCTACCTGCGAAGCAACAACAGCGGCTGGTGCAGCTGAAGGACGTCGTCGTGTCCTGAAGCCTGCGTGGGTGTTTGTGTGTGTGTGTGTGTGTGTGTGCGCATGATGTGGAGGTGCTTAATGTAGTGTGAGTTAGGCTGTACAGGTGTTCAAGGTGTGTGTGTGTGAGAGAGTGTGTGTATTCAAAGCAGTCAGCGTGCAGTGCTGAGATTTTAAAGCACTAGGAATGGATTGAAATCTTTCATGCTTGTGCTAGAACCTTTTAACGACACGGTATCCATCACGATATGATATTCCTGTGGAGAAAAAAACGGTTTCAGTGGGACCTTTTTAAATTATATTTCCCCACCTGATATCCTGCATTTCCACAAAACAGATTCTGACCCGACTGAAAGGACAACGGCTGGACGAAAGCAGAGTACTTACTAGAAAAGTGACAGTATGACTCGTCTTTGTGGAGTTTCGTTTACGGCAGTTAGGGACGCTCGGATCCAGAAGTGGATTGAATTCTCGGTAGAAAATCATCCTCATGCTAGTTTAAACATTCGATGGTCTGAGAATACCATAAGGATAAAAGCCTGATACTGGAGTTAGTGTGAGAATTAGTACGGCAAATAATACAGTACGAGTTTTATATGTATAAATATATATATATATATATAAATTGTGTAAATTTAGTACTTGTTTAAGTCTCTTTCCTGCGTAGACAATCGTAACCTGCTCGAACCTTCGTATCTTCTCAGCGACGGCCACAACTGACTTTATACGTGAAGTTCATTTTGCAGAAGTTGTCCATTTTGATGTGTGTGTGTGTTATAATAATTGTGTCGAGGAGGTGTTTAACATACGGTAGAAGGTGTATCTGTGTTCATCGCTAACACAAATCAAGTCTACAGTAACGTCGAGGCGATGGAAGAGTGTTCCAGACGAAGTGCTGATCTGCACAGCGGCGGTTTTTTTTCCGTCTGGAGTTTATTTTTCACTTCAGAGTACTCGATCAGGTGTTGTCTCGAGCTGCCAGCTGTTCCGGACTCGGCATCAGTGCGCGCTTCGTAATCAGAAGTGTGTCATGTCGCAAATGATTATGCAAAAGATCTGAAAATTCCTCTGCATGAGACTGAAATCAGAATCAGAACAACAAGAACATGGTGGAATAAGTTCTGGGCTCGGGTTCATAAAGTTTACTACCAGATCACAGCAGTAAGGCATCCGCTACGACTGTCATTCCCTCACTAGCCAACAAGCTACTAAAGGCGGAGCTTATTCTAGACCAATCATAAGTTGAAATCACGCTAACGTGACAGTAGATTAAAGTGAAATTCTGATTCGGAATTACATTAAATATGTGAACGTGGAATATAACGTGACTGTACAGCGGATGTCGGCTACTCATCTGACGTGAACGTTTCATGTTTATTAATTGTAAATAGTTAACTGTAGAAGCTGTGGCTTCATCTTGCAAGCGTTAAACCCTGCTGCAGGTGTTGCACAAAACCAAAAACTCAAGAAATCGTAACAAAAAAATAAATAAATAAACGTTTCTTTAAAAAAAAAAAAAAATGCAACACTAATGTTTTTACGTATTCACGTATCGCTGAAATGTCTTTGAGAATCGTGATATTTTTATGTCACGTCGCTCAGCCCGAGGTGTTTCCGGGGGGTTTTAAATATAACCATGTGGTGAACTTCAAACTTTTTCAAGATAACAAAGTAATTTCCGATAACAAACATGTCCAGTGTATTCTATTTGTCTTATGACGTGCAAACAGTTAAGCTGTTAACCTCGAAGTTCCCAGTCGTGTGAACTTTAGACTCCGTCTAGCTGCTGCTGCGGAACTTCATTACGAGTTGCGTAAACGAACACCTTACTGCTGATCTCTTAATAAACTTTACGCTGAAGCCTGGCCGTGATTCAGCTGATGTGATCGAGGTGAGAGTTCTGACCCGGGGTGAGAACCTGGGCTCGGGATGGTCTCGGCTCCAGCCTCGGATGTTAAACAGGTCCTATTTGTCTTGCAGATCTTTTGCAGAGCGCACGGCGCACCTCACGGACAAGTATGTGTCTCTTTGCCAAAGCTCTCTCTTTCTCTAAACACTCACACACACTTACACACACACACACACCCCCCTCCTAATTAAGTCCTCTTCTAAGGTTTCTACTGAGGCCATGAGAACGTCCTGATGCAGAAGAAAGAGATCTTCTAGGCTAGTTCTCCAGGAGTGTGTACTAGTCTTCTAGATCCAGTTTAACGGTAGTTATTAGCAAAAGTGTTCTTGTTGAACTAGTGACCAAGATTTATTACAGGTTTTAGGATTGTTTCAGTTAATCCATGTTTATTCTCCCAACAAGCTACTTCGTTTAAATATCTTAGATGTCCATAGACCCGTGGTTTTCCCCATCGTCGGATTAATGAACTGCACTGAAACGTGTAAACTGGATTTTTGCAGTAATCCGATTATGTAATTTTGTACACATCGTAAGTCCGGTTAGCGGCGCTTGCATAAGAGGGATATTTAGATGTAGAGTTAAGAAACATTTATATCACTAGTCAAGCATTTATGATGTCGTCCCCCGGGTGCTTGGACCCCGAGCATTACCTCTATCTGTGTGTGATAAGCAACGAGCGTTTTGTGTTAGTGACGGCCGTGTGTGTGTGTGTGTGTGTGTGTGTGTGTGTGTGTGTGTGTGTGTCGGTAGGTGGTAAACGCGGCCCGGAGCTTGATGATGACGAGCTGCTGAGTCTGAGTAAGAGGCTGGTGGAGGATGCCGTGTCGCGCGCCGTGCAGCAGTACATGGAGGAAACGCAGCAGAACGGCTCCGCCCCCAAAGACGAGGCCCCGTCCAAAACCACCCCCAAATGACAGCGTGACCTCTGACCTCAGACCTTCACCTGCCTGGGTGGAGCCCCGGGTCACGCCTCCTCCTCCTCCACACGTCCTCCCCTGCTTGAGGGGAGACGGATTTGTGCGTAAGAATGACGGGGAAAAGTGACTATGCGTAGACGAACCGGATCTGGCGGAATTTTCTATGCAGATTCTTTTGCACACGGACATCGAATAAAACGATTATTATTATGAATTTTTTTTTTGATCGATTAGAAAGGAAAACTGAGATGCGATTAAAAACTCGTCTGATTCGAGACCATGGCGATATCGAACTGCACCTCTGGACCTCGACAGGAACGGACGCGTGCTTTAAAGCGTCAAAACTGCGTTCCTGCGCGAGAGCATTACATGATGAGGATTTCTCATGGCCTCCAGTGTTAAGCGTATTTTGTGTATGTGTGTTTTTGTTTTTAAAAACATAACAAGCCTTGTTTATATGTTTGTGCACCCTTTAGGCCGCGTGTGCGATGCGCAGTGGGTCGGGAGGATGCTGGACTCAGACAGAGAGAGTGTTTACAGGAGAGCGAGGGAATTTAAGACACTGTTAGGACGAGCAGAAGTACGAGCGCGAATCGCACGAGAACTGAGCGTGACCAGGACACACACACACGACACACACAACACATAACACACACCAGCAACCTAAACTCACACACCCAGTCACATCATCCCTCATCAAACGAAACCTTTAGACTAAAGCAGATTTAGAGCATTAAATGCTGGACAAAGACGAATTTTAATTAAAGTCAATATTTTTTTAAGGAACGCTGATTCACTCGAGGTAAATGTGTACATTTAATTTTTATCTGGACAAAATGAAATTTAAAAAAAGAAAAAAAAGAAAGAAATCTTCTGTGGTATAAAAGCTTAATGTATCCGATCCGGAGTTTGAGGTTTTGTTCTTTCCCACTTCCAGAGTGGCCTTAATCACGAACCAGAAGTTTATTTTATTTATTTTTCACAGTCGAGTGGTTTTTATTTTAATATTAAACGATGCACAAGTTTTCACCTGATCCTTAATTACTGATTTGTTTCAGCTTGTGTTTACGCTCTGCTGTGGTTTCTGTTCATCTCCAAATGTTATTGATTAAAAGCCAAACCGAAACCGCGACGTCGCCGTCCTGCCGCTTCCTTCCTTCCTTCCTTCCTTCCTTCGCTCGCTCGCTCGTGTGTTTACTAATCACTTTATTTTTAAATCTCAGAAATTCATAGTGGATGATTTTTTTTTTTTTAAGAGATGATTCCACTGCTGAGTCGCTCTGTCTTATACGAGTGTTAATAAACATTTTTTTGGTCTTTTCTAACGTGTCGTGGTGTGTTCTGTTCTCTTCTCTTCTGTATTTTATCCGGATCTGATCGCCTCCTACGCGGAACGGAGGAATTCCACTGCTGGAGAATGAACACCGTATTTCCTGGACTATAAGACAAGCCATTTTACAAACCCACTAGAACGAACTCAAATTTTGTGCTTTAACCTATTTGTCATATCGTATATTTTACTGCTGGGCTGCTACTCCAGTAGTTATGGTAATTTGTCTATTTGTTAGTGTGTTAATTAGACGAACTATTGTAATGACTAAAGTAGCACATCAATCGTAAAACACACCAACAATTAGACAAACTACTGTAAGTACTGGAGTAGTTTGTGTTTACTGTTCTACTCCAGTAGTTACGGTAGTTTATGTATTCGTGTGCACACAGTAGGTGTACTACTTCAGTTACTTAGGTAGTTTGTCCTTTTCTTTGTGTGCTAATCAAGTAATTACGTAGTTGGCTTATTAGTGCGTTTGTTGTAGGCGTGCTACTCCTGCACTTACGGTAGTTC
>CM041004.1:1543621-1565416 GCA_022985145.1 Pangasius djambal
CTTATTAGTGCGTTTGTTGTAGACGTGCTACTCCTGCACTTACGGTAGTTCGATTACTTATTAGTGCGGTTGCTGTAGACGTGCTACTCCTGCACTTACGGTAGTTCGATTACTTATTAGTGCGGTTGCTGTAGGCGTGCTACTCCTGCACTTACGGTAGTTCGATTACTTATTAGTGCGTTTGTTGTAGGCGTGCTACTCCTGCACTTACGGTAGTTTGTCGTATTTATTACACTTAATGTGTTTACAGTAGGTATGCTACACTATCATTTACGGTATTTTGTCTATTTGTTAGTGTTTACAGTATGGGTGCTACTCCAGTAATTACGGTAGTTTGTCTATTTGGTAGTGGGTTTAAAGTAGGCATGGTAGTCCAGTAGTTGTTGTTGTTTTTCTGTTTGTTAGTGTGTTTATGGTAAGCTTGCTACTCCAGTATTTACGGACGCTTGTGTATTTATGTATTTACGGTAGGCATGCTACTTCAGTAGTTACGGTATTATGTCTGTTTGTTAGTGTGTTTATGGTAGGCCTGCTACTCCAAAAATGTAGTTTTTTTGTCCTTTTGTTAGTGTGTTTACTGTCAGGATGATACTTCAGTATTTACAGTAGTTTGCCTGTTGGTTTGTTGATGCTAGGTGCGTTACTTCAGCAGTTATGGTAGTCTGTCCGTTTTATTAGTGTGTTTCTGGTAGTTGTGATACTGCAGTCATTACGATAGTTTGTCTTTATCAGTGTGTATGTGGTAGATGTGCTACTCAAGCAGTCATTCCAGTATGTCCTTGCATTACTGCGTACATCAGGCTTGTCAAACGTGCCACACATTAATATTAAACATTAGAGTTAATGCTTAACGGAGTTAGTGCACTCGCACTCTCTCACCCTGGACACATTTTAAAGCATGAAACAATGACGGCGGCCCACAGGAAGAAGGACAGACGTGTCCTCAACCTTGCTCATGTGATGTGAGAGCTAAAGCAGAACAGGTCGTGTTCTCACACTGCTCCGAGGCAGTAAATCAATAAAAGGACCAGACTATCTCGCGTCTTATCTGCTGCGCCAGAGGAACGCAGGACAGAGCCAGCGTATCAGTGGAACAGCGTCTATATATCACAGCACGTATAAAACGCGCAGAGGTCGAGGTTCGCTCGGTGGATTAGGGCTGAGCCGACACCTTCGGTTCAGGGTTGGAGGATTGAAATACATGACCCTGACGTGGACACGCCTGCTTTATGGCCAGAGCACGGTGAAGACCGTGTCTCAGCCTGACCTCACGTGGTTAATGAGTTCTAAGAGGCCTGGATTTGCTGGAACGTCGGAACGTTTCCCGGAAAACTTGTAATGTCACGTGGAATACCTGCAGAGCGAGTATGGTCGCACGGAGGGAATCAGAAAGGTTCTAGACAAAACCCTGAACAAGGTTTTGCTACCGGTGAAGGTTCCAGGTAGAACCCCGTTCCATCCGAACGAGCGCTTTTGAGAATCTAGGGCTTTCGATAAAACACTGTGTGCTAATGTTTTAAGGATGAAGCTTTTGTGTATTAACAGACGTTTTAAATTATTCAATTATCGCTTGTCGAATTTTTCCTACCCATTTCCCACTTAGTTCTCTAATCTACATCTAATCTCAAAACGCTACATTTGTTTCAAGACGTTATCACCATCGGCTGGTAATATTAAACTACGCTGCGGCTACGCTAGACGACAGCTACACGTGAAGGACAAAAAAACATGCATTCATATTTTTCTTTTAGTATTTGGTTTGATTAGCGTGATGCCGCTGTAATGCAATTCGTTAATGCCAAGAAAAGACGACACTTCCAGAATGCTTAGCTAAGCTAAAAAAAGATAAATAAATTGAAAAAAGTAGCTACTTCCATCAGGGATGTTTGCTCTTCTGTTTTTTACGATTACACCACAGCGCTGTTGAGTTCTATACTCTGATTGGTCAGAAGGTGTTGATTAGTTTTCTATAACAGCAGCTCTGACAGTAGCGCAGGTTTATATTAATGCGCTCGCTCTGAAACGATATCGTTTCTATAGTAACAGCTCATTCACAGGGACGTGTACGACGGACGCGTCACGTAAACGGACTGGAAAATGGGAGCAGTCGTTGATCTGTGAGGAGACGTTTATTTAACGTTTATGGAAGGAGTCTCCAGTGTCAGCGCTTTGGAACAGTCAGAGGTAAAGCTGTAACTTATAAGCTGTTTTCCGACATCTTCAGAAAAGAGGCGTTTATGCTTTTTTTTTTTTCTTTCTTGGAGTTTTTCGGTAACATGACAAACTGCGTTTTTTTTTTTTTTTTGTCTTATTAACTTACAGAGAGGGAGAAAAGTGAGGCTGATGAGGGAACGACCGTTTATAGCTGCTATAACGTAAGTGAGAACAGGAACTGACTTGTTTCACAGACGTTGCACGGCATTAAGCGTAAACAGAAATGGATATAAAGTATGAGGTGTTGTTCTTTAACAAATGAGAAATTGAAATCTTTGGTAAAAATGCTGTGGTGTAAGAGGAATAAAACACCTCAGGACGTGCTGTTATAGGAACTGCAGAGTAACAGTAACCACAGGAGCAACTCTGCTTCATCGTAGGTAGTGAACTGAACTGCACTCGGCTACATCTGAGAGAGAAACGTGTATTCGGTGGTTCTCAGATCTCTAATAACCACACACACACACACACACACACACACACAGCGCTGTTTCTATAAATGTCCCGAGGCAAATCCAATAACCGGATTCACACAGCGTGAAACAGCAGCGAGCGACAGCCGTATGCCATCATTACCCCCTAATTACACTGCGAGAGAGAAACACTGTCTCAGCGTCACCGCTTTATCCACACAGATATAGATTTTATGTTTCGCCACACAGACGTTTGCGTTCACGCGGCGCCAGACATGACTCGCGTCCTGATGTGCTCATCCTCTAAGCTGCTGCTCGTTAAAAAGTCCAAAAGGACACCACCACCCCTCGCTCGCACAGATGCGTTCAACTGACTGCAGACAGCAGGATGAGAAAGCGTGGCTGACGTCGCTGCTGCCTCATGATCCCCGCGTGTCACGTCCCCGAGCTCGCGAGTACAAAAGACGTCTGTTCGATTCCATTCTTTACGGCCCACGTGGGAATTTTAGCTTGCAGCGTCATGGAGTAACACAGACACACGTGTCTTAAAACACGTGCGACACAAACAGCAAAATTACAAAACCATAGCTAGTACACGTAATTGTGTTCCTCTCCTTTATTAAAGAACAACACGTCACACTTTTTATCCGTTTATAGTCGCATTTAGCGGTGTGAGAACGTCCGTGAGATGAGTTAGTTCCTGTTCTCACTTACGCTATAGCAGCTATAAGCAGTCGTTCCCTCACAAGCCTCACGAAATAAATTTATTATTAAATTTGAAATCCCACCTACATATCTGCATATATTAATTTCATAAATGAAAAAAAAACAGAACATTTTAATTGTGTGTATAATTTATTTAAAATAAAAACGACTCACGATATTAAGAAACGCCGTCGTGTCCAGCTTCAAGCCAGTGCGGGAAATTTTTGGGAAACTTTGGAGGCTGAGGGAAAAAATCTAGTTGATTAATGTAATATTGGCGATCAACTGGATCCTACAAAATGGTGATCTTTTACATCGTATAAAGAAACTCCAGAATATTATAAGTTCAGAAATTTGAAAAATCTTGGAATAAAAGTGTAAATGAAACGAATACATCAGTAAACTGGCTGTTTCTACATTTTCCATGTAATGTACATTACATTCTGTATGTAATATTTAAAACTCCAGACATGGAGGGAGAAAACACGAAGGTGTGATGAGCCACTGCAACTTCCACTGCAAGTAATTCCAGCAATCTGGAAAACGACTAGAGTCCAAAAAAATGTGCCTCAGAGAATCAACTGAACCAAAAAAAAAAACCTGGCTTGAATTATTTTCGTTTGTGCCTCTGAGACGGAGAGAGACATAGAATGAGAGAGAGAGAGAGTGTGAGGGAGAGAGAGAGAGAGAAAGAAACTGAGAGAAAGAATCACAGAGAAAGACTGATAGAAAGACTGATAGAGACAGAGAGACAGACAGAGAGAGACAGAGAGACAGACAGAGAGAGAAGAGAGACAGAATGAGAGAGAGAGAGAGAGAAAGAAACTGAGAGAAAGAATCACAGAGAGACTGATAGAAAGACTGATAGAGAGAGAGACAGACAGAGAGAGAAGAGAGACAGAATGAGAGAGAGACAGAGAGCGACATGGAGAGAAAGAGAGAAACAGAGAGAGAGAGAGATGGAGAGAAAGAGAGAAACAGAGAGAGAAAGAAAATCACAGAGAAAGACAGACTGATAGAGACAGAGAGATGGAGAGAAAGAGGGAGAAACAGAAACAGAGAGCGTGAGACAGAGAAAGACAGAGAGAGAGATGGAGAGAAAGAAAGAATCACAGAGAAAGACAGACTGATGGAAAGAGAGACAGAGAGAGAGATGGAGAGAAAGAGAGAAAGAGATTCACAGAGAAAGACTGATAGAGAGAAAGACTGATAGAGAGATGGAGAGACAGAGAGAGAGAGAGAGAGAGAGAGAGAGAGAGAGCACTTCAGTTTATCTTTCCTACATTCCTCACAGAGATAATCATCCTGCTGCTGATCCTTCTGCTGATGGCACACGACGGAGGAAAGACTGCAGTCTGAACTGCGGAGAGAGAAAAACCAGGAGACACAAATTCACACAGCGCTGAAAGAGTGAACGCTTTCCTGAAAAACTCCCCCAGACCAGACGAGGCCTGAACACGCCTCTGAAATCCCGCCTGAGATCGGGACAATATTCCACCCAGTGAAATCTGTTCCGAAGATAAAATCTCTAAAATCAGTTGCTTTAACGTATCTTTACTTTTAAATCAATTTTATTCAGTCTTTGTTTTTGATGCTCAAGACAACTAAAAATGGTTCTCCTACACCGTTACCCATGTTGGAAAATTGTACGAATATGCAAATTAGGTCTGCTTCAGCCTCGCCCACTCTGCCACGTGGAGAAAGGTTCTCCGGTCTGTCGAGAGCAAAAGGAAACGTTTTTACATTTGGCAGAAACCCAACAGCGCTGATCATCGCTGTGAAGCATGGTGGTGGTAGCATCGTATCGTAGCTGAGTTCTACTTCATAATAAACAGTTCCTCCATTTAAAAAAAAATTTTTTTTACTGAACAACTACGACAGCCACGCCCACTTATTTTCTACTGGCTCTCAAGACTGAGCTTCATGAATTCCCAGGTCAAAGTTCAACTCGATGAAGTCATCCCGTGTCCTTTGCCCTTCAGTGAATGGTTTTATTTGCATTCAGTTAAACCACAAATATTTCCACCTTCACACTCAGTGCTGGATTAAATCTGTTCACTAAAGATAGCTTACTTTATTCTAATAACATTTTTTAAAAAGTATCAAACAAAGCTAGCTAGCTTTTTAGAAGATGATGCTAATCATCCATCCATCTAACAAGCAATTAGCTCAATAACCTTCTAAAGTGCTAAATTACACTTCGTACACTTGGAAACAAAGCTAGCTACTAGCTAACTGTGCTTGGGTTTGTTCTTATTACAGTATGTTGCTAAACACAAATCTAGAATATAGTGTTTTTGTTAGCTCTCAAGACTGAAGCTAAGAATTCATAGGTCAAAGTTCACGTAGATGAAATCGCCCCATGTCCTTTCAGCTTCGGTGAAATTTTTTTTTAATTTGCATTTGTTGTGTCTGCAGTTTTAGCGAAACGAGAGAGAAAGAGGGAGAGAAAGTGTAGTTTGTAAATGCAACCGTTAAACCATAAATATTGGCACCTCTGATAATGCAGCCTGATCTGTCAACATCACAACAGAGATTTATTTAAAAATCACGTACACAGCTACATTACACCACTAAACTTTAAGGCTAAGGACGGCGCGATGACGAGCTGAAAAGAGTCTCGTTATTTAATCAAATCTCACTCTTCTTTGTACTTTGCATGGATCTGACCTTTAAAGTCTGCATCATCCTCTGAATTAATGCTGTTTATACTCTGCCTCGACAAACAGCTCCCTCTCTGACTGCCGTTCCTCGGGAGCGTTTGGTCAGGGCCCATTAGCTTTGTGTGTGTGATGGAGCGGTGGGGTTTCCATCACAGTGTCACGTCTGATCTCTGTGTGTCTGATCTCTGTCACACACACACACACACACACACAGAGAGAGAGAGAGAGAGGGACAACTGTCTCATCGCTCATCTTTTCCCTTTAAGGCAGACAGCCAAGTGTTTCGCGTTCTGCCCTGCTGTGTGAGCAAGCTGCTAACAACGATGATGTTTACACACACACACACACACACACACACACACACACACGCACGGACGGACGGATCTCCTCAGTAGGGCTACAGACAGCAAAATTAAAATTTTCAGTAGTTTGGTTCTATGTTTCATTTTTACTGCCCTTCTCATTAGCCATCCCATAATAATAATAATAATAATAATAATAATAATAATAACAATAACAACTCTTCCTTTTTTTTAATCTGTGGTGATTAATAAAAACCTGCCCTTTTAAATTTCAATTAATAGTCTAATTGTCTTAAAACTCATCCTGTTGAAAAAAAATATCTAATGGTTTCCATCATGTGATGTAAACGAGCTTAATGGTTTCCATTAGGGATGTTCTTGTTACTATAGCTGTAGATGATTATAATCAGAAGAAAATTAGATAAATATCAGGAAATACCACTACAGACTAAAACTTAACACGCCATCGGCGACCATTAAACCGCCATCACACACCGCCAGAACCGCATTTAAAACCCATTAGGAACCAGTACAGATCTCTACTGGCTTAATGATCGCTTCGGCAGGATGGCTGTCGAAAGCTGATGCGGATTTAGCACTGGACAGAAACGACAGATCAGCGTGTGGAACCTCACGTCGCCAACCCGAGCCAGAACAGCATCCACAAAAACTTCTAGCGCTAATGTGCACGTGGTTACCTCTGCTGCGTACGTGAGGGGTCACGTACGAGGTATCGCTCGGCCGTCGTACTCGGCGCCAGATCAAATCTGTTCGCTAAACATCTGCTCGCTCGGTAGCTTGCGTGCAGCAACATGCTAACATCGGAGAATAAACAGCTCTAGAAAAGCATTAAACAAAGCTAGCTAGCTAACGTGGCACGGTTTTCTAGTTTGTAACTAGCAAACAGTTCCATATCTCTCTCTCTCTTTAAAAAAATAAAACTATCTAGTGCTACACTGAGGAGTTCTTACTAGGGTATGTTGCTAAGCATAAATCAAACTAACATCTAGCTTCTTAAAAAAAAGTATTAAATAAATCTAGCTATCTTTTAAATAAGACACATCTGAAAAGCAAATGAACGAAAGTAGTAAATAAAGCTAGCTCACGGAAAGGAGTTTTTATTCTACTATGTTGCTACACGTAAATCAAACTAGCATATAGCTCCATGAAATATAAAGAAAACTCAGTAGCTTTTTAAATAAAGCATAAATCTCACTAGCAAACAGTTCTATAAAATAAAGTATTAAAGAAAACCAGCTAGCTAACGTTACACTGCGGTATGTGATAAAAGCTAGCATGAAGAGCTGTATAGCTAGTTAGCTTGACTGGCTATTTAGCTATAAAGAACAGAGTGTTTTCAAGAGAGTGAGAAGGTGTGTGTGTGTGTGTGTGTGTGTGTGTGTGTGTGTGTGTGAGCGCGCATGTCAAACATTCAAACAGTGCAATAAAGTTTGATTTACTGCAAGTTCATTATTCAGATAATTTGTGAACAGATGCCGTGTGTGTGTGTGTGTGTGTGTGTGTGTGTGTGTGTGTTTGTGTTCCCACTCATTTCTCACAAATTGGTCCAGCACTACCTGGCCCCATCTCCATGACAACCTCCAACCAGGCAATTACAGCAGCAGGCCTTTTGTGAATGAAATTTATTCACGAGCAAAGTGACGGATGAGTGCGGGGAACAACTACGATGGAGAGAGGAGTGATGGAGAGAGGAGTGAGGTGTGGTGGAGAGAGGAGCGGTGG
This sequence comes from Pangasius djambal, assembly GCA_022985145.1. NCBI lineage: Eukaryota > Metazoa > Chordata > Actinopteri > Siluriformes > Pangasiidae > Pangasius > Pangasius djambal. The sequence goes on from CM041004.1 coordinate 1,551,662, forward strand.
AGAGAGGAGCGATGGAGAGAGGAGCGATGGAGAGAGGAGTGGTGGAGAGAGGAGTGAGGTGTGGTGGAGAGAGGAGTGATGGAGAGAGGAGTGAGGTGTGGTGGAGAGAGGAGCGATGGAGAGAGGAGTGGTGGAGAGAGGAGTGAGGTGTGGTGGAGAGAGGAGCGATGGAGAGAGGAGTGAGGTGTGGTGGAGAGAGGAGTGGTGGAGAGAGGAGTGATGGACTAAGGAGTGATGGTGAGAAGAATGATGGAGTGAGGAGCGATGGAGAGAGGTGTGAGGTGTGGTGGAGAGAGGAGTGGTGGACTAAGGAGTGATGGCGAGAAGAATGATGGAGTGAGGAGTGACGAGGTTCCAGTGGAGAGTTCTTGATGAGGATTAGGGGCCACGCCCGGCTCCCAGGTGACATCAGAGGCTAATCAGAGAGAAAGGGCACTCGAGCTTGCTAACCATCATCATCATCATCACCATCACCATCACCACCATCATCATCATCGTCGTCATCATCACCATCATCATAATCTTCGGCCAGCAGGACGGAAACAGAGCTGCAGATACAGGCCTAGGAGGAGCTTCCTGTTCCAGAAGCCCCTAATGCAATCCCCTGCAGACTGAGAGAAGGCTAAGCTCTTTATCTGATTCTGATTAGAGACAGTACATGCCTAGAGCAAACACAAGCCAGAAACAAGAAGGAAATGAACACACACACACACACACACACACACACACACACACACCTGGATTTTGATTGGTCAGAAGATGATGAATTTGCACTTGCTCTAATACGTTATGGTTTCTATAGTAACAGCTCATTCACGGCGACTCGTACGGCAGACGCTCCACGTAAACGGATTAAAAACGTGTCAGCGTTTATTTAACATTTATGGAAGGAGTCTCCAGTGTCAGGGGTAAAGCTGTACCTTTAAAGTTTTCCGACATCTTCAGGACAGAGGAGTTTCTCGGTAACAAGAGAAACGAGAGAGAAGAGAGAAGAGAAAGCGAGGCTGGTGAGGGAACGACTGTTTATAGCTGCTGTAACGTAAGTGAGAACAGGAACTCACCTGATCCGTGGACGTTCCACAACATTACGTGTAACTATAAACGGATAAAAAGACAACGTGTGGCTCATTACAGCCACATTAACATTGTAAATGTTGGCAAACTGTTTAGTAGACGTGCTGTTACAGGAAAATAATCAGCGTTGGGGTGGTAACGGTGACTTCATCACATCACATCACATCACATCACACCTCCCTGTGACTGATTAGTTTCCTCTGACCGCACACCCCAAAGTGTGTTATTCCTTACTAATCACCACAACACAATTGCTTCAATTTCTAAATAAATAAATAAAAGTCTAACACTGCTGAATGTAGTCTAACAACAGTGATGCTGAAGGTGTGTGTGCTGTTTCTCTCCAACACACACACACACACACACACACACACACACACACGCACACACACACTGATTACTCAAAAGTGTGTTCAAGAGCTCCTGATGTCTGATTATCACGTGCTGCCACTCATCAGAGCCGGACAGGAGCGCTGCACCGCTGATAAGAAGAGGCCGCGATCACACGGAGGAATAATTAACACGCCTGATAGAGAGAAAAAGAAAAGAACATACGGTCCAGACGGAGAGGAACCTCAGGGTCACGTCTGCCAGCAGTGGAAGCTCGGCGATTAAAGGAAAAGTTGATGATTATTATTATTATTTATTATTATTTTTTTAAAAAGTATTTCACTGAAGCTACGAGGCTAATGTAGCTAAAACGTAATACAAGTCTCTCACCCTAAATAAAAAAGCAACTTCACGCTGTAGCTGAACGCTGGAGTGGTTTTAAAGGAGGCGGCCATCTTGGAAAATCCCTTTTTTTTCCCCTTTTTTGGCTCAGAACAGTTTGATATAACTCCGCCCCTCTTTGCTCCGCCCCCTAAAGACTGAAACAGAAAGCGATGCGGACGATTCCACTCTGCGCTCATACACACACCCAGACGTTGATTATTTTCCTCTAACAGCACGTCCCCCCAAGTGTTTTATTCCCCTTATACCACAGCAGCTTACCAAAAATTACATTTTTTTTCTCTAATCGATTAAACACCACCACGTGATACTTTTTATCCATTTGATGTTGTGGAACGTCTGTGAAAGCATCATGTTATCGAGAAGCGCAAACTCCTCCGTCCTGAAGATTTTGTAAAATTTAAACTTACAGCTTTTCCCTCTGACACTGGAGACTCCTTCCATAAATGTTAGATAAAAGTCTCCTTACAGAAAACTTCACCAGATCATTAATTGATTACGAGTTTTTTTTTTTAAACGTGTTTATGTGCAGCTTCTGCTGTACGAGGCCCTGTGAATGAGCTGTTGCTATAGAAACCATAAGGCTTTAGAACGAGCGCATTAATATAAACCTGTTACAGGAAACTAAATCAGCTTCAGCTACTAAACGTGACTGATCAGCTACATTTGGTGGAAATGGGATTTTAACCCTGGTTGATACTGACTGCTTGGAAATGTGTCTGTGTTTAAAAGTAATTGCCCCCTCAAGGAGCTGGAGTGCTCCCTGAGTGACGGTCTGAGCTCAAAGCGGCTGCTGCGGCAGCTAAAGTGCTAATCCTGGGATCTCTGTGGATCTGTGTGTGTGTGTGTGTGTGTGTGTGTGTGTGTGTGTGTGTGTGTGTGTGTGTGTGTGTGTGTTTGGAGAGTGTTTGGATCGATATTAGCCATGTAGCTGCCGTAACACACACTTTACTAAAATGACAGACGTTTTTATCCGGTCGCATTGTGCATCAGACGTCATTCACCTGGGGTTTGCAAAAGAAGCCTTGCAGAGTAATACACTCAATTTCAAATGTTTGTGTGTGTGTGTGTGTGTGTGTTTAACACAGACCCACAGCAAGGCAGGAGATACCTCACACACACACTCAGTCTCTTTGATGCTCCCTGTTGCCATGGAGACACGGTCAGGATGGGAAAAAAAAACGGAGCAGCAAAAGAAAGTGGCACTTTTTTTTCCATTCAGTCTGAAATGATGGAGGTGGAGAGAGAGAGAGAGAGAGAGAGAGAGAGTGACTGAGATAAAAAGAAATTGAGAGAGACAGAAAGAGGAAGAGAGAGAGAGAGAGAGAGAGAGAGAGATTTTTTCATTTATCTTTTGAAGCTTTTCCCCCCCCATCATGGCTGACTTCCAAAAAAGAAAAAAAATCAAAGGAAGGCAAACCGAACAATGAAAAATGGCACTGATTGCAAATCGAAACCGAACTAAGCACACTGTCCCCCCCCAAAAAAAAAAAAAAAAGCTACAACCACACCCCGAAATTTTATTTGTAACATAATCTGCAACACTATAAACTCTCGCTGCGAAACAAAAGCAAGCGCTCATGAAACTGACACGAGGAGCTGAAGGTGCTACAGAGACGCAGCTCCAGGACACGAAAGGAAAGCAACTTGTTGTTGTTTTGAAGAAACCCTCTGAAGGCTGACATTAAAACACATCAAAATATCAAATCTTCAAGTGCGGATCTCCCCGAAAACCTGTGCAGGGTAATGAACAGCGCTCAACCACGCTAAACGCTAATAAAGGGCCCTCCATCTCGCTAACATTTAAAACTACGAGGATGACAGCAGTCGGCTTAAAGTAATGCCATAACGGAATGTAACGCTAGCGGCTAGCGGCTAGCCCAACACCATGTCATTCTGGCAAGCAAGCAGCTAGCTAGGAGTTAGCGCTCAGTTAGGAGCACGTAACGTTAAATATTTAGCTAGCTTTCCCAGCAGAATTTGTCAAATTGTCGATGGCTTGGACTTTTAAAGCGTATACGCGGTATGAAGCCAAGCAAAGGTGTTCTGTTGTAGCCTACGTGACGTAACGGTAATATATCAAGCTGGGAAACTTGAGCTAGCACTCCTAGCATGCAGAATCTAACGCTAACGCTTTGAGATAGCTGGCTCTGACGATCGCCTCCAGGTATTTCAGCAGCACTTTAAATATCCGAGCACGGTGCGGCGAGCAGGAACAACCTCAGGAACCTCTCACCACAATTACACCTTACACCAGGAGATCCCAAACCAGCTAGCTGATTTATAAACCGGGGTCATGAGAGGAACTCAGGAGGAACTTCGTCTGTTTTACTAATTTATATCGCACATATTGAGCCGACTGTGAGGACAAAACTGTCAACATTCTCAGCTCATCGACCTCCTCTAGTTCCTCGAAAAACATCAAGTGAGCCAGCAGCAGTCAAGTCGACAGCATGAACATGAAAATACGCTGAAGCGCTGATTGAAGATGGATTTACGAATGAGACAGTAAATTAGCAGGAGAAACCAAAATGGCTCGCTGTAGCAGAAAATTCATCACGTGCCTTAGCGCTCATTCCAAAAGAGTTATTAAACATCAGCTAACCAGCTAGCTACATTCTAGGTTATCCGAGTTAGCCGATTATTCTCCTTACGACGCGGTGTTTAGCGGATTAGCGAGCCATGCAGAATCAGGCATGATGAGGCTCTGAAGCGTTTAACACTTGAATACTTGACCGTGTTCATCTGCAGATACTTTCTGAAGCCCTCTTTTCCACCCGAGAGGTGATCAGATACAGCAGTTTTGTCGCTGCGATTGAGGACGTAAAGAAAGAAAAGAGAAGTAGAGGAATTTTCGGTGGGTTTGTCAAACGCCTTTACTTTTACGCCTCGGCTTTAATCCGTCTCTGATCCTGCAGCGTCTCAGTGAGTAATCTGTGACTCAGATTAACATCTCCTTCATCTTGCTCATCAGTGTAATGAGCCACGGCGTACATGTGGAGTGGACAGACGCCGAGAGTATGTGTGTGTGTGTGTGTGTGTGTGTGTGTGTGAGTGAGAGAGCGTGTCGCATCTTAACCCATCGGTAATGAGTTAATCCAGTTAATGAAGGAGCTTAACCTGACTGTCCCGTCCTCATTGCTTCTGCGGACGAATAAGATTTTAACACGTTTACTGACTGTTACAAAAGCACTGGCACTGGAGACTCCTTCCATAAAATGTCTCCTTAAGTTAAGAAATCTTCACCATATCGATGATTACACATTGTTTTTTTTAAAAATCTGTTTATTATTAGTGAAGAGTTCACTGTCCAGGTCCCTGCGAATGAGCTGTTGCTATAGAAACCGTAACATCGTAAAGCGAGCGCATTAATATAAACCTCTCTGAAGTTTAGCGAAACCGTCTACTTTCGATTTTTTTTTTTCTTTTTTCTGAAACCGTTCCTTTAAAATAAACGGCCCTGTGATTAAAGTGCCTTTAAACATCTGGTCTGATTGTACACAGCTGTCTGAAGAAGGATGAAGGAAATCTCTGTAATCTCTATAAAGGTTTTGTAATCATGCCCCCAGACAGAGACAACACAGATAATCCTGACCTTGTGGGGACATTCGGTCCTCAGTAAACTACAAAAACACGCGCACGCACACACACACACACACACACATTAATGCAGAATAAAAAATCTCTTCCTTAAGCCATCGGTCTGACGGTCAGTCGAGTAACCATGGTAACATTTTGAGTTTTTGGAGGTGGGGGCCGATGTGTTCAAAGAACGAAGCGGCAAGTTATTTTCTGATAAGGAACGCTAATCTCCACACACTCACACACACACACACACACACACACACACACACATAGATACAGGATAATAATACCTATATGCAGGTGAGTGCTGGAGATTTCAGCGTACAGGGGAATTCCACCTGAACGTTTTTTTTTGCATTAATTACCCTGTCAGTCAACCACTCATTTTAGCATTCCTCACACAAACACATCACACACACACACACACACACACATCACACAACTGTATTTTCCAACACAGCTAGTCCAGGTCCGATATCCGTGTAAGGATTTTGACATTATGCCCATGTATTAGCGTCTTTACGGTAGCTGTGCGGTGAAATTTTCACTGTCGTTAAAAGAGCAGCAACCAAACAGGCCAAAGCTAGTTATAATGTAAACAAGGTCCTTCTAGCAACGTCCGTCCGCTCGGCGGCCATCTTGGAGCAGTTTTTTTCTGCCACACAAGACCAGGCTCCTATCTCCTTGAATGTAGAGAGACCCATAAACCAGAAACGGATTGACAAGATGACGTTTAGGGAAGAAAAAAAAAAAAAGAAAAGAAAAAAGGGGCGTGGTCTTTGGCCAAATAACATAAACCTTTTTTATCCCCCAAAGATGCTCCGCCTACAGCGCATGTGCTTTTCTCCATAACTAACAAAATAAAAGTGTCTTATATCTGTACATTTAATAGGCCGGGTGTTTCAGGTACCGCCTTCACCTTAGCCTCAAAAGGCGATTGGGTCGTTTGAGTAAAGGGGGCGGGACTAATGTGACACAGCTGCATTGTTGAGTGTTAGACGCTGCTCTGTTCATGTTTTAAGCATTTCTGAGCTAACAAACCGTCTAACAAAAACGAAACAAAGTTATTTTAGTAGCAGTACACCGTTTCAACTTCAACGGTAAGGTTGGATTCTGCTTTGATACTGGCGCTGGTGCTGGTGTTTGGTCGTCATCGGAGACACGCTCGGTCTTTAGAGAGAGAGACGGAGAGAGTTTGATTGACAGATGGTCTGCGCTCAGGGGCTCTGAGCGAGTCTTCATGCAGAACGAGTGAATTATAATCAGCAAACAAGCCGTGAACATTAACTGTGCTGATGCGGGACGTGTGCTGCGTCCATTAACACAATGCCGCTATCTCGATCTGTTCGGTGCTCCAACCATCCTGAGCGGTTTCCGCAGATCAACCTCAAGTGGGCGTGGCACAAACCGGAAACAGTTCTCTCTCTTTCATTCCTTCTTTTCTTATCATTCCTTCCTAGCTTCCTTCCATCTTTTCCTTCTTCCCTTCAGATTTACACCTGAAGTGCATGTTGCCTAAACTGGAAAGGTTCTCTTTTTCCTTCTTTACCTCTTTCCTACTTTTTTTTTTTACCCCCTTCCTTCTTTCTTTCCATCTGTTCCTTCCATCCTGCTTTCCTTGTGTCCATCCTTCTTTCTTTCTTTCCTTCATTCCCTTCTTCTTTATCTCGTCTTTCTTCTTTCCTTCATTCTTTCTCTTCTTCATTCTTCCTTCTGTCCTTCTTTCCATTTTCCCTTATTTTCTTCCTTCCTTCTTTCTTTCTTTCCATCAGTTCCTTTCATTCTGCTTTCCTTGTGTCCGTCCTTCTTTCTTTCCTTCCTTCATTCCCTTCTTCTTTCCTTCCTTCCTTATATCATCCATTATTTTCTTCCTTCCTTCTTTTTTTCCCCTGCCATCCTTCTTGCATTCTATCCATCCTACTTTCTTTCTTTCTTTCTTTCCTTCTTTCTTTCTTTTTAATCGACTAAAGATGTGAATGATGATGATGATGATGATGATGATGTAGGAAAGGACTGTTTTAAAAGTCAAAATCAGAGTTATGTCCAAATCACCTGTTACATTTTTTTTACACATCAGTTTCAAATTATGAATCATTCTTTCCACACCAGCTGTTTGTCCATTTTTTTGATTTATGATTTATGATTGATGCACTGATCCAAATCTTCAGATCCTTACACTGCTACAGACTAGTACTCTAACTGAACCCGACGTGACCCTGACCAGGCAGTCACTAAGGATGAAGGAATAGATGCTGCAAATGCATCTTTGATTATATCAGTTTATTCCGATTAATGCTTCAGTTACATCCCTAACATCTACTTTTCACTTCCTTCCTTAAGGGAATACAATGATAGCCTTTTACTAATCATCAGTATTAATCACGTGGACATATATATATATATAAATAACAACAGCCAGGGGTGAAACTGATAAACTGTAAAGAAATGATTTTGTGTACTTCCCATCCAGGGGAGAAAAAAAAAAGGAACTCGGTGGACACAAGTTCCCTTTTCAGAGCAGATCCTTGCGTTGTTTAGAGCAGAAGAGAAGCGACAGATGACCTACGATGACTCAGTAGTGCACTCTGGCCATTAACGGCACGTTCCCGGAGATGAAACCTGTCAGGTTGGTCATCATACTCGAGCTTCGTCACTGAACGCAATCGGACCGCGGAGACTGCGTGGCTGGGAGTTAATCACCCCTCGCTCAGGCTCTCAGGTCAGAGAGAAATGTCAGCGTCGCTTTTAGTGATGGTGAGAATTACACAGTACAAGTGCAGGGCTTCGGGGGATTTGTAGCCTGCTGTGCTCTCACAGTGGTCACCTCCAGGCGGAGCGGATTCTCTCAGCACACGTTCAGCGGCCGGGGCTTTAGTGCGCTCACGACATTGACATTTTCAAGAGCCGATAATGGAGACAGGGTTTGGGTTTTTAACCTAAGGTCTGACTGCTGTGTGTGTGTGTGTGTGTGTGTGTGTGTGTTTGCATTGATCTTGTTAGCGGAGTCACAGATTAACCTTTCTTTCTTTCTTTTTTTTTATGGAATGGCCCCGGAGACCTGGAAGTTATTTCCACTGGACATCGGTCTAATACTAAACTTATGAACTTTTATCACCTGGTAGAAAATGAGGCTGCACTGTTTTTGCAAAATGTGTCCCAACCTTAGACTTTTAAACAAAGGGCTACAGGACTGCAGTGGAGTTCTTTTCAGTTTTACGGGAAGGTTTTAAGGATTTATGAGGGGTGATGTATCGCTCAGGTAAAAAAGCGGAGGCAGGCATAAGCCGAAAGTATGCATTTTCAAACCGCTGATGTAGCACAGAAATGGTTCCTACTGATTTTCCTAGTACGTTTACGCCATTTGGCAGACGCCCTTATCCAGAGCGGCTTACACTTATCTCATTTATACAGCTGAGCAGCTGAGGGTTAAGGGCCTTGCTCAAGGGCCCAGCAGTGGCAGGGATTGAACTCATGACCTTCCGATCAGTAGTCCAACGTCTTAACCACTGAGCTACCACTGCCCTTTACTTTACTGATTTTCCTCATATGTTCTGAGGAAAAAAAAACCAAAAAACCACACACTACTGTAAGCAGCCGTATTGCTAAGAACCGGACCTGGTGCTCAGGAACTTCGCTTTGCATGAAATTACCAACAAATTCCTTGAGGACTGCTGAATCTGGGATAGTTTCCTCTTTGGAATGGACTGGAGGGAGTTGGACTGAGATTCTTGGACTCCTCAATGGATGACCAAAAAAAAAAAAAAAAAACCCTGAAAATGAAGAATTCCTGTTATTCGATCAAGTATGAGCATTTTGGTAGCCAACTCTGCATATAAGCGTGATGGCACCTTGCCTCTTCTGACAACTTGTATCCTGGGTCACATTGGAATAAATTCTGTCATGTGGATCGAATCGGAAAATCAAACCGGCATTGATCCAGCAGTTCAGGCCAATATCGACCCCGATGCAGACGCTCTGTGCACAAATGATCAAACAAACCCTTTCGTTTCCTTAATGGGATGGCTAACAGGGAGTGTGTGAATGGGAACGGGAATGTAAAGCATGACTAGTGTATGTGGACAGAACATCACGTCCTATACACCCACAAAATCATACGACCAACCTGCAGCTTTCCGTCTTTACAGGACAGGACACACTAATATCTTACGCACTTATTCATTTAGGCGTGATTCAAAGCGCAACACTGCGAATCAAGCGTTTCCATCCGTTAGCTGAAAGTGGAACCAGCTTACTCTATAGCACTCGGTTATTCCTGGAAAATTAGTTTTTTTTTCATTTTTAGATCAAAGAAGAGAGACAGAAAATACTCTACAGTCATCCTGCTTACAAATTTCAAACGATTTATATTTGTAAAAAAATGACCAAAACACATACACACAAAATTCAGCATTGTCTATAGAAATATCCGTCGCTGGTTAACACCACATTATTTATGTTTTAGTCCACGCACAGGTTTACTTCCTGTTATAATTCTTAGTTACAGATGAATACTTCACCCAGAAAACGCTAACGTAGGCAAATAACATACAAGCACACGTGTTAGCATTACGCTATATAACGTGCCCGAACTGACTTCATCGTTATTAGCAACCATTTTGGGGGAAGTTCACATTTTAATGAACTCATCTTCACAGCTCGATTGCTCACGGATAATCCCTCCCCGCAAAACAATCTGGCGAGGTTTCCAAGAGTCTTTCTTCCGTGACTTCTTGCCAAGCTTTAGTTAAAGAAAGGGTTCGGTTCGCTTGCGAAGTTGAAACTCATATTCCGTCAGCAGCTTGGATTCAATCTGGCGTTCGTGGCACGAATTCCACTCCCTTGGCTTTTTAAATAGAGCTAAGAATGCTTGTGAAGTCGACCCCAATTTTTCAGCCAGATCACAGCTTTGACGTTTTTTTTCTTCCCCCATCTCTTCGGGTCGTTCTTTACCTCTATAAATCTATGAAATCTTCTTTCACTGAGGGCTGGAAATTGTCGAGTCCTCGCTTTGATTGACCTGCTGACCAGGACAGGGCCAAGTGACCATTTGAGGGGTCATGGGGCAGTGGAAAGTGGAGATGTTGGGGCTATTGGATAGAGATGGAGAAATGCTAGGAGGTCATACGGGAAAAGACTGCAAGGTTACCGGGGAACGGAAGAATGTTGAAACCAGATGGGAACATTAAGAGAATGCTTAGAGATGTGATACAAGGTCATTGGTCGTTGTGGAACATATTAAAAGAAGGTTTTGTAGAGGATTGTAGAGGATCACTGGGGAACCGACAGAGGGATACTAGAAGGTCCGGTTCCAGCTTGAGGGGCAGGAGAGGACACCGTGGTGGGCTGGGAGGCGGACGTCGCCGTGGCGGCGGCCGCTGCAGGCTCCATCTTGCTGATGTGTGTAATGAAACGGAGGCGAAGCTTCATGGCTGGCCTCAACGTGCAGATGATCTTCTCCACCTGAGAAGGGAGGTGAATTTGAAAAACCTTAGATCTATGAAAGTCCTGACAAGAGGGGTTGAGACAAATGGAGCGATTCACTGGTCTTATTCTACTGTGGCAAGTAATATTTGATCATGTTTAGAAGCAATGGTCAAAATTTAGAGATGGATGACTTGAGGGATGTCTTGAGGTCCGTGGAGAACAGAAATGTAGAGGGATGGTAGAAGGTCATTGGGGAACAGATAGAGGGATGGTAGAAGGTCATTGGGGAACAGATAGAGGGATGGTAGAACGTTATTTTAGAACAAATAAAGGAATAGTAGGAGGTTACTGGGGAACAAATAAAAGGATGGTAAGGTCTTTGGGATGGTAAGGGCTGAAGTGCTTTGGAGAACAGATAGTGGGATGATAGAAGGTCAATAAGAAACAGATAGAGAGATGGTGAAAGGTTATTTTTGGAACATATATAGGGATGGAAAAGGTAATTGGGGAACAGATAGAGAGATGATAGAAGGTGATTGCGGAACAGATAGAGGGATGATAGTAGGTCACTGAGGAACAGAGAGAGGGATGATAGAAGGTCATTGGGGAACAGATAGAGGGAAGTTGAAAGGTCATTGCTTAACAGATAGAGGGATGGTAGAAGGTCACTGGGGAACAGAGAGAGGGATGGTAGAAGGTCATTGGGGAACAGGTAGAGGGATGATAGTAGGTCATTGAGGAACAGAGAGAGGGATGGTAGAAGGTCATTGGGGAACAGATAGAGGGATGGTAGAAGGTCATTGGGGAAGAGACAGAGGGATGATAGAAGGTCATTGGGGAACAGATACAGGGATGATAGAAGGTCACTGGGGAACAGATAGAGGGATGATAGAAGGTCACTGGGGAACAGATAGAGTCTTGATAGAAGGTCATTGCTTAACAGATAGAGGGATGGTACTGATATTGACATCTGTGTGTACCTGGTCTTTGACGCTGTCTCCTGTGAACATGTACTTGATGTGGTACAGGAAGTCACAGATGGGGTCCATGTACGCCAGGTGCTTGCTGTGGTGATCCACGGCCTGCAGCATCTCATAGAACGCTACCCCAATCTGAGGACGCATAGAGGCACGCGTGAGGTTATGTAAGAGACACTGATCTGAGTGTACGTGCATGAGCTCGAGTGTGTAGCTGGAGCAGGTGTGTATGCATAATAATGCGTTACAGCTGATGTCGGATGTCTGGGGAACTGGAACGGAAGCTGTATATATAAATAGAATTGTGTGCTCAAGATGGTTGTGAGGAAAAATGGCAAAACATCCATATGAATGTGTGTATGCAGTGGGAAAAATGTGAATGTCATCACGGAGAAAACAAGTTCCTGTTTAATATTAATGCTAGATGCTGAATGAGATTAAACAAGTGAGAAAGTTGAAAGGGGGAAGTGTAGAGGAAGATCGATCTTATAAACATCGCTCATATATACAGTCTGGTGAGTTAAAATTAAAGATGTGTTTGCTCACTCAGGTGCAAGCTGGTGAGCTGCCATAACAGAAAACAGACTACGGACACGAGCTCAATCAAAGCTAACCGGAAAACTAAGAACGTGTGAGCGGAACAGGTTTACAGAATGGACGCATGTGAACCTCGAGCATGCAGCGTGTCCTCTCCTGCTGGAAGCGCTGTAGGAAAGGTCCAACCAGGTGATAGATATAGAGCAGCTGGAATTCGGTTTTCACCAGCGGCTTCAGGACCTCCGACAGAAACCTGCAACGTCACAAGCGCAGAGACTCATCATCATCATCATCATCATCATACAGTCCAACCCTGCACAACCCTCCTTTTCAATTAAACGTATTGCTTGAGTGGTACAACTGTCAACAATTGCGAGTTTGAATGTCAGGACCGCGTAACTGGTGGGAAGAACGGACTCAAAAGAGTGATGCCAGCCAATCGCAACTCACGAATATTCATATATGTATATAAATAACAGAGCAATTAGTGCTCTCCTCCGATGGTGTTCAGCTCCGTGGCAGCTGTGATTTAACGGCTAAGACCTGGATTATACTTCGTATAAACGTATAACGTCCAGGCAAACACTGATTATAAAAATAAATGAGCGCATAAAATGCTGTGTTTTATATATACAGTCAGGTCCATAAGTATTTGGACAGCGACACAATTTTTGCTAATTTTGGCTCTGTACTCCACCAAAATGGCTCCGAAACGAAGCAATCATGATGTGACTGAAGTGCAGACAAAAATGTTGCATTAACCATTTAGGAATTACAGCCATCTATCTATCTATCTATCTATCTATCTATCTATCTATCTATCTATCTATCTAATTATTTATTTTACAGCGTCCCTCCATTTCACAGGCTCAAATGTAATTGGACACACACACACACACACACACACACACACACACACACACACATTATATATATATATATATATATATATATAAAAATTGGTTTATATAAAATATAAACACAATAGAATTCACATATGCCTTGATTGAACACAATTAGGATCTATAGGCTTTAAACATTTAAACATTTAAATATCATACAAAATAGTGACTGTTAAAAAAAAAGCAGTGAAACATTCAGAGTGTCTCGGCCCAAGGATGTGATTAGGATTAAACTTTTAAATTCGAAATTATTAGAATTTTTTTTTTTTTGCTTTGATTTTATTGCCAGGAACGTTCTTATTTAAGGATAATAGCTCGTAGATCTTAGCCAGCTGACGCAGCAGGAATTGTAGAACCACAGGACAGCTGCACAAGATATTGCTAATCGTTACTGCAATACTGACCTCTGCAATGCTGATAGCACGCAATATGCAAATGAGCCTACAATATGCAAATGAGCCTACGATATGTAAATGTATGCAAATGTGCACTTTTGGTTTTCTTTTCATACCCCCCCCCCCCCC
>CM041004.1:1596195-1629415 GCA_022985145.1 Pangasius djambal
AGAGAGAGAGGGGAGGAGAGAGGGAGAGAGAGGGAGAGAGAGAGGGAGAGAGAAACAGGTAAAGAGAGAGGGAGAGAGAGAGACTCTTACCTGTTTAGCTACACAGTTACTACAGTTCCACTAGTAAAAGTAAACACGTCTGAATTACGACACGTTTACGCAATCAGCCGAGAAATGTCTGCCTGGGGTCCGACGTTTACACCTTTAGAGCTTTAAAGGACGTCTGTCTCGCTCAGAGTCTTTTCCGTAAACGCAACTGCTTTACACCACGCGGTTAACCGCGATTTTCATTCTTAAAACTAGCTCAGAACCGATATTAACGTCCACATCACTTCCGACTTTCACACTGCGAACAGACGTATGTTTTATTCACAAACGAGTCACTTAAGGTGAATGAATCAGTCCAAGTCATTCACTGATTCTTCCTAACCTTGAATATACAGTATGTTTTGTTTGTGACTGAATCAGTCTTATGTGAAAGAATCACTAAGGTGAATGAATCAGTATGGATTCAGTATTAGTTGGAATGTTTCACACGTGCGTAAAGGAGACAGAAAAAGTCAGAATGAGTCAGAGTCATAATGTATGTGTATAATGTATAAGATCGTTTGAATCGGTAGGAGTCAGTAGGAGTGAGGAGGAGTCAGAAAGAGTCAGAATCGACACAGGAGTCATAATGAGTTGGTATGAGAGCGTATGAATCGGTAGGAGTGAGGAGGAATCGGAATGAGTCAGGAGTCAGAATCATCAGTATGAGTTAGAATAAGTCTGTATGAGACGGAATGAGTCAAGAGTCAGAATGAGCCAAGAGTCAGTATGGATTCAGTATTAGTTGGAATGTTTCAGACGTGCGTAAAGGAGACAGAAAGAGTCAGAATGAGTCTGCAGGATTCAGTACGAATCGACAGGAGTCAGTAGTAGTGAGAAGGAGTCAGAATGAGTCAGAATCGACACAGGAGTCATAATGAGTTGGTATAAGAGAGTACGGATCAGTAGGAGTCAGTAGGAGTCAGTAGTAGTGAAAAGGAGTCAGAATCGACACAGGAGTCATAATGAGTTGGTATAAGAGGGTATGAATCGGTAGGAGTCAGTAGGAGTGAGGAGGAGTCAGAATGAGTCAGAATCGACACAGGAGTCATAACGAGTTGGTATGAGAGCGTATGAATCGGTAGGAGTGAGGAGGAATCGGAATGAGTCAGGACTCAGAATCATCAGTATGAGTTAGAATAAGTCTGTATGAGATGGAATGAGTCACTAAGAGTCTAACTGAGTCAGAAAGAGTCAGTCTGTGTAATGAAAACGATTCGCTCCATGTTCAGTGAATCAGTTGAGTCAGTGGTTAAACGAGTCACATTATTTATCTAAACAAAGACACACACGCATTTTACACGTTAACGCAACATGCTGAGGGAGTCAGAATGAATCGTTCCACTGGCTCTGATGACTGGAGGAACCGAAAAGACTCAAAAAGTCTAACTTTGGATACGCGGCGCGTCGAGGGAGGACAAACGTCGGCCACTAAACACGTCTCGGCTGATCGACCGCCTCAGTTGTTTTTGATCTTTGTGTGAACTTGATGTTTTGAGGAAACTTCTTTCTTCCTCCTGGACACGTCCTGACCTGCGGGAGCGAGCCCCAGTACTGCCGGAAAGCTCCTAGACAGCTGATCAGTTTGGTCCGTTCATCTTCCGGCGTGTCCATGAACATCCTGCGGTTTGGGAAAGACGACGTCAGACACACGTCAGGTCTCCAGTCGTTTCTGTACACTGCTCAGGTTTTAGTTCTTATACTGTTTGTGTGTATGTGTTTATTAACGCTTATTCACCTACCCTGCAAACGCCTCCTCGATCACCTCCGTTTTCTGTTTAAAGGAAACAAACAAACAAAAAAGAAAAGCACATGAAGCAGCTTGTGCTAGACTGAGGTCACGTGACCATTAAGACCCTTTATGAGTGGTCTTATGATTAAAAAAAATACAAATAAAAAGTTTATTTTACTCTTAAATGTCCTTCCAACACAAACTGTAGGTGAAAATGTATTATGTCTGTTATGGAAGACTTGTGTGGTCAAAAAGCAATAGTTAAATATATAAATATACTAAGAATAATGCAAATATGTAAATACATACATAGTAAATAAATAGTAATAATTATACATGATATAAATGTTGTATTACTGTAACATACCTGCTTGTTTAACAGTAATTTAACTCCCTGCTTTCACATTCCAGTATGTTTACATCATCTTTATATTATTAACATCACGTTTAAAAAATTGTGAGAATAATATTTAACTAATTTCGCAGCCGCTAGTTTTGTTAGCATTCCGCGCTACACGGCTAAATAACACAAAAAAAACAAAAGCGAGCACATACCACCACATCCTCGAATATGCTCTGAAGCTGAGTTTCCATCGGAACCGCCATGATTTACCGTTTCAGAGTCCAAAAAAAGTGTGCAATAGTTTTAAATGTTTACATTCGCTGCTTCCATTTCGTTAGCATCAGCCTGCAGTAACGTTAGACGGGTTATACCTTTAGCGCACCCGTAATCCGGAACGTCCCGCCTCCTTTGCTATGATTGGTTAGTTTCACTGTCCGTTAGGCAAATCTGAAATTGTAGCCAATCATAGCACGGTCTTCGAGACAGCGCCAGCCAATTAAATCAGGGAAGGAGGGATTTTTTTTGTAATACGGGTAGGGAGAAAAATTAAAAAATGAAATCAAGGTAGTTGTTGGTATGCAGCCACCGGAAGTTAGTACACTTACCAAAATAGACCGGAATTACACACAGGTTTAAATGTTGGTTCCGGAACATCCGATTGAATAATAATTAATATTCTTGATCATTCTAATGTTATAAATTATATTAATTTTATATTAATATGAGTCTCAAACAAATGTCTCAAACTTGAGAAATTAAATATGGTTTATCTACATTTCAGAATGTTCTTGGGGGGATAATCCACACATATATGAAAAAAATGAAATAATTAACAGATTGATAATTAATCTTTATAGATCGAATAAGCTCAAAAGGGACTCACTGACTCTTACTGACTCGTTTTGACTCATTTTGACTCCTGTTTCAGTCTGACTCATTCTAACATCTGATTCATTTCTGACTCATTTTGACTCCTGACTCATTCTGACTCACTCTAACTCCTGACTTATTCTAACACCTGACTCATTTCCGACTCATTCTAATTTCTGACTCATTTCTAATTCATTCTGACTCCTGACTCATTCTGACTCGTTCTAATGCCTGAACTATTCTAACACCTGACTAATTCCTGAGTCATACTGACGCTTACTGACTCGTTCTGACTCCTCACTCATTTAGACTCATTTTAATTCTGACTCCTGACTCATTCACGCGACTCGTTCAAACAGACAGAAATAATTCCCTGATTCTTCTGTTCATTTCTTCATTAATTTCAGAAGGATGAGATTTTTCAGAAGGAGGATGTTATTCAGCTGAACTTTGGTAAAAGCCGCAGCTGTCACTCTGAAGCAGTTCCTTTCTGAAATGACCGCTTCTGGGCAAAACAGAGAACTTCTCCTTTGTCCTCATGTCAAAGTGGTTTGTCTGAACACTCTGGGTTAGAGGAAGTAGCATGGAGATTAAATGTTTGTAAAGGTTTAAAGGGGAGAATGTGGGAAGAGGAAATAAAAGAACCGCCACGTGACTGTGTTTGTGCAGTGATTGAGCAGCAGCACAACAGGAGAGAACACTTTCATGCAGCGATCCTGGATCAATAATCATAAATGCATAAGGATCAGATATGGAACATTGTTTTAGAGGGTTCAGTACACTGCATATACAGAATAACACCCTGTACTTCTGACATCTTACTGTGACTAAGAAACCTTTACAGTACATACCAAGACCATGACTGGACCTGATATGTAAGTAGATAATTGTCATAATAGAGACATCATTTTAAAACAAACACAGGAGTGGAAAATTCCTTCTCTGGAAACGTACTGAGGGCCAAAATTAGCCCAATGTTCAGCAGCCATGCTTAAAAACCTGGGCCAAAAGTGGATTTTAAATTTTAACCAAAAGTGTCCTGACTGTAAGTTCAATTGTCACAAAGCAGCTGCACAGAAACCCAGGTGTAGATTTAGATGCCTAATGAAGAAACCAGAGGCGAGAGTGTGGAGAACCTCGAGAGGAACCTGACTGAGAAGCGGAACCCGTCCTCTTCTGGGCGACACCAGATGATGTGGTGTTACGAACCGTCCCGGTGTACAGGTGTAGAAGAGGACAGTCATGCTCAGTGAGTGTACAGGATGTGGAGCAGATTGTGAGTAAGAGGCCTGGGATGAGTCTTTATGAGCACAGCAGAAGCTCTACAGCAACTAGCTGAGATCAAACGCCGGCGCGACTTGAGCACAAACTGTTTCTAGAGCGTCTGCGTGGAGCAAACCTGTGAGTCAGAAGTAGAGCATCAGGATGAATCAGGCAGCTCAGAGGACCTCAGTTTCATATCAGCACTGGGATGTCACTTTTCTTTTGTATATATATTTTGCACTGATAACAGAGGCAGGAGTTTGCAGTCAGATATGAAGCTCGTGGGACAAAGAAAGACCACGTTCCTTAACGTCAGAGTGTACTGGATCCTTGTGTTGTGCTGAGCGACACATTTCCCTCATCTCTTTATCTTCAGCAAATGTGATATTGTGGAAATCACAACCCATATTCGTACATTATTATATTTATATATCTGACTGGTCGCTTACACAAAACCTTAATAACCCGAAAGCTGACAGGTTTATACTTGATGTTGACTCGGACCTAATGTGTTCTGTCAGTGGTAATTTATATATTTCAGAAATAAACATCTCTACGTCTGCACTAAACAGCCAAACCTGAAACCATCGTTTCAACAATAAGCCTAATTATCGGAAGCGTTGGATCTTTGTTCAGAGGAAGTCTAATTTATTTTACAGTTAAGTACAGTTCCTGACTACAAAAAGTTCAAATTCAAATTTTATTGGTCTCACACACACACACACACACACACACACAGTAGGACCTGCAGAGCAGAATTTACCGCTGAGGAAAAACCGAGATGCTGCGCAAACGTCGTGTGCGTTAGCGTTTATGAATTTTTGCGCCCAGATTCCAAGTTTCATAAAAATGTTGCTGATTAAAAGCGGGCCATTTATACGCTTTCCTTTTCCGTAACCGACTCTCCTGCGACTGAACGTATTGCTGCAGGACAATCAGTTTTTTTTAAATGTTACTCTGCATGAAACGTTTGCTGTCCGGGTTTTATTTTGCATGACTCATGCACAACACAGTCGAAGGAAAATAACACAACTGATATGACACATGACATCTTGCTGAAGGTATTTGAGGTCGACGTCTACGCTTCATCGCCAACAAACTAAACTATTCAGAAAATGGGGAAACCCCGGTTTGTCGGCGTGTGTGCTTGTGTGTGGTGTACTTCCTCATAAGCGCTTTTTTTACAGCTCTACTTCTCGGCCCACGTGTTCACAGGACAGATCTTTATCTGTCTGTTTGATCAGAAGCTCTAGACTGCATTTGGACTTTCGCTATTTTTAATGAGATCAAAATGCACAAACCAAAACGCTCAAAAATCAATAGATTCCTCCATTTTACTAAACGCCTGTCTTTTTTTTTTTTTTAGCTTCAGACGTGTTTATTTTTCTTCCTCCTGAGACCCACAAGCTCCATCATCCATCCAGGTCCTGCTCCTGTTCTCTTTTCATTAAAGGACTTTTATTTATTTTGTCTTAAAGATAAATACTGACACTGAGTTTTTTTCTTAAAATCTCAAACTTTAAGTGACTGTAAAGTCATATAACGTATTCACTTGCTATTAGCACTGAGTGAAATTCTGTCCACTGGGTGTGTTAACAAAACGAAAAACAACTCAGCAACTGAAACCACGGTGCTGTTAGAAGGTGTTGATTAATTCGCTGTAACAGCAGCTCTGACAGAAGTGCAGCTGCAAGTCACAGGTTTATATTAATGCCCTCGTTTTTACATTAATACGTTATCGTTTCCATGGCAACAGCTCATTCGCAGGGACGTGTACACTGCTAATAATAAACATATATATATATTTTTTAAAAAAGGTGTGAAACCGTTGATACGGTGAAGTTTTCTGTAAGGAGACGTTTATTTAACATTTAGGGAAGGAGTCTCCAGTGTCAGAGGTCAAGCCGCGACATTCCGTTGAAAGTTTTCCGACATTTTCAGGACGGAGGAGTTTACGCTTTGCGGTTTCTCGGTAACAAGACAAGCTACGATCGATGTTTGTAGCTCCTGTACCGTAAGTAAGAACATTCCACGACTGTAAATGTAACTATAAGTGGATAAAAAGTGTGACGTGGTTGTTTAATAAATGAGAGATTGTAATGGTTGACATTCCTGCGGTAAAAATTGTAAGCCCGGAAAACAAAAGAACTCGTAGTACTAATTTCCTCCGAGCTTTTTCTTGTTTACGCAACTTTTGTAACTAACAGTCAGACTGACGGAAAAGAAGTTTTCAGTGATACAAAAAATGTTTAGTTGAGTTAATGAGTTTATGTTGTTCCACTTCATTTCTCTTGTTGAAACCACTTTAGTTGAAGTTGAGCGAACAAAAACTACGCTACCGGAAATCGGTACTATGTAATATTACGTTATGCTACGTTATGCTACGTTATGCGTAATGTTAGTGGAAACGGCAATAACATCGCCCAAGTCAAAAACTGAAAACAGAGAGACAATGTCAACAAAACATTTGCTGAAGGCAATTAAATTGCAATTTCAATTAATCCTCATGATGATTAGAATTTCTCTTAAAGGGGCAGTTCACCCAAAAATGATAAATCTCTCATCACTTACTCCCTCATGGTGTCTCACACTCATATGTCTGTCTTTCTTCTGCGGAAAACACGACAATCCATTCCATCGTCTGTACCGTTTATCCTACACGGGGAGCCGGGAGCCAGTCCAAGGGGACGGGGGGACGCCCTGGACGGGGTACAGGGGCACAATCGCACAATCGCACACACACTCACACACTACGGACAATTTGGAAATGTCAACCAGCCTACAACGCATGTCTTGGGACTGGGGGAGGAAACCGGAGTACCCAGGGAGAACACGCAAACTCCACACACACACACACACACACACACACACACACACACACAAAAATATTTTCATAAATATATGATATGTTTCTTTTATCCATACACTGCAAAGGTTTCCATCAGACTCCTCAACACACAGAGACTGGACTGACAACACACACACACACACACACACACACACACACACCCACTCAACTGAACACCATCCCATTCTCTTTGCAATTTTTGCACATCTCTGTATTCACTACCCGCATTTTTTGCTGCTACAGTATTTATAAACGATTGTATATAATTTCTTGTCATTACTACACTCTCTGCCTGGCTGCTACCCCAATAACTGCTATGTCCATATATGGTAAAAGCGTATCTGCTGAATGCTCTGCCAGAGTATGTAATGTTTACATTCACGGCATTTTATTATACTGTTATTCTTTAGCACTGCTGTTATATCCGACACTTTCGCACTTTCACGGTGTACTGGGCGGAGAAATTGTCCTGTTTTAGTAGCTATTGTACGTCTCGTGCTGTTTACACACGTTTGCACGTGCACTTCATGTACTAAAGTGTAGTCTCACGTAGTTCTGTGTGGTTTGATGGAGCACCACGGTCCTGGAGGAGCGCGGTTTTCGTTTCACTGTGTACTGTACTACGGTTGAAACGGCAACAAAGCCGCGTGACGTGACTCAGGCTACAGCGTCTGAAGGAAATAAAGGTATTCTCTGACTGCAGAGGTTTACTCCGCGCCTGCGGAGTTCTGGGTGAGAAACAGATCAGAAAGGAGCTCCTTCTTCATTATAAATCTGATCTGACTGTGTTACTGCAGAAGTCATGGATTAAATGACATTAATCACACCGGAGTCAGCTTAGGAGAGGATGTGAGCGTTGATTAGTTTCCTCAGCACCACGACACGGAAGTGTTTTGATCCTTACGCAACAGGCATCTGAAGCAGGTTGCATTGTCTAAATGTTGTAGCCACATGTTGACTACCTTCGACGCACTTGCGTTGCTGTAGCAACCTGAAGCTCCGCCCACTGGACGCTTTTTTTTTTTTTTTGGGTGGGGGAAAAAAGTGCGCGCGAGACCGAGCCAGAGTGCAGATTGTCTTGCGCTCGCGCTGGTCTGGACTGGGAAAGAGAGAGAGAGAGATAGTGAAAGAGAGAGAGAGAGAGAGAGAGAGAGAGCGATTGAAAAGAAGAAACATGGAGTAATTTAGCACCTTTTTTCTTTCTTTTTTTTTTTTTTTTTTAATCTAATAAGGGAAGGAAGCAGAAGAGGCGCGCGCATGGACTGCAGCTGCAGCATGTCAGTGTACAGATGTGTTTTCTTCACTCACAGCCATGTTTAAGCTCCTCACAGCGGCTTTCTGCGTGCTTCTGTCAGGTAAGCGCCGGAAATACGGGCCACGTCCCAAACCGCACTCTAGTGCACTACATATCCTGCACACTATCACTATCAGGCTGCAGCACACATGCCTCCTTATTCCATCCAGGGAACTCCATCAAGCTACACTTCCCACTGTGGCTGGTGTGGATTGGACACCTGCACCTGTTACAATCACTTCTTTTGCCGTAAACAAACCTATAAATAATACCTGATATTACTGAAATAACACCTTATTTGTCACAATCACATTTTATTTATATATGTATATAGCCTCTGTGTATATATTTATGATCTGTTATTGGCTATAGATCCATTTCGATATGAAACACTATGGTGAGAATCTTTAAAAGATTTTTGTTTTGGGTGTACAAACTTTTGTGTAATTCATTTTTGTTCATTTTCGAAAATATATTCTAAAATATATGAACTAGCAAGTCATGAAAATCTCATGCGTATGAGAGTCATAATTTAAAAAGGAGAAAAAAGATAAAATATAAGTCAGTTTTGATAGAACCCCTCTGGTTATTTATTTATTTATTTATTTATTTATTTATTTATTTATTTATTGACTGAAATTGGGCTTTTATACCTTGTCTTCTCAGTTGTTGTTGTTGTTGTTCTTCTTCTTCGATGTATTATCTCCCCTAGAAGTGTGCGATATGACTGAAACATCGTATCACGATACTCGAGGATATTTATGTATCACGATATTTCAATTTTGCGAACAAACCGCCAGCAAAGGCAGCGATGTTGCGGAACGTGAGCCGAGGACGTGTTTCTTTTTCTATTTTTGTTTCTACACTTAAAAAAAAAAAAAATGAACATTGGATCAAACTAAAAAAACTGCCTCAGCTTGTTGTTAAATTTTTTTTTCTCAACTGAAAAAATTAGTTTTTATTGCTGTAACTTTTTTCTTTTGTTTTACTTTGATCCAAGATCTCTTTACAGCTTATACAAATTTAATAAATTAATAGTTTAATATAAAAAATATAAAATTTGATCTTTGTATTGCTACAAAATGTAAAAAAAAGTTTGATTAAAAGTGTCTATTTTTTTTTAATTTTTGCAGAAAACCAGAAGTTATTTCACTGTGTGTTTACATGAGATTAAAGAGTTCAGCCTTCCTCTGTGTAAAGGACTAAAACCCTCTGACATTTAGTTTTTGTCCTCACACGGCTACAAAGAGATTTTTTTTTTCCAGTGTAGGTTCAGTGCGTTCTTTCATCTCAGTTCGTGCACATGAACGCTCACATGCTCAAACACACACGCACACACACACACACACACTACGTTTCAGCGTTACTTGTACGTTCTTTACACCTTTGTGTTAAGCAACACAGTGTTTGAGGAATCGTTAACGTACGTTATCGGAGCTTTACGTGCACGTTTACGTTATTTTTACCGTACGAGAAAACAGAATGTACCTGCGCTGCTGTGTTGTTTTTTTCTCAATGTGTGGGTCGTGTGCCAGTTTATTTTTCCCCACTGAACAAAACGTGAACCACAAACACACACACACACACACACACACACACACACACATACACACACACACACATACACACAGGAAACCGAGGTGAGATCAGGGAGTTAGACGGGATTCTTCTTGCGGTTTGGTGAAATCTCTTAGTGCTGATCTCTAGATTTCAGGTCTGAAGCTCTGAAACGCAGCGTTCCATTTTCTACATGCAGAAAAAACTTTACAGCTCAGAATATTTCTGTCTTTCTATCTATCTATCTATCTATCTATCTATCTATCTATCTATCTATCTATCTGTTTTAACTTCTCTATCAGTTTACTCACTTTGTCCACCATGAAATGAAGTACAGGAATGTGTCGCTTATAAACTATAATATCATAATTACAGTTATCATTATTCTGAAAAATGTCATAAAGTCACCATTTTATGAAAGCACATGATTTTGGTAGAGACTACAGAGTCAGGATTTTGGGAAACCTTCTTGTTTTTATGAGATATTAAGCCATAATTTCTGAAAATATATCTATTTTGAGACACCATGTCAATTCTGGTAAACTCTCGAACCTTCACATTAATGGTTTTATATCTTTTTCAGGCAACTAAAATAGGGCTTCATATCTTCTCTTCTCAGATTTATTATTATTATTATTATTAGTAGTAGTAGTATTTGTATTATTACCTTTTGATCGTTAACGTAATTCACTTTAAAATGTCAGATTATATGTACATGATTGTAATTTATATATAAATGTATATTAAAATTACATTCGAAATATTAAAATAATATATATTTTATACATTATATACATTATACAAACTCGAATTATATATAAATTATTTAAAGGTATGTGTAAAATATAGATTTATAGACTTTGTATATTATTGATACTTGGCATAGTATACATTTTATATATATACACATATAATACTAATAATTAAAATAACATTTGTAAATATAAATCAATTGTTTTAATTTACGTATAACTGTATATTTATAGACTTTATTTTAAAAATGTATGATTTTTATTTTATACGTTTTTATGAAAGTGTAATTAAATTATTATTATTATATATTTTTGTGAAAGTGTGTATAGTTGCAGTGGAGTAAAGCACTACAGAGGCTCTGTATTTGTCCCCGTTAGTGTCGGGTGTAGGAGCAGCTGAAGGGCGTGAGCTCGCTGCACCAGGAGATGTTCATTTCCACTCGGAGAATCTGAGGAACACGGTGCGGTGGAGCTCAGGAGCAGCCGACGCCCGCGGCACCACGTACACGGTGGAGTATGCGATGTGAGTCAACCCGAAACATCACCATCATGCAGGAGCGTAGCCCCGGGGCCGAGGGCTTACATTACTGTCACACCTGCGTTTACACACACATTACAATCCTACTGAGAGTGTCATTCACACACACACACACACACACACTTCTCCATTTCCATCTCATTCTACACACTCATCCTCACTTACTCAGCGGTGCTAACACACACACTCACCACATAGCTATATAATTGCTTACAGGAGCAGTCTGGTGTGGATTCGCAGCAATAAATAAATAAATAAACAAACAAACAAACGAGTCTTCTTTTCCGATACCGATACTGAAACTAGCGATACGCGTCCCGTACTGTTTTAGTTAAAAACTAATATTTTATTTTTAAACTGAAGAACTTTACAGTTAAACTCTTTCATACAAAAAAAAAAAACACTTACACTGTCAATATAATTAGTATAAACAGGGAAGAATTATAAAATTAAATCAAACCTAACAAAAGAAAAAAAAAAAACTCAAGTCGCTTTAACATTTTCAGGTTATATCCCATCCACCTTTTTTAAATTTTTTTTATTTTTGCTGTTATCTGTAAACATAGACAAAAGCAGGATCAGTTTCAGGTAGGGGGCGTGGCCTAGAGTCTGAAGGCGGAGACTGTACGTTCGAAGTTGTGGTTATAATATAGTTTATATTTCGCAGTTAGGGAGCGTTGTGTAAGTTTAACTAATAACTCATTTAATTGTGCATATACTGAATGCTGGATTTTAAAAACTATATATTGTCCAAGAAATCTGAGATTACGGTAGAAATAAACTTATTAATAAAACTGTAACTGTTTTATTTCTCTTATCGTAATTTGACGAGTACATTTTTAAAAAAATAAGATCGACACATTGTCATTTTTTATCCTTTTATAGTTACACTTAACGTTGTGGAACGTCTGTGAAGCAGGTCACTTATGTTATAGCAGCTATAAACAATCATTCCTTCACCATCCTCTTTTCTCTCTCTCTCTCTCTCTCTCTCGAAGTTAATACGATGAAAGAAAAAAAAACGCAGCTCGTCACGTTACCGAGAATCCGCAAAAAGCGTAAAATGTCCCGAAGATGTCGGAAATGTTACTGACTGTTATGAAGTGCTGACACTGGAGACTCCTTCCGAAAATATTAAATAATAATAACATTGCCTCACAGAAAATGTCACCCTTGGTGATGTGGACCGTCTGTTGTACACGTCCCTGTAGCTGAGCTGTTACTATAGAAACCATATTGTATCGTATAAGACAACGTAGATGTTGGGTTGGAATACGTGAGATCAGTGTGTGTGTGTGTGTTTGTCCTGTTGTAGATACGGTGATGCTGTGGATGTGGACGGAACCGAGCAGGCGGCGTGGAGGCCGGTGGAGCAGTGTGACGGCATCACGCAGATGGAATGCGACGTGACGGAACAGACCAACGATACGGAGGAGGAATACTACGTCAGAGTGAGAGCTAACGGGCCGAACGGGCGCTCGGAGTGGACCGAGACCGACAGACGGCTCAGACTCGCCGACAGTGAGTGCACGAGGGAGAGAGAGAGAGAGAGAAATAAAGCAAAGCAAATATCCTACTGTAACACACAGCACATGGTGTTCTTAACTGGTTCATGTGCTCGCTGAGAGTTTACAGGTTTAGATTGTTGTTTTGTACTCAGTCTTCTCTTAAAATCCTTTTCCAGGAAATTCTTTAACCTAAAGAGAGTATGTTGGTACTCCAGCAGAATAAGAAGTTACACAATTACGACGAGGTGATTCAAATCACACCGCACCGATTGCAGTAATTATGCACCGCTTATCGTGTTTTAAAGCCTTGTTTCCTTGACGCCGATTCATTTGGATCAGTAATTACAGCACGTGTACGGTAACTCGGCCACGTCACTGCACTTTGATCCTCAGTAACGCAGCAGGTTTACACACGGCAATATCAGTAAACCCCTCTGCGTCCTGATACAGAGGAACTCAGTCTTACAGAGGCCTGGAGAAGTAAGATTAATGCCACATGAATCAGTGAAAATGACTTCACCAGTGTTTACAGGTTTTATGCAACGGATTAAAAAAAACTCTGTGTAGCACTGTTGTAGTAAAATCGCCAATGACATCGTCAGTGAAATAAGTTCCTGTTAGCCTCAAAAAAAAACAACAACAAAAAAAAGCACGCAGCTTTTCATGTTACCATGAAACCCTAAAGTGTGAAAAGGAAAATGTTAAGCTTTACCTCTGACTGTTACAAAGTTCTGACACTGGAGACTCCTTCCGTAAATGGTAAATAAATGTCTCCTTAAGTTTAAAAATACACGTCTTTTTATGGCGATCGCAATGTGTGAGTGAGCTGTTACTATACAAACGATAACATATTAGAACGAGCGCATTAATATAAACCTGTGATTTGCAGCTGCGCTACTGTCAGAGCTGCTGTTATCGAATATTAATCAACACCTTCTGACCAATCAGATTTCAGAATTCGGTTCCCTAAATCTGATTTCACTTTCTAAAATTTTTTTTTTTTCTTTGTCAGCCATTTTGGGACCTCCACAGTTGAATGTAACTGTGTTGGAAAACAAGCTGCACATCAAGCTGAGCGGCCCGTTCCGATGGAGGAATCCCGGAAAGAAGCGCCAGTCGATGTTTAACATCTTCCCTCACATGGTCTACAACATCAGCGTGTACAGCAACAGCAGCAAACGCACGGTACGGGGCTGACTACGGTTGCTCTGAATGAATCATCTCAAAAGACAAAAGGCAAAAAATATCCCTAATTATTAAGCATCTTGCAATGTAGGTGACATTTGGCATAGAGACTTCCTTGAAATTACGTCCTAAGAGATCCGTGGCTTAACAGGAAGTACAAATTCACAAGTTTAGCATTTTAAAATGATTAAAAAATTGTTGAGATCGTAAACCAACGCTCTGTCAAAGTTTAATGTTTTTATTAGAGATGGCACAGATACGATACCCAGTGCGAAAAGTTACAAAATTAAGGCTTAGTATTTTTAAAAAAAATTTTTTTATACTATTCAATTCAATTCCGCTTTATTTGTATAGCGCTTATAACAATGGATATTGTTACAGAGCAGCTTTACAGAAATATATAAATTCAGGATATAAATTAAAAATTTATAAATGTGTCCCTAATGAGCAAGCCAGAGGCGAGTGAGTGAACGTGTGAGAGTGGAGGGGCGAGAGCATCCAAACATCCCAGTTCACCACAACACTCTACGCCTGTGAACCCTCCAGATCTGCTCCTTTACTTAAGAAAAACTATTGACAAAAGGCTTGACTAAACAAATATGTTTTCAGTCTAGACTTAAACACTGAGACTGTGTCTGAGCCCCGAACACTAGTTGAAAGGCTGTTCCATAACTGTGGGGCTTTGTAAGAGAAAGCTCTACCCCCAGCTGTAGCACGCACTATTCGAGGTACCAACAAAGAGCCTGCACCTTTTCATCGAAGTAGGCGTGGCGGATCATAAAAGGCCGAAAGTTCGCTCAGGTACTGAGGCAGGAGATCATCCAGTGCTTTATAGGTCAATAGTAGCATTTTATAATCAATACGAAATTTGATTGGGAGCCAAAGCAGTGTGGATAAGATAGGGGTGATGTGGTCATATCTTCTGCTTCTAGTAAGGATTCTTGCTGCTGCATTCTGGACTAACTGGAGCTTGTTTATGCATCTAATGGAAAATCCACACAGTAAGACATTACAATAATCCAACCTAAAAGTAACAAAAGTATGAACTAAGTTGTGTTATGAACAGCAGGCCCACAGTTTTTAAAGAAGACCTTTTGATCAATCAAATGTTTTGTTAGTCAGTCCTTACACCAGTCAGAAGTCAGGAAACAGTGATATTAAGAAGCACATATTTTGAAAATGGATGTATTTTTATTGACTAAAAACCTAAACCTAAAAATAGGAGGAAACAGGAGTAGGCATGTGTGAGTTAATTACATTAGAGCTTCTTATCATCCCTACTGAAATGGAGGGTATCTGCTTACGGATGTTCGGATCCGAGAGGGTGGGGAAAAAAGTCCACAAAGTTTTCATAAAGACGGCTCAGTGCCAATTTTCACAACGCCTCTCAGATTGCGGATCAGCACTCCGGTCTTCGAGGGCGTATGAAAATCAATCTGAGCTCAGCAACAATAAAAGTGGTGTTAGGTCTCACTGGAGCATTCAGCTGTTTCGGGACAACCTGAGTATTAAAACAACAATTACGTGCAACTGTAGGCTCCCAGGTGATGCCTATTGTCTGGAGATCACAAGTTCGAATCCCAATGATACCATAAACATCTCTGGTTGGGAGTTTAAAAGGAGAAAAATGAGGACTTTTCCCTGTCCGTCAGAGCAGCTGTGTGAGCACAGGTAGTGAGCTCGAGCTTGTTAATGCTCTCCTCCAAGCGTGTTTAGCGTCCCTGTAATGTTAAATGAATAGAAATGCGAAAACTTCACCCTCTTAGGCTGGAAGCTCTTGTGCTAAATCCATTCACGCCTTTTAAATTCTGGATTCTGATTGGTCAGAAGGCGTTGATAAATTCTCTAAAACAGCAGCTCTGACAGTAGTGCAGGTTTATATTAAATGTGCCTGTTCTAATACGTTATCGTTTCTATAGCAACAGCTCGTTCACAGGTACGTGTACAGCAGACGCTCCACAGCGCTTTGTAAGAGTCAGGTTTCCCAGATCTTCAGGACAGAGGAGTTTATGCTTTTCGGATTCTCAGTAACACGAACGACTGTTTATAGCCGCTATAACGTCATAGATTATATCATAGACTTTCCACAACATTAAATATTACTAAAAATCGATTAACAACACATAGCATATCATTCTTTACTTAATAAAAATATTAATAAATATTGTAATCGTTGGCAAACTGGTGTGGTATAAGAGGAATAAAGCACTCCAGGACATGCTGTTATAAGAAAATAGTCAGCAACAGTAACTCCGCTTCATTGCGCCAACCTGTTGTTCATTAGTTTCCTATAACAGCATGACACAGTGTGACAGCATCGGCGGTCAGTAATTTTACCTGGCCTTAAAGTGACTAAAGGTGTAATGCATCAAGCATTTTGTCACTGTATTCACATCTCTTTTTTTTTTGTGGTTTTTCAGCAGTACTTCCTGCAGCCGAAAAAGCTCCTGCAGCACGGCCCACTGGAGTACAACTCAGAGCACTGTGTGAGGGCAGAGGTGCTCTCTCTCTCCCTCCACCTAACCACCACGCCGTCGGACTGGATCTGCGTCTCCACCCCTGACGGTAACACCACCGAGAATCGCATAACGTTAATCTGTCACAGCTACGCTTTCTAACTCACATGGGAAAATTCAAAGGGTAATAAATATCCTATGTCCATGACGGCTACTGTTGTTTCTTGTGGGTGTCGCCACAAGAGGATACGGCGTATCTTTTCAAACGGACTAAACTAGCTGCTAAACAGTGTGAAAATCCGTTGTATGATTTACATACTACACGCTCGTCTTCGTACTCAGATCAGATTAGCGAAACGAGCTAACCGTACTAGCTACACACATTCACCAGAGGAACCGAAGATCTCTGCTACTTCCTTCCTAGCTTTAATTTTCTTCGTAAGGTCTCTATAGACAGTTAATGATGACAGGATAGGATGAAACCACAGCTACAGTTTTTCTTCCAGAAATAATTGCAGGTAGGGACTAAAGTTGTGAGTGGGGAACTGAAGAAACGTCGGACCACACGCAGGATACGATTGGTCTGAAGACTCATTTGAGCGAATCGCTTGGATTTGTTACTTTACTATGACAAATACAGACCTGATTTGCCCATCTTAGTTGCCCATCTCACTGACTAGTGTGAAGGTGTAGTCAAGGTGTAGTCGCATGAACAGGTTTAATCATAAAGTGACAGGACAGGTTTGGGTGAGAGCAAACATTTCTCATGCACCTCGCCTAATCGTGTGAATAATTATCTTTTCATTTCTGCACCAGATCTGATTCCTCCTGCACCCAGACCTGTGTGTGTGTGTGTGTGTGTGTGTGTGTGTGTGTGTGTGTGTGTTTGAGTAGAGAATACAGACACCGAATTGTGTATAGTTCAGAATTTCTGAACTTAATTATCATATGCACAAGCGCCTTGTCCTTGCTCACTGTCACAGAGGCTGCAGCAAAAAAGAAATGAATAATTATTTAAAAAATAACAAATAATAAATCTCAGTGTTTAATTAATCATGTGATATATATAAAAACAGACATAACAGTGGAGGTAAAAAGAAAAAACATATGCAGTGATGTATAAGCTGGTCATATTTGCATAATGTATAATTTAAGGTAATATGCAAATTTGCTTCGTATTTCAGAATAAAGATGCCTGTACATGTGTATAATTTGTTTTTTTAATGAAAAGGAGGAAAATTAGTGAGCAGTGCTAGCTTATTACACTGTAATAATAATGCACCCTGCCCTGTAACCGCCATTTTATTGTGTTTCTTTCTTTCTTTCTCCAGACCCGTTTAAATTTCAGATGATGCTGATGATGTTAGGCGTCGTCGTTCCCACCGCTATATTACTGTTTGTTTTAGCTGCAGTCGGAGGTTTCGCTTATTACTACATCTGTGGTCACAAACCGAGGCTGCCCAAGAGCGTGGTGAGTCAACGACAAACACACCTCACACACCGGTATAGGATCAGATTTTGGGCAATTTCATGCACGTAAATTGGAGGCAGGACCTGTTTAAACGATTCTCTTTAATATCTCACGAGATTTAATGTCTCATTAAGGTATCAACTTTAAGACAAATGTTTCTCCTAAAATTCCCCAGGAAACAAATGCAAATTGAAATGGATTAAAATTTATTCTCGACATAAGACAATAATTTGTTAATGTGACAGGATTACAACTCACTCACATAAAAAAAAAACAAATGATTTGATGTAAACAATAAATAAATAAACAGACATGAGTATTTAACGTACTCAGAAACGTTTTATACCTGTTTAGTTACATCAGAAACGAAAATGATAGCTGGAATGTTGAACATGTGGCACTTTCGCTTCAAGTGCACTTACGCATGCTACCATATAAACATTTCACGAGTAGCATCTTTCAAAAATACTAGTGTACTGTTCACTGAATGTTCAGAAATACTAGTTTACTCTTCACTAAGTACTCAGAAATACTGGTGCACTGCTTTCCAAGTACTTATACTAGGCATATCAGAAATACTAGGGACTGTACTTAAGAAAAACAGTAGTGTACTGTACTTTAAAATACTAGGGACTTAAACATGCGTATCAACAATACTAGTGTACTCGGGTACTGTATTTAAACTAGTGTATCAGAAATACATTATAACTGTGGGCCTGCAGAAATGCAGAATTACTCTTCAGATATACCCAGACGTTTGATACTATGTTAAAAGTAAACTGTACATCTCTCCAAATATACATTAGTAAACTAGTAAAGCTGGCAGTAATAATTTCGATGACCTTTTCAGTTCTGAGAACAGTGCGACGTTGTTGAGACGTATGTGAGATTCCTGATGTGTTTTGCTGGAGTGTTTTTGTTTAATTTCTAACTGATGTGACCATAGAGATAATAAGGGCAGTCTGCTCTGAGATGTTTGAAACTGATGAGCTGTAATGCGAACAGGTGTGTCTTGCTTTCTGAAATGTTGCTCTTCTGCATAGTTTCATTCCAGCCCTCGCTCTGGAATTCCGACACTCCTTGATCGGCTAGTCGAGTGTTATGCTAGGTAGAGGACAGATCCTACGCCTTTATCAGACACACCCAGTGGCTTGAGGGGGAATTCATTCCATCGACCCTGCAATCACGAGCGATTATCTTTCTATTCGGTCACGTTACCTTCACAGCTCCTTCTTGCGAACGATAATAATTAGGCTACTTTCACACACAGGCATTTTTGTGCTGATGTGGAAAACAACCCAAAACAGCTCACGCAACACTGTAATCAATATCGGCTAACTAACTAGCCTAGCTTGATCTCTAGATTAGATTTATTATTCTCAGTAATGTAGATGAAATAAAGAAACTCCACAGAGACAGGAACCCGAGCTCAGGATCAAACCCTGGGGCCGGTAGTTTTCGATTTGATGTCATAAATCCCCTTATATTCGTTCACTGATAAGACTATTTTTTTCACCGGCACTTTGTCCTCCATGTTAATTTTCTTGTTTGCTCCTCAAATTTGCAACCTGATTGGTCGGGAGAAAAAAAAAAAAGCACTTGGCACTTTGATTAAAAGTTGAACTTTTTTAAAAGAGGATGATGTGTAATAATAAATATTATTCCTTTTTTCTGACCTCTTCCTGTAGAAGGACATTCAACAGGATGTACACATGGAAAGGAAACTCCAGACGTTCCAGCCGGAGAAACATCTGCCCAGCATAAATGTGATCATCATCAACAACACCAACCTGAGCACGGGGGAATCAAAACCCAGTTTCCTTGGCCCATTTCGTCATGGCGCCGACATTCCCGAGCGCTCGCCGCTTGCTGTCATGGGGGACACGATAGAGGCATCTTACGCAGCGCAGAACGTCCAGCGTACGTCAGCAGCAGCAGCAGCAGGTGTACAAAGCTGTCATGGCTCTTTGGGTGAAGATTATGGCTTGGTACATCGGGACGATGGGAACCAGGTCTCCCCCTGCCCGTATAACCCCCAAGTGGCACCACACTGTGTAGGCGGAGTCAATCCATACATGGTACAGACTGGAATGACAGAACAATCACAAGAGAGATATGAAGAAGAAAAAGAAAAAGAAGAAGACAGAGAGACGCAGACGTTTTGTAACTGGGACCGAGATACTGGTCAGCTCCAGCTGGACTTCCCTTTGCTCAGCAGGTTCGGCTCGGAGACCTCGGAAACCACAGAGACGCAGATGAAGGGAAGCGCGGTGCTGCTCCCACGCCGTCCTGTCCTCACCAGTGTAGTGGTCAAGCAGGCTTCAGAGGAGACCGGAGATGACGACCCGCTCCTGAAGATGGAGAAGGACTGGGACCTGCAGGTTCAGAGCACTGCCGAGTAGATTCCACAAACCTCCGTTTGATCCCAGTCATCACTCAGGGATTTTATTAAATGAACACCCAAACTTCCTTATTTTAGCAATATTGATGGAGCCCCAAACACCGTCCTCACGCGTGAAGTTCCTCCTGATGAGCGTCGCGTTTTTGGTTTTAAATGCATGCACACTTTTATTTCACTGCATAAAACATAAAACGTGTGTTTAATAGAAATATAATGTTAAGAAAGTTCATGGTCTTTGTTCATTAAAGAATTTAAGCCAAGTTCCACTTTTAGAAAAAATGCAGAGAGAGAGAGAGAGAGAGAGAGAGAGGGGGAGAGAGACAGAGAATGCACACAGACAGAAAAAGACACTAAGAGACAGATAGAGAGAGAGACAATCTGACCGAATGAGAGATAAAGAGGGAGAAAGATGGACAGATAGACAGAGAGAGATAGAAAGAGCAAGACACAGAGAGAGGGACAGAGAGAGAGAGAGACAGACACAGAGAGAGAGGCAGAGAGAGACACAAAGATAGGGAGAGAGGGACAAAGAGAGAGAGAGACAGACGGATGCAGATAGACAGAAAGAGACAGAGATTGGCATTCTAGCCGGATACAGTATACAATAGCGTTCCAACACGATCACTGAACAACATGTAGTGCAAGATAGATGACAATAAATACACAACAATAAATACACAGTACGTTACACACTCAGGGACAAGCTTAGCTAGTTTAACTAAATTCACAACTAAATTCAGAAATTCAGAATTGTTTATTAAAAACATC
The DNA here is from genome assembly GCA_022985145.1 of Pangasius djambal. Taxonomy (NCBI): domain Eukaryota; kingdom Metazoa; phylum Chordata; class Actinopteri; order Siluriformes; family Pangasiidae; genus Pangasius; species Pangasius djambal. The sequence continues at coordinate 1,617,269 of CM041004.1, forward strand.
TTTGCATAACACAGAAGTACATAAATAAAGGTATTTTTTACATTCATAGGTGTTCACTTAACACTTAAAACTAATATATAATTAAATAAATCAGACAAAACTAAGTATAAATATCACATTATTATACGAACAAATGATTGTTATACATTTTTATGAGATATTTCATTTGTGTGATTATGTATTGTTGTGTGAAAAGCATTTTTCAGTATATTTATCATTATCTTCTCCTTGAATGTGAAACGTTCATAAGCAGGGAAATGCTTAAATGTCGAAGAGATTTTTGCCACATGAAGGATTTGTGTAGTATTTTTTATTTTTTATTTTTTTTAAGTCAAATCTGTTTTTTTTTTTTTCACTTTGGAATTATAAGATGACAGATTACTAACTTTCAATTAAGTATAAAATGATGAAGTATATTTTAATTATGAAGATTATCACAAAATAAACACAATACCTGATCAAAGACCGGAGAGGAAAGTGTGTGGTTTGTAAGAGATGTTCATTTGTTTCACTGATTCTGATGTTTGAGATGTTCAGGTTCTCTCGCGCTGTTTGTCGCCACCTAGTGGCCGAGGAAAAGGTTGCTCTAGGGTTCTTCGATTAGTTAATGGTTCCAAGCTTCTGCTTCAACGCTTATTTATACTCTATGTTAGAGTTCTGTGTAGAGTTTTAAAGGGTTTTCTCAGAGGGACAAACCGAGGAACCCCTTTAGAGTTCTAGATTTATTTTACTTTACTAAACAATGTATTAAGAGGAAAAGCTGTAACTTCTTTCTTTATATTCATTTACTTGTCTTCCTTCTTAAGGGAAAAGTAAAGGCTTTTAAGGATAAAAGTAGAAGCTTTTCCGGGAAAAGTAGAGACTTTGTCATGGCAAAAACAAGAAGCGGATTCAAGTGCAAGTTGAAGATGATCTTTAATGAGGTTGCGGGTAAACTACAGGCTGAATAACACAGAGGAGGAAGACGTGGGTGCAGTGGTGGCAGGCGTCCTTGGTGGCACTCGGCTGCAGTGAGGAAATAAACAGTCCAATAGATCTGGCTAGATAACGGTAATCCACCAGAGTGCAAGGAACCAGAAGACAGAGCAACCACGGACCTGTGGAAGACACAGACATGAAAACAACGAACTGACAAAGACAGGACAAACGCTGAGGTTTAAATAGAGCCGTAAATGAGAGGCAGCTGAAACCAATGAACTAATTAACGGTAGTACATGAAACGGCCAGAAGGGGCCGGTGAACCCATGAACCGTGACAGACTTTTAAAGGAAAAGTAGAAGCTTTTAAGGCAAAAGTAGAGACTTTTAAGGATACAGTAGAGGCTTTTAAGGGAAAAGTAGGAGCTTTTAAGGGAAAATAGAAGCTTTTAAAGGAAAGTTATAGGCTTTTAAGGGAAAAGTAAAAGCTTTTTAGGGAAGATTAAAGGCTTTTTAGGGAAAATCAGAAGCTTTTAAGGTAAAATAGAGGCTTTTAAGAGTAAAATAGAAGCTTTTAATGGAAAATTAGAGGCTTTTTAGTTCTCTGCTTAACAGGAGTTTAGCTAAAATATATGAAATCCATATTCAAATGTTTTATATAAATTATTCAGTTAATACATACAGTAGTTTACAGCATTTTGGAGGAGGGTATGTAATACAGAATTAAAAAGAAGAAGAAGAAGAAGAAATTAAGAAAAATAAACAAAGACGTGTGAAATCAAAAGGAGTAAAGGAAAATGGAGACAAAAACCATAAAAAATGGTTTATTTATGGTTTATTTACGACATACAAAAATGCATTTATATCATACACACATGTAAGTGTACATACAGAAACAAATACAGATGTGTGCGTACATACATTTAAAAAAAGATATGCAGTAGTAATACAGTAATCTGTCAGTAAAAGGGAGGCGTATAATGGGGTTTTGTCTCCCCCCTCTGGCGGTGTATGGAACTACAACACTCCTGTAGTTAGGTCTCCATGGCAACCAGCGTCGCGTTGCTACGTGGTTACAGAGTGAACAGTCCACAGCGCAGGCGTATGAAAACAACACAAATCTCGTTTATTACAGCAAAAATACTATTTAACAGCCAAAAATATATATTCGTAGCTGGGTTTTCTAATCCACAGCATGTCTCGAGCGCAGGCTGAAAGCGTTATTAAAAATATAATCCGTGAAATAGCACAGCAGTGCTGCAGGCAGGGCCAGGCTGTGTCTGAAACCCTCACCGCCTTCATGGTGAGTCTGTGTCACTCCTCTCTTTTCAACCTATTTCACCACTTATAACGCTTTATGCGCATCAATGGCACGACAGAACGCTGTAAAGCAATGCTGAGCTAATACCAAACCAAGAAACAGTCAGATACTCACTGAACAGCCTACTTTTTACAAGTTAAACTGTACACGTCCAAGTTACTAATGATTGGTTAATTGATTGATTAACTAATTGATTGATTGATTATACAAAGCATATATAGAGATAAAAAAAAAAGGATCATGTAAAAAAAAATCAAAATGATGAAAAGTAACTGAGAAATAAAGTAAAATTCTTCATTTTCTACATAATTAATTAATTAATGATTAGTTAGAGTAAATAGCATATATAGAGAAAAACAAAAATGTGATTATGTTAATGAATAAGTATTTTGGTCTTAGTCTCGAGAATTACAATGTCACCGAATCGATAAGATTTAAAAGAGAGAGAGAGAGAGAGAGAGAGAGAGAAAACGAGCATTTAAAAAAATAGTTCTAATAGATTTATTTTAAATCACTGAGTTATGTTATATTTCTAAATGCTTTTGTGTTCAGGAGCAAGAATTAAGAGGAATACTTTAAATCTGAGATTTTTAAGATTTAATCTCTCTTTCTCTCTCTCTCTCTCTCTCTCTCTCTCTTTCTCTCTCTCTCTCTCTCAGGTAAAAGCTGTAGTTTTGGACCCAAGGAACCTCTTTAACGTTGACCGGACGCTGACCAAGCAGGATGTGGAGAAACTGATCGAGGTATTTATTCGATATTTTCAGTCACAGGGTCTTGTACGAATCCGCTAATAATAAACTGAGTTAAAAAAAAAAACGTTTATGGAAGGAGTCTCCAGTGTCAGCGCTTTGTAACCATCGAAGCTGTAAGTTTACCGACATCTTCAGAACAGAGGAGTTTGCATTTTCTCTGTAACATCACAAGCTGCATTTAAAAGTTTTTTGTTTTTTTTGTCTTATCAACTTCAAGAACGAGGAACGACTGTCTATAGCTGCTGTAACGTAAGCGAGAACAGGAAGTACCTTTACAACAGATGTAACTATAAATGGTTAAGAATACATAACGACATTGTAATCGTTGGCAAATTGTTGATACAAGGGGAATAAAACACTTCGGGATATGCAGTTAGAGGGAATTAATCAACCTCAGTGTGGTAACAGCAACGCCGCTTGATCACATCACGCTGTTGTTGATTATTTTCCTCTAACAGCGTGTCACAGCGTGTTTTATTCCTTACTTAGACACGGTGCGCGATGTTATACGCGAGCGTCGAGTGTAAAATGCTCACATGTACGCTGTGTGTTTGTCTGCTCTCAGCTGTGTGTGAACAGATTGTTGGACCAGAAGAGTCCCGCACTGGACACCATCAAGATGCAGGTTCACTTTGATATGAGTTACACGTCCCGACGTAAGTGGCGTTTTTATTCCTACTATCAGTAGTGTAGTAATGTGTGTGTTTGGGTGTGCGATGTCAAGAATTCCCATTCCCTGTTTGTTTACAGTGCTGTGTGCTTCTGTTTCTGTCCCTGTCCCTGTCACTGGTTTGTTGTCCTACTGTGTTCACCTGTTCTGTGTTTGGTTCCTGATTAGTTTTGTCTATTCATAACCTGTTGTGTCTTAGCATCTCGGCGAATTCTTATCATATATTTATCATATATTTCAAGTCCAAGCTTTGCTTCCGAGTTCATTGTTTTCTAGTTTTGTTTTTTTTTTAGTTTTTGACCCTCTGATTGTTTCTGATTGCGATAATGGACTATCCTTGTTTAATGCTCTCTGCCTGTGCTTTGATCATCGCCATGGAGACTGATTATGATTATTGGATTCGCTCAAATAAAGCTCGCGTCACACTTTCTCACTCAGTCCATGCTAAAGTCTCAGCTCTACAAATTACAAAGTTATACCGTTATTTTTTTGTCTCAGTATCTTAAAAAGTGATATCAAAAATCAACCAAATTACAAAACGAATATCGTAAATTTAGTAAAATTCCCTGAAATTTTGTCTCATTATCTCAAGGACTAATCTCCAAATGATACGTCTAATGCTGACAGAATTGATAGAAGTTCACTTTTGGACGTCTCTCTCACTGCCGTTAATCACATGTGATTACACAGACATGCGCTCAATTACTGTTTAAGTTTTTACATTTCCAAGAGTTTCTTTTATGCAAAAAAAAGCCTCATTTATTATATATGTTGACCTTCGGGCAGGTGAGTTTGTGGAGGAGCACCAGAAGGTGGTGCAGATGCGTCTCCTGCCCGTGTGCCGGGAAATCACAGACAGCAGAGCCAAGAGCCGAGACGAGCTGGACGATCTTTACCGCAGGATGGTCACCTACGTGCTTTTACGCTCCGGCCTCGGCTCAGCATCCGACGTCACCAACGTACAAGAAGCCACAGGTGAGAACCCCTGCAATGCCCGTGTTAGTCTCCACACTCCTCTAACCTGCTGAGATGTCTGTTTACACTGTGGCTCTTCAGTACATGATGCACATGATGAACTTTTGTTTTTATTTATGTAAAACTTTTTGCTGCTAGAGGAGTGTGCGCGCCATTACATGTGCATTACGTACATATTCATCTAAATGTGCTTACACTGTATACGTTCAGGTTAACGGATATGAGTGTATTACTACAGGAGTGTGTGTGTGTGTGTGTGTGTGTGTGTGTGTGTGTGTGTGTGTGTGGGCTTTAGCGGCCCTGCAGAGTGTGTTTCCCCAGTCGGAGCTGGCCGCCTTCATGTCTCTGCTCAGACATGATAAAGAGCAGCAGCTGAACGAGCTCACTATGATCGTCACCGGGATTCGCCTCTTCAACAAGGACAGCGGGAAAGGAGGAGAGAGCGTTGAGGACCGTGAGTGGATCTCACCTCTCATTCTGAGATCCAATGAGCATGATTAATTTTCTATAACAGCAGCCCTGACAGTAGTGCAGGTTCACATTAACACACGCGTTCTAGCACGTTTTTGGTTTCTATAGTAGCAGCTCATTCATACGGCAGACGCTCCACATGAACAGAATTGAAAATAACTGATATGGCGAAGTTTCCTCTAACATAAGGAGACATTTATTTAACATTTATGGAAGGAGTCTCCAGTGTCAGTCTCCTAGCAGTCAGAGGTAAAGCTATAACATTCGGACATCTTCAGGACAGAGGAGTTTACGCTAGTTTTTTTGTCTTACTAACCGCAAAGAGAGGGAAAAAAGTGAGGCTGGTGAGGGAATGAAGTTTATAGCTGCTATAACATAAGTGAGAACAGGAACTCACTTGTTTCGCAAACATTCCACAACATTAAATGTTAACAGAAATGGATATAAAGTAGTTTTTTTTTTCTTTATCAAGTGAAAAATTGAAATTGTCGTGTGTGAATAAATTGCTGTGGTGTAAGAGGAATAAAACACTCAGGGATTCACTCAGGTTATGGGAAAATAATCAATTTCAGGACGATAACAGTAGCTCCGCTTCGTCACGCCACGTCGTCGTTGATTGTTTTCCTTTAACAGCTGTAATACTGTGAGCTTAGCTAAAATGAGCTGATATTAAATATCATGTTAAATCATGAGTTCCACATTTATTTGGTTTGATGTATTTTTGTTACTCACTGTACAATTTATTGAGTTTGTAATTAGGATTTAAAAGACTAACGCTTAATTACTGTAACAAATTTGGCTAAAAAATACACACAGATTGATGTACAACATATAAGAAAATTTGACTGAATGATTATTAAGCAAGGTAATGGTGTTGATCATTTTGGTTGCTACTGTACAGGTGATGTACTGGGCTTTAAAAAAAAATCATCATAATGATTTCCCTGTTTCTGTGTTGTTGCGCCGTCCTGGTCGTCGTGGCTCTCTCGTGAAGTGCCGGCCGTCCTGAACGAGGCTCTTCCTGCTGCCAGCGCAGATATAGAGCGTGAACTGGAAGCGACGCGGCGTTTCGCCTGGCGCTACACCGCTCTGCTGGAGAGACGCTCCGCACCCGACCCTGGCTGCGAGCTAAACACGGACCTGCTCACACAGGCTCTGTACAACTTACGCCAACACGAAGCCTTCCTCAAAATCATACTGGTGAGTTACAGAGACGAACAAATATCCAGCAGGAGGAAATGACTTTTACCTCCAGAACAACTCACGGCCGTATACTAGTACTTCAGTGAACGATTATAATAAAAGTTACTGCAAAACATTTAAATTTCTGTTATTATTATGTTCTTATTATGGGTAGCTTTCAGTAATAATCATTAACAGCTAATAGTAAATGTGACTTTTTTTTTTTAGCATCTACACAATTTCTGCCATCGAAAAATCTCTACACTGCGATACATAGTGATACATAATCCATTTGTCTCCACTAGGCGGACGTGATCACATGTGCAAAGCAAGTGGAGGCTCTTCAAACTGACTTCATATCGAGGATGAGGGTGCTGAAGGCCACAGTTCATGCCAAAACTGCCGTCCCGACCTCCCAAGTGTTCGTAAGTGAAACACTAAACTCAACCTAAAGGTCATAAAGATCATAAAACACTGAGAGAAGAAGGGAACAGAAACATGTCTTCAACTTTTTTTTTTTTTTTACCACCATTTTCTCCAAAATACTTTAATGACATCAGTTCCTCTAATATGAAACCTAAAAATGAAATAAAACTATTACAGAAATAAATAAACAGAAATAAAGAAAAATCCTACATTTTCCACATTATGAGTTAAAGAGTTTCCCTCGCTCTGTCGAGAAGTGTTGTAACGATAGACAATGAAAAAACCGTACCTAATTTGCTAGTGTGCATGTTTGATTGACATCTCAGTCCATTCTCAGTCTGATCATCTTAAATCCTTCCCATCAGCCTCATTTCACGGCATTGGCCAGGCTGTGGGTGGGGCTTCAGGATGAGATGCTCCTGCTGAACATGCTCAGGAGCGTGGCGCTGAGCCTGAGGCCATTCCTGTCGGCTCAGTCCCAGCTGCTGGAGAGCATTCCTCTGGATCAGATGCTCCAGGATGAGACTGTCAGATCTGACGCAGAGAGAGCGGCTGAGAGCTCAGGTACGCTCTGACATCCCATCGTTTTTTCAGATTAAAGTTGTGGAGCATCCACTAAACGTTCCCACTTACATTATCGCAGCTGTAAACAGCCACTCCCTCACCGTAAAAAGCGTAAACTCCTCTGTCCTGACGATGTCGGAAAACTTAAAGTAACAGCTTTACCTCTGACTGTTGCAAAGCGCTGACACTGGAGACTCCTTCCATAAGTGTTACATAAGCGTCTCCTTAAATTAAGAAAGCTGCACCGTATCAATGATTACACACATTTTTTAAAAATTTGTTTATTATTAGTAGAGCGTCCGCTGTACAAGTCCCTGTGAATGAGCCGTTGCTATAGAAACGATAACGTATTAGAACGAGCGCATTGATAAAAACCTGCAATACTGTCAGAGCTGCTGTTACAGAAAACTAATTATAATTTACTGTAATAATAAATTAATAAAGGCACTGTTATTTCTGCTCGTTGTCATGGTTACATTCCATGTCTCTGTGCATAATTTTTGACCAGATCTAATTCAGATCTAATACACCTCTTGTGATGCCACAATTACATTTATACACTTAGGCGTCATGTGACGCTTCCATTTTCTCTTCGTTGTGTGTTTGTTGTTTGTGTGTTGGTCAGAGGAGCGGGTTGATCCAGCGGAGATGAAGTCGTGCGACTGGATTCTGCCTGAGACCACGGCTAACTTTGAGCAGCTCCCCCTGCAGTACAGGGGTGTGTGTGGATACACTCTTGTTGAGAAGAACGGCCTCCTGCTGCCAGGTCCATAGTGAAGCTTTTCTTTCTCCGCTTTTACGTTCGGCTTTCTTTCTACATGCAAAATGCTAACAGAAGCGTCTTCTCGGTTTAGAGGAAGGAAATTAAGGAGTGCCCATTTAGACCACTACTTATTCAGATACCAGAAAGGAACAAATTTGTAATCTAAAGTTACGCTACAGCATTAAAATATTGACAGTGAAACATCTGTAACTGAACATATCATTAAGCTCCTCATTCTGATTGGTCAGGGGATAAAAAGCAAGTGACGCTTGCAAGTGACGTGGCTTATGGCCTTGTGGGCGTGGCCTGTACAATGTTTTTTTTTGTTAGTTCCGATAACTAGTTAGCTAACTAGTTAACTAGTGAAGCACAAATTAAATAACGTACTAATCAGTCAGTGTGAAAATAGGGTTGTTCGATTTACATGTTACGTGCTCGGATTCATAAACTAACTATACTAGCTACATACAGCTACGTACACTCTCTTACTTCCTTCTAAAGCTCTGTTTTTATTCGTAATGTCTCTATCCACATTTTAATATATGACAGGATAAGATGCAATCACGGTTATAAGTTTGTCTTACATTTTTGCACATCAGAAAGTAAACGGGAACTAACTGCTGGTTGGAACTAAAGTTTTGAGCGGGGAACTGAAGAAACGTCGGACCTTACGCAGAATTGTAGTATTGCGTCATAACTAATTTGTATAGAATTGATAAAGTCTCGGTTCAGATGCTGCTTGTTGCTGAAATCGTAGCTCCACATTGCGCGTGTATGTAGGAAAATGAACAGCGCTGGCTTGTGTGAAACTAGGGCTAGTGATGTCATTGAACCGACTTTTAAATGTAGTTAATAAAGGACATGCTTTAGGACAGTACATTTACAGTATGGTACAGATGTCCGTATTTCCGAAGCTCAGGCTCAAGCTCTTACTTTCCAAAGGCAATCCCAACATTGGCGTCCTGAAGCACAGGGAGAAATACTACAGCTTCAGCTCCAAGCAGGCCGCGTATCAGTTTGCCTCGAACGCAGACGAGTACATCGAGCTGATTGCGGAAAGAGCGAAGAGATCTCCGGAGCTGATCCAGCTGCTCGAGCTTCATCAGCAGTTTGCCAGTGTCACTCCGTACTCTCAGGTATCGTGCCTTACTTCTGCTCCTTCACATCCTCTACTTGCTCTTAGCTTAAAAAAAAATAACACCTGGATCTTTCAGAGAATATAATTACAGTATGTAATGTATGTAAGAAACCGGACTCTCCCGTGACATGCTGTGACAGGAAAATAATCAACAATGGCCTGATGCAAAGCAGAGTTTCTTATAACAGCATGTGACATTTTATTAATCTGGAAACAAATCAAATAAAACAAATGAAATGAAAAAAAAAATAGTGTTTTACTTACTTTAGACATTCAGTCATGCTTAAGATCACCTGCTGTAGCTGAAGGTGACGAGTTTGTCTTCACAGATGCAGTCAGGTGAGAGACTGTTGGTGAAACCCATCAGCAAAAGTGAGAGCAGCACACAGACGGACACACACCTGCTGGAGAGCAACATGGTAAAATCTTATGAGTGGAATGAGTGGGAGCTGAGACGAAAAGCCATCAAGCTGGTGAGCAGCTCCGCCTGCATCCGTTCACCTGAAATCCACTCGCGTGATTAGAAGTTATACCTGCGTTTTTAAAATCTACCTCATCAGATATTTAAAATCTACCTCATTAGCTTACATTATAGCCGTCCGAAAGGCCTCGAAATAAGTTTAACACTTTTTGTTTTGAACGCATTCCAAGGCAAACCTGCGCAGTAAAGTTACCCGCTCGATGCAGACCGACCTGAGCCACATGAGGAGACACAACAACACCCAGACATACGCACCAAAAGACGCCGCCTGCCAGACGAAGAGAGACAGCCAGAGTAACGTACCGAAACCTCGGATCTACCTGGCTGGGCTGAGAGGAGGAGGAAGTCCGACCGCTCACATGACCAAAATCGATTTAACTAGAGCCGTGCATGAATAGTCTGTGTTTGTGTTTTTTGTTTAGAACATATGACTTACTTTTACACAGAGATTAAACCTAGAATTGTATGTATGTATTGTTTGTATTGAATTGTTGAATTCTGGATTCTGATTGGTCAGAAATCTTCTATAACAGTAGGTCTGAAAGAAGTGCAGGTTTATATTAACGCACATGCTCTAACACAATATGGTTTCTATAGTAACAGCTAATTCACAGGGACTTGTACTACTGATTAAAAAATCTTCGACACAGTGACGCTTTTGTAACTTAAGGAGACGTTCATTTAACGGTTATGGAAGGAGTCTCCAGTGTCAGCGCTTTGTAACAGTCAGAGGCAAAGCCGTAACTTTAAGTTTTGCAACATCTTCAGGACTGAGGAGTTTACGCACTGCGGTTTCTCAGTAAGATGACAACATGGGTTTTTTTTTTGTCTTATTAACTTTAAGAGAAAGAAAAAAGGGAGGCTGGTGAGGGAATAACTGTTAATGCAACTAAATGTAACTATAAATGGATTTAAAAAAGATGTGTTGTCCAAAAATACATTGAAATTTGTAATTGTTGGCAAATTTCTGTGGTATAAGAGGAATAAAACTCTTGTGGGAGATGGTATTTTGACGTTTGGTACCTCATATCAGTCATGGCAAATAACACACACACACACACACACACACACACACACACACACACACATGTTCTCTTCTGGTCTCAAGATTAAAACGCACCTGGATCTAAAAACTCAGCTGGCCCACATGAAGTTAAAGCACTTTAATCTGACGTAAAGTCTAATGAGTTAATGATGAAAATTATATTAGAGGATCTAATAATAAATATTATATGAGGAATAACATGGCAGACTGTGAGGTTATGCAAAAATAATCCACGCCGGTATGGATTAACCAGTTTACCATTTTTGATTCATTAAATAACGCAGCAGGTCTATAAAACGAGTTTGAGATTAATTCTGTACACACCCTGTTACACAGCCTCACCCCTTTACAGCCTGCACGCCTGCTCTTTTTTAAGCTCCACCCACTCTCTTTCTGTGATATCATATGTAACATAGCAGCAGGACGCTCATTTTAAAGCACACAAATCCGATCTCCACGTGTCGCTCTCTGGAAAAATGTCCGAGGCCAGTATTTCAGTAGATCAGGACCAGTTCATCTGTCCAGTGTGTCTGTATCTCCTGAAGGATCCGGTGACTCTCCCCTGTGGTCACAGTTTCTGTAAGGTGTGTATTAATGGCTGCTGGGATCAGGAGGATCAGAAGGTCTACAGTCTACAGCTGTCCTCAGTGCAGAGACACTTTCACTCCAAGGCCTGTTCTACGCAGAAACAACATGCTGGCTGAAGTGGTGGAGAAACTGAAGAAGAAGACTGAAGTCTCGTCTTGTTTTTGTGAATACGACACTGAATCATGTGCATCAGACAGAAGTGAAAAACAGGTGAGAATGAAATATAGTTTCCGAATGAATTCTTATGCATTTTGTTGCTAATCAAGCTTTAGTCAGGTATATGATGTAAAAATGTAACGACTGCAAAGGATGTGTTGAGTACCTTTGACCTCACTCAGGGATAGTCATGATTTGATGAACTTTAACTCTAATTGCAGTTAATTATCTCCCACTTTCCTACTGATAGTGTTAATACATTTACTTTTACTATTAACCAAAGAACTCTCTAAAGGTCTGTGAGTGAACTCTTTACCCATAGTTAATATTTAACTCAGAATGTACAACCAGTAACATTTAGTTCATTTTTTTTCAGAGTGAGGTAAAGGAGGAGCAGATGAAATCCCAGCAGAGGATCCAGGAGAAGCAGAAGAAGGTGCAGGAGCTGAAACAGGCTGTGAACACTATAAAGGTGAGCAGTGAGCAGAGACAGAGCTGTTCCTAGAAACACACACAACATGGACAACCAGTCATTTAGAGTCCCAGTAAGAGAGGGAATGATAGATGAGCTTTAAATCCTGTGTCTCTGTGTCTCCTAACAGCTGAGTGCACAGACAGCAGTGGAGGACAGTGAGAGGATCTTTACTGAGCTGATCAGCTCCATGGAGAAAAAGCGCTCGGAGGTGACGGAGCTGATC
>CM041004.1:1663436-1674090 GCA_022985145.1 Pangasius djambal
AGTCCTGACCTGAACCCGATAGAACACCTTTGGGATGAATTAGAGCGGAGACTGAGAGCCAGGCCTTCTCGACCAACATCAGTGTGTGACCTCACCAATGCGCTTTTGGAAGAATGGTCAAAAATTCTTATAAACACACTCCTCAACCTTGTGGACAGCCTTCCCAGAAGAGTTGAAGCTGTAATAGCTGCTAAAGGTGGACCGACATCATATTGAACCCTATGGGTTAGGAATAGGATGGCACTTAAGTTCATATGTGAGTCAAGGCAGGTGACCAAATACTTTTGGTAATATAGTGTAAGTGTCTTTATTGTCCAGGTGGGTGAGGGCCAGATGGAGGGCGGTGGCGATGGCGTCATCTGTTGAGCGGTTGGGGTGGTAAGCGAATTGCAGGGGGTCCAGTGAGGGAGGCAGCAGGGTCCAGTGAGGGAGGCAGCAGGGTCTTGATGTGCCTCATGACGAGCCTCTCGAAGCACTTCATGATGATGGGTGTGAGTGCAACGGGACGATAGTCATTGAGGCAGGACACTGAAGACTTCTTTGGCACAGCGATGATGGTGGTGGCCTTGAAGCAGGTCGGAACAAAGGTGCTGCACAGGGAGGTGTTGAAGATGTCCGTGAAAACATCTGCCAACTGGTCTGCACATCCCCTGAGCACCCTGCTAGGAATGTTGTCTGGTCCAGCAGCCTTTCGTGGGTTGACCGTGTAGAGTCTTACTCACGTCGGCCGTGGTTAGACACAGCACCTGGTCATTGGGAGAAGGGGTGGTCTTCCTCGCTGTTACGCCTCGAACCGAGCGTAGAAGTCGTTCAGCGCATCTGGGAGGGAGGCATCACTGTCACAGGCAGATGGTGGTGTCCTGTAGTTTGTGATGTTCTGGATGCCCTGCCACATGTGCCGCGTGTCTCTGCTGGCCTTGAAGTGGTTGTGGATTCTCTGAGCCTGTGCGCGCTTTGCCTCTCTGATGGCCCGGGACAGTTTGGCCCTCGCTGTTCTTAGGGCCACCTTGTCGCCTGCTCTGAAGGCAGAGCCCCGGGTCCTCAGTAGCGCACGCACCTCTGCAGTCATCCAGGGCTTCTGGTTGGAGCGTGAGGTGATGGTCTTGGAGACGGTGACGTCATCAATGCACTTGCTGATACAGTAGGTCACTGATTTCGCGTATTCCTCCAAGTCGGTGAAGTCGCCATCAGTTGCCGCTTCCCTGAACATGTGCCAGTCAGTGTGTTCAAAACAGTCCTGATGGCTCCTGCTGGCCAGGTTTTCACCTGCTTCAGAACCGGTTTGGTTCGTCTGACTAGTGGTCTGTATGCTGGGATTAGCATAACAGAGATGGTCTGAGTAGCCGTGGTGGGGGCGGGGCTCCGCCCGGTACGCGTCGGGGATATTTGTGTAAACAAGGTCCAGCACGTTCTTCCCTCTTGTTGCAAAGTCCACATACTGATGGAATTTAGGGAGCACTGACTTGAGATTTGCATGGTTGAAATCTCCGACAACAATAAACAGTCCGTCAGGGTTTGAATTCTGCAGCTCGCTAATAGCCCCATACAGTACACAGAGCGCCTCCTTAGCATTAGCACTGGGGGGAATGTATACACAGATTATGAGGACGGTAGTGAATTCCCGTGGTAAATAAAAAGGTCTACATCTAACAGTCACAAACTCCACCAGCGATGAGCAGTAACTAGAGACTAGCACAGAGTTCTTGCACCATTCCGTGTTGATGTAAACACACAAGCCGCCGCTGCGAGCCTTACCGCACAGAGATGTGTTTCTGTCGGCACGAAACGAGGCTAGCCCGGCTAGCTGAATGGCGGCGTGCGGAACTCTGTCGGTGAGCCACGTCTCCGTGAAAACAAAGACGCAGCAGTCTCTAAACTCGCGCCGCGTAGTTTGCTGGAGTCGGATCCAGTTTATTGTCCAGGGAGCAGACATTGGAGAGCAGGATGGACGGGAGAGCCGGCTGGCTAGGGTTTGTTTTTAGCCTAGCACGAACCCCTGCCCTCTTGCCGCGCTTCTGCTTTCTCACGCACCGCTTGCGACGTCCCCCCCGGCCACCGGCATCAGGCGATGCCGAGGGCTGGAGGCCTGGTCCCCGCAGCAAGCCGAGATCGTGTAGCTTCTCCACCAGATGATCCTGCAGAGTGGCTGTGTTGTTATATCTTAAGTTTATAAGTGTCTGGTGGTGGTATACACGAACACCGGTAGCTCCGATGTCCATGTGCCATTAAAAAGTCGGCCTAAGGACAAAAAAAGCACCATTTTGTATCCGGAGTGGCCGCTGCGTGCTACTGCTGCACCACCATCTTGGATCATTTTCCATCCCGGAACTGGTCATGTGACTCACGTGAATCGGTAAGCATCACTGTAACTTTGTCACTGCGCCACTACACTGATCTCACTGCATTAGATATGGCTGCTGTCAGACTCAGCTGTCTTTACTAAATGCAGAGAGAGCATGCAGGAAAGAGTAACAATATGTCATGTGCTGTTATTGATATCATTACTGTTCTCATGCACCAACATGAGGTGATGAAATTAGAAATGCTATAAAGCACAGTCTTACCTGTAGAAGGGTTTATGTGTTTAGCTTCAAACACACATGCTCTGTCAGTGGTATTGACTGCATGCTGTACTGCATCACCATCTTCTGCTACACAGATAAAGAGCATTTATTCTCCTCTAATCAAACCTTCCTTTCATTACTAAGTGAACACTGATAATCTGGCTGTGCATTTCCTCTCATTAGGAGGACAGTATTAGTGCACCAGTTATCCAACGAGCTGCTACACTAACTTCTCAAACTTTCTGCACACGTTTCCATAATCGTATTTCTTTTTCATTCTTATTTTTGTAACCAGAAACTAATAACGCAGCTGCAAAAAATATCTTGCTTACCTTTACGTCACGTTCGTCTTCTGTTAAACTCACACTGGTTCTTTCTAAAATGTACATTAGTAATGGCGGATTTGCCCTCTTCGTGGGAAATGTAGTCCATTAGCACTTCCGGGTACGCTTCTTTGTACTGATAAAAGGACGGCGAAAAACTACAACTCTCCGGTTAAATATTAAAAAGCAAATTATTATATTGGCTATACGCTTAGCACTTAAACTTATTAAAACATGCCATGTTTTTACATTTTGTTTTTCTCTTTTATTTCAGATTTCTGTTATCTGACTCTGGATCCCAACACGGTACATCGTAAACTCATTCTGTCTGAGAAGAACAGAGCAGTGACACACAGTGAGAGAGAGCAGCAGTACTCTGATCATCCAGAGAGATTTGATTACTGTTGGCAGGTGTTGTGTAAGGAGAGTGTGTGTGGATGCTGTTACTGGGAGGTGGAGTGGAGTGGTGATGATGTGGACATATCAGTCTCATATAAAGACATCAGCAGGAAAGGACGGGGTAATGAGTGTGTGTTTGGACGCAACAATCAGTCCTGGAGTCTGCGGTGTTCTTCTTCTTCTTCTCTCCGTTTCTGGCACAACAACATTAAGACTGATCTCAGAGTTCCATCATCCTCCAGAATAGGAGTGTATGTGGATCACAGTGCAGGAACTCTGTCCTTCTACAGCGTCTCTGACACGATGAAGCTCCTCCACAGAGTCCACACCACATTCACTCAGCCTCTGTACGCTGGGTTTGGGTTCTACTGGTTTTCTGGTTCTACATCTGTGAGATTGTGTGATCCAAAATAAAGTGTGTAGTGTTTTATGTAAAATTCCTGCACATTGCCACATTGTTGCTCAGTCATCTGTCTCACTAGCACACAATCCATCTGCACAAAAACACACTCATTTAAATGTATTCATTAAAACAGATTAGTCATTTTACAATAAATAAAAAGGAAATGTTAAAAATGAACTGTCAGACAAGAAACTAGTAAAATTTCAGAAGAAAAGGATGGAGGAGTGAGAAGTTCTGCTGAAATCGGTGATGCAGAGAAATCTGTGACTAGAGGTCACTGTTCAGTAAATGTTCAAGATTGCAGCTTCTGTCTTTTCTGTTTGTGTTTTATGATTGTGATTGTTAATTAAACTTTGTGCTCCTGTTATGCTCCTGTGTGTTTATTGGGCCTGATGATTTTAATTCTTTTGTGTCTTTTACCAGTGCGGTTCTTATTTATGTGTAAAATATATTATTCAAATTATATTAACTATTATTATTGTTGATCTTACTAATACTACTTTAATATTAATAATATAAAATATATATGATCTGTATTCATACTACTACTACTACTACTACTAATAATAATAATAGAAGTAATAAGAATTATACATAAATAAATATCATTTTCTAATCCAGATACTGATCCATGTGTTGGGTTTATTGTTCACCAGTTTCTCCAGAGCCCTGAGTTTTCACACATCAGGTTACTTGTTATCCATAAAAAAATTCTAATTATGTGTAAAATATATATTCTGTTAAAACAATATTTTGTCTGTTTCCAACAACGACATCAATAATAATAATAATAATTAAACTGCAAGCAGCATTTTAGGGGGCCAAGCACCCAGACTCTCTCATTCTATTTCATTTCTCTATATTCTATCTTTTCAGTTTTAAATATTTCCCAAATTTAATAAACTATTTGATCTTTTCTGAAATATGTCTTATTCAGACAGTGTAAATTCTAGTTATTAGTGGCGCTTGTTCTAGCTTGTTTCTGTCGTTCTCTTGTCTCAAAGGTTTTTTTGAAAATGCACCTGAAAGACAAAAATAAAAAATTTAAAATACCGGGACAATAAAGAAAATAAAAATATAAAAAATCATGTGATTTTTTTTTGGTTAAAATAAGTGCCATCTCTAACTGATTAGAAAAATTTTCCCAGTTTGTCACAGTTTGCATTTATTCCAAGTCTTCTGAAGTCATATAATAGCTCTGTGTGAGAAACAGAATGAATTTTAAGTTGTTATTCACTGATACACTTTTTTTTTTTTTTTTAAATAAAACTTTTATATTAGTTTTGCATCCTTTTGAAGCTTGAAAGCTCCCTGAAATGACATGGGAAGGAGGCGGCACAAATCTTCAGGATCACACAGTTTGGGTTCCACAGAAGAAAGTAAGTCACACAGGTCTATTCCAACATGAATGAAATGCATATCTTTCATATTAAACAGAACTTACAGAATTATTGGTGGGTTTCTGTGAAAAAAAAGACTAACAATAATGAGGTCTGAGATTAAAAACACACTAAAAGTTACTACAGTATAAAATATTTTCATCTATTTATCAACATGAACTTAGAATTGTCAAAGGCGTCTTCTCTTTTTAGAGTACATATTGTCAACTGCTCGGTGTCTGTCACGCTAATGTCTGATAGGCTGTTGGGCTCATTAATATTAATCAGGTTGTTGCTTCGCCCCAACTGATTTGCTGAATTCAAACCGCAGACGGTGAGCGCTAGCCAATGGGATTGCCGCTTGCGCATTACTTCTGCTTGGTCTTAAAGCCTTCGTTTTACGTGAACAGCTACATTTTTCCCCCTCGCACTGCGATTAATCAAAATTAACTAGTTTTGTGGCTCATTTCCACTCGAAATGACCTTACTCTCTTAACGTTTAGAAAATAATAAACTTATAAAGTTATAAATGTTAAGTTTGTCGTGTTCAATTTGCCAATTTAAATAATTAAAACGGTTGTAATATTTACCTCAGAGTTAGTTGCTGCTTTAGCTCACGCGCGCAAACGGGACGATACATTACACAACAATGAAGCAGGAATATAAGCTTCAAAATATAACACGTTACAGCTCTAAAATGATATTTAACATTACATATGGAAACCACTATATTAAAGTGACGAACAAAATATACATTTTTGCTTTCCTTTACCTCAGTGTGTAGTGGCAGTTGGTGGTTACGATCCAAATGATGCGCATGCGCAGAACTGCGATTTCTCCAGCTAAGTTTCTACAGAGAACAAACGTTATGATTTCGACCAAAAAGTGAATGTTGATCCAACATTGAAAATTAACTAATGACTGATACTGACCTATACAACTACAAGTAGATGTTGAATCAAGGTCTCTTTGCTATCTGGAACATTAGTGATTTATAATTCTTTAGTGTTTCAAGCCCGTAATGCTTGACTGGGTTCATACTGAATAGCATTTCCCCTGAATAGTAAACAGAAAAGCTGTAACTCTTTCATTCAAATCAAACACACTACATGTACAGTTCTGTTGTCTGTCCCTTTTTGTGTAATTTCTACTTTGGTTAGACAATGTGTGCTCAATCTATCAACTTTTAGGGGGAAAATGATGATAGAGTAAATAATCCACCTCGGCCATGACTTCATTACATTGAGACTGGGATTGAGACTGTAACACGACTGCTGATGGCGTATTACGGAAACATTACTAACACAGTGTATAAGAATATAGCCCCCTGGAGAGTTTCACTCTTGTTCTGCTGAGCATTAAACAGACAGATAGATAGATAGATAGATAGATAGATAGATAGATAGACAGATAGACAGACAGACTTTATTGATCCTGCTGGGTAAATCATGTTACAGCAGCATAAAGAATAACAATAAAATTAAAAGTAGAATTGCAGATCTACAAAAAACACACTGAATATTACATAAAGATATGTACAACATCAAAAAGAGTAATAGTAATTAATAAAAGAAAAATGAGTAACAAAAACAAGTGTGCAAAAATGGCAGTGAATAATATATACAACATATGTATAACATAAACAGTATATACAGATGGTTGTGCAGAAATGTGTTCACGTCACACAGAGATGACCTGTTGTACAGTGTTAAAAATTAACGTCATCATGTGCCGCTATAAACTGATAAAAGCCTGTATGATGGGTGTTGGCTGGTTAAATATTTTCTTACCTTTCTGACCTGATTAAGACTGAGTGAAGACAAATGTCAAATTACATTTTAATTCTAAAAAGTGTATAATAGTCTACACAGAAACAGAAATATGATTAATAATTTCTGTTAAGTAAAGAGAGGTGCTGACTGGAAACTTTGGCTTTTTCTCCTCCTTCATTAAAACCTCCAATTCTTCACAGGCTGTTCTCTTGATATCTCTTGATTCTGTTAGATAGTTTTCTAACAGAAATGTTAAAATGCCTGATTTCTGATTGGCTAATCTCTGTTTCTCATCATAGCAGTGGGTAACCAATAAGATGTGATAAAACAAATCCGAGGGGCGAGTTCATTTGACATCTGGACCAGTTAAATATGGATAACATTTCTACACAGTGATTGTGCTACAATGATGCTCATTAAATGTATATATAATAAAGTGTGCTGTATTTGTGTTATGTTAGCCATCCAGGAACTGGAAAATATTTCAGGAGGGTTCAAACCTGAAATCCATCCTACGAGCTACTGTTTTTTTCTTCAGTGTATCCTCCATCATTATTTATGGCATAATTTCCTTTTTTTCTTTAAATTTCATTAACAGATAGGGTACACATTCAATAAATATGATATTTATATTTTTAATGTCAAAGCCAATTCTTAAAAAGAAATGCCAGGATTGGAAGCATCAGTACTTAAGTATCGATCTGCCCATCCCTATTGGTCAGTATGGCAATAGAGCTACAACAATCCATCATTTTGAGAGCAGATCTTTTCTTGTAGTTTTGCTGAGGCTTTGATTAATGTGGTTAAGTCCATTCATATGGAGTGAATGGAGGTTGAGGTGGAATGGAGAGAAAGAGGAAGTATCTGTGAAGAATGAGGTGATGGTCAGAGTCATAGTAGGAGAGAGGACAATGGTTTATTACCTGAGTGAAGAGGCCCAACATCACAGTCATACATTAAAATCCTTTAATTCCAGGACAAGGCTTAGTGCAAGTTTGACAACATTTGCTAAATCTTTTTTATATTCACACACAACTGGAAAAAGCTGTTAACATATAAAGCTGTTCTCACACAAACATGACTACTGAAGAAGGGTTTAATCTTCTCTCTGTCAGGATTATATAGAGGAGGTGGATGCAAGTGCAAATTTCTATTTTAATGACAAACAAATGATACAAACAGTGCAAACTTATACACCAAATCATGAATTATGGTTTCGAGGTAAAGACATACACAGACAAGGAAGCACAACATGACAACGAAAGACAAATTCTAGACAAGTGCTGTGCAAGACGTGACTCTTATACTAGTGCTCATTAAACCCAAAATGTGAAACAGGTGCCAGCAGTCTTGTGACGTGATCAGTGAGGTGCAGTGACTGATGGGAATCGTAGTCATGCATTGACTTCAGTGTGACCATGACACTCTCTTTATTTGATCCATTAGAAAACACAAAAACTCCTGATGTCACATTAACAACTTTAATATGTAATCACATTATATCACATTACAATTACACATCACAGTCATGGAGGTTATCTTCGCCCTCCTTATTTAAAGCTCCACCCACTCTCTCCGTCACAATATGAAAACAAAAGCTCAAAGTTCATTCAAAGTAAAAAAAAAAACTGTTCTCTCTCTCTCTTTCTCTTTCTCTCTTTGTCCCAGTGTTTATTTTTTTTCTTTTTCAGGAAAATGGCAGAAGCCAGTATTTCAGTAGATCAGGACCAGTTCAGCTGTCCAGTGTGTCTGGATCTCCTGAAGGATCCGGTGACTCTCCCCTGTGGTCACAGTTTCTGTAAGGTGTGTATTAATGGCTGCTGGGATCAGGAGGATCAGAAGGGCGTCTACAGCTGTCCTCAGTGCAGACACACTTTCACTCCAAGGCCTGTTCTACACAGAAACAACATGCTGGCTGAAGTGGTGGAGAAACTGAAGAAGAAGACTGAACTCCAAGCTGCTTCTCCTGCTCACTGTTACGCTGGACCTGGAGATGTGGAGTGTGATTTCTGCACTGGGAGAAAACTCAAAGCCGTCAAGTCCTGTCTGATGTGTCTGGCTTCTTACTGTGAAATTCATCTTAACCCACATCTAGAACATCCTGCTTTGAAAAAACACACATTAATTGAAGCCTCAGCAAAACTACAAGAGAAGATCTGCTCTCAACATAACAAGCCGATTGAGATCTACTGTCGTACTGATCAAACCTGCATCTGTTATTTGTGTACGATGGATAATCACAAAGGACACGACAGCGTCACAGCCGCAGCAGAAAGAACTGAGAAACAGGTAAGAACTAGAAATCTTTCCAAAATTAAATGATTTTAATGATATTTTCCTGTTTTCCTTCTAGAAACAGGTGCTTAATTAAGTTATATATATAGGATTCTGTGAAACCTCATTCAAATTGTATGTGTTCTGATTAACAGATTTAAATTTATCCTCAGTGATGGCCATAATCTGGTCAGATCAGCTAGCAAACACCAAACTATGACAGGGCGAGGCAGGTGTATACACACACACACACACACACACACACACACACACACAGAAGGGGAGGGAGAGAGAGAGAATGAATGAATGAATTGAGGTTCAGTAAACATAAATAAATCTGTTACAGTAAGCTCCACTCTTCTGGGAAGGCTTTCCACTAGATGTTGGAGCTTGGCTGTGGGGATTTGTGTTCATTCAGCTACAAGAGCATTAGTGAGGTCAGGTGCTGATGTTGGTGAGGAGGTCTGGGGTGCAGTCTGTGTTCCAGTTCATCCCAAAGGTGTTCAGTGGGGTTGAGGTCAGGGCTCTGTGCAGGACACTCGAGTTCTTCCACTCCAAACTTCACACACCATGTCTTCATGGAGCTCGCTTTGTGCACAGGAGCATTGTCATGCTGGAACAGGTTTGGGCCTCTTAGTTCCAGTGAAAGGAAACTGTAATGCTACAGCATACAAACACATTCTATACAATTGTGTGCTTGTTTGTGTAACAATTTGGGGAAGAACCACATATGGGTGTGATGGTCAGGTGTGCACATACTTTTGATGATATGCTGTAGCAAAAATACAGCAAAAAGAAAACAAATTACAAAACATGTGAGTTACTTCATATAAGATGTGAGCATGACTGAGCACTGAAACAAGCTCAAACCAGTACTTAAACACGTCCTAAACACGACACAGCTGCAGATCACTGAGGAGACTGAAGACAGGAGCTGAACATGATCTTGAATTCCTCTGGACTTCAGATTCTCTCTGGCAGGCATCCAAGACATCACACCTGCATCCAGCCTGTTTACATCTTACAGTTCTTTCTTTTTTTTTTTTTTTTTACTCCTCTGCCCCACCTCCTATCCATGTCACATACAAGAATCTACAGAGGCCAGAGTTCATCCACATCTAGCATTCATCCACTGGGCTAATCTTCCATCTGCTAGCTAACTGGAATCCTGTCATAACAAAAAACCCATGACAAACCTACAGAACGTTTACTGTAAAAACATAACTGAAAATTTACTGCATACCAATGTATATCATTTAATTCAATAAATTTGGATTAAACTGAAGTCAGCAGCAGTTGTTTTTGTAATCAGTCTGGCCTTTTCCACCAGTCAAACAATCAATTTTTACTCTTCATTTTGCCGCTCATCATAAGCAGCATGGAAGTTATTTCTAGCTAGTAACACTACAAAATGCAGTAACCATATAGAAATTCTACAACGCTGTGCTGCCAGGTGATTAGGTATTGTGATGTAGGAACTAATAAAGATGAATGTACTTCATAAAGAAAAATAACTGAAAATAACTGAAAATAACTGATG
>CM041004.1:1674190-1685731 GCA_022985145.1 Pangasius djambal
TCTTGTGTGTGTGTGTCTCCTAACAGCTCAGTGCACAGACAGCAGTGGAGGACAGTGAGAGGATCTTTACTGAGCTGATCAGCTCCATGGAGAAAAAGCGCTCGGAGGTGACGGAGCTGATCAGAGCTCAGGAGAAGGCTGAACTGAGTCGAGCTGAACGACTCCTGGAGCAACTGGAGCAGGAGATTGCTGATCTTCAAAGGAGAGTCACTGAGCTGGAGCAGCTTTCACACACACACGATCACATCCATTTCCTCCAGGTAACACTCACTGTCTGATCTACAGAGAGAGCTGTTCCTCACACACTCTCTAAAACACCTGTCATTAAAGCAACAATAAATGTCCCTGTCTGACATCACAAGTGTGTCTGGTGTTATCCTGAGATCAGGTGACTTCACAGTTTATTACTGTTTGTTATTGTTTAGTGCTGTTTAGTTTCCTTTAACTCGACTTCTTAGTTCTTAGGTTAGTTCAGCAATATTAGTCTATAATGTGGATTTGAGCTCGAGTAGCTATGACTTCATTTGTCTGATGTGTTTATCGTGACAGTTGAGCAATGAAGGATCACAGTAGCTTCCAGCATTGACTAATGTATCTACTGTTTTCCTAAATCTATGGCTACGACATTTAAAACTGATGGCATATAAGGAAGAGTCATAATGCTTATATGATGTATTTATGTAATGCATGCTGGGTAATGTAGTGAACACTGATAGATATAAATATGAACACTAAAAAAATCATGAATTCTGCTAAAGCACTGAAACTGACAGATGCAACACTGTACTACAAAATCCTTTTTCTTTTATATAAATGTAACTGCAGGAATCTTTGTTTATACATGTGTTTTAAATTTAGTTTGCTTTCTGCAGGCTTTAGCTTCTGGACGTCAGTCTCCCCCATTTAACAGACCAACGTTTCACACATCCAGCATCACTGTCCATCAACATCTGTCATTTGATGGAGTGAGGAATTCTCTCTCAGGTCTGAAGAAGAGACTCGAGGAATTCTGTGAGGAGGAATTCAACAAAATCGCTCCACATGGTAAGAGGAGCTGTTCCTGCTGGAGAAACACAATGATGGACGTCTTTACTCGCTCTGTGAAGTGTTATTTCTTAGCAATGCTCCTGCTTTCTTTTTGCAGACAGTTTACTCACCTGACACTTTTAACTAAAATACTGATTTAAAATGAATAAACTCACTGTATCACTTTAAACTGTTTCCATCTTTTACACAACCTGATGATGCTTTTTGCCTTCATTTCCATTTTTCTCTCCACAGCTGCAGCAGTTCAGATCATTTCACCACCAGAGAGCAGAGAAGATTTTCTGAAATGTATGTCTAAAACACACACACACACACACACACACACACACACACACACACACCTGTTTTTATACCTTGTGGGGACCCCCCTTTCCAAAGGTCCAACAGACAAAAAGAAAATATCAGTAAATCAGAATCTCATTGAAAATTCCCAATCCGACGTAAAAAAAAATTCTGGCCTGACACAGTGGTCACTTGTAGGACCTGTTTCTGGTATTTAGTATATGTGAGGTCCACCCTCACACACACCAGCTGTTTTCATTGCTTGTGGGGACCAAATGCACTTTATGTAATAAGAAATTAAAAATATTGTTTCCATTGATGCTAACAATTAATAATTAATTAAATTACTTCCAAGATGGCGGCGCGGCAGTAGCATGCAGCGGCCACTCCGGATACAAAATGGTGCTTTTTTTCGACCTTAGGCCGACTTTTTAACTGCACATGGACATCGGAGCTACCGGTGTTCGTGTATACCACCGCCACTTATAAACTTAAGACACAACAATACAGCCACTCTGCAGGATGATCTGGTGGAGAAGCTACGCGATCTCGGCTTGCTGCGGGGACCAGGCCTCCTGATGCCGGTGGCCGGGGGAGGGGACGTCGCAAGTGGTGCGCGAGAAAGCAGAAGCGCAGCAAGAGGGCGGGGGGTCGTGCTAGGCTAAAAACAAACCCTAGCCGGCCGGCTCTCCCGTCCATCCTGCTCTCCAATGTCTGCTCCCTGGACAATAAACTGGATTACATCCGACTCCAGCAAACTACGCGGCGTGAGTTTAGAGACTGCTGCGTCTTTGTTTTCACGGAGACGTGGCTCAGCGACAGAGTTCCAGACGCCACCATTCAGCTAGCCGGGCTAGTCTCGTTTCGTGCTGACAGAAACGCAGCTCTGTGCAGTAAGGCTCGTGGCAGCGGCTTGTGTGTTTACATCAACGTGGAATGGTGCAAGAACTCTGTGCTGGTCTCTAGTTACCGCTCATCGCTGGTGGAGTTTGTGACTGTCAGATGTAGACCTTTTTATTTACCACGGGAATTCACTACCGTCCTCATAATCGGAGTATACATTCCCCCCAGCGCTAATGCTAAGGAGGCGCTCTGTGTACTGTATGGGGCTATTAGCGAGCTGCAGAATTCAAACCCCCACCTCGGCTACTCAGACCACATCTCTGTTATGCTAATCCCAGCATACAGACCGCTAGTCAGACGAACCAAACCGGTTCTGAAGCAGGTGAAAACCTGGCCAGCAGGAGCCATCTCTGCTCTTCAGGACTGTTTTGAACACACTGACTGGCACATGTTCAGGGAAGCGGCAACTGACGGCGACTTCACGGACTTGGAGGAATACGCGACATCAGTAACCTGCTATATCAGCAAGTGCATTGATGACGTCACCGTCTCCAAGACCATCACCTCACGCTCCAACCAGAAGCCGTGGATGACTGCAGAGGTGCGTGCGCTACTGAGGACCCGGGACTCTGCCTTCAGAGCAGGCGACAAGGTGGCCCTAAGAACAGCGAGGGCCAAACTGTCCCGGGACATCAGAGAGGCAAAGCGCGCACACGCTCAGAGAATCCACAACCACTTCAAGGCCAGCAGAGACACGCGGCACATGTGGCAGGGCATCCAGAACATCACAAACTACAGGACACCACCATCTGCCTGTGACAGTGATGCCTCCCTCCCAGATGCGCTGAATGACTTCTACGCTCAGTTCGAGGCACAGAACGGCGAGGAAGACCACCCCTTCTCCCAATGACCAGGTGCTGTGTCTAACCACGGCCGACGTGAGGAAGACTCTACGCAGAGTCAACCCACGAAAGGCTGCTGGACCAGACAACATTCCTGGCAGGGTGCTCAGGGGATGTGCAGACCAGTTGGCAGATGTCTTCACGGACATCTTCAACACCTCCCTGTGCAGCACTGTTGTTCCGACCTGACTCAAGGCCACCACCATCGTCCCCGTGCCAAAGAAGTCTTCAGTGTCCTGCCTCAATGACTACCGTCCCGTTGCACTTACACCCATCATCATGAAGTGCTTCGAGAGGCTCGTCATGAGGCACATCAAGACCCTGCTGCCTCCCTCACTGGACCCCCTGCAATTCGCTTACCGCCCCAACCGCTCAACAGATGACGCCATCACCACCACCCTCCATCTGGCCCTCACCCACCTGGACAATAAAGACACTTATGTTAGAATGCTGTTCATAGACTTCAGTTCAGCATTCAACACAATCATTCCTCAGCACCTGATTGGAAAGCTGAACCTGCTGGGTCTGAACACCTCCCTCTGCAACTGGATCCTGGACTTCCTGACTGGGAGACCTCAGTCAGTCCGGATCGGGAACAGCATTTCCAACACCACCACACTGAGCACTGGAGCCCCACAGGGCTGTGTGCTCAGTCCATTGCTGTTCACTCTGCTGACTCAAGACTGTGTAGCAATGCACATCACAGCTGCATCACTGCCTGGTTTGGGAATTGCACTGTCTCAGATCGCAAGACCCTGCAGCGGATAGTGAGGACAGCTGAGAAGATCATTGGGGTCTCTCTTCCCTGAATCTTGGACATTTACACCTCACGCAGCATCCGCAAAGCCACCAGCATTGTGGACGACCCCACACACCCCTCTCACACACTCTTCACCCTCCTGCCGTCTGGTAAACGGTACCGGAGCATTCGGGCCCTCACAACCAGACTGTGCAATAGTTTCTTCCCCCATGCCATCGACTCCTCAATACTCAGAAACTGGACTGAAGGAAGGAACACAGACACACATACTCAACACACACACTCCTCAATACCTGGACCGAAGTAAGGATTACACACACACATACATATATATACACACACACACCTGAACCTCCTCCATGCACATGTTTTACACATGTTTTGCACATGTTTTATGCTGCTGTTGCTACTATTATATTTACACAATATAATACCATTATGTTTACACTACTTCAGCTATTTATATCAAACTGTAATATTTGCACTATTGTCACTTGGTCACTTTCAAACAGAACTCTGTACTGGTCAGCGTTGTAGTCATTGTACTGTCTTGTTCTGTCTTGTGCGTCCGCACATGTTTGCACTTGTGCACTTTATGTTTAATTTATGTCCCCGTAGTTCTGTGTTGTCTTATGTAGCACCTTGGTCCTGGAGAAATGTTGTTTCATTTCACTATGTACTTGTATATGGCTGAAATGACAATAAAATCCACTTGACCTGACTTGACTTGAAATTATTAATCCAGAATGATGTTTAACTTCTAAACAACTTTTATTGTCTTACTGAATAGCAAATGTAACAGCAGGTATGCATATAAAAGCAGAAACAGACATCATTTTAACCTACAAACACAATTCTTACCTTAGAAACAGGCATGTTAAACAGATTTTTTGTATTTTTTTTTTTTAATTCTAAGCATCTGTAGGCATACAACAGCTTTTATTAATATTCTGGATGTTTCTGCTTACATTTTCTATTCAGTGTAGTTTGTTGGTAGATGATAGCAAATGGAATTAATAACTCTGACACTTTTATGTACTCAAACACATCAAAAAATGATAAACTCTGCTGTATTAAAAATACCAAAATTGACAATTTCTTTTCCTTTTACTTGCTGTATTACAAGCTAGCCTGACTTTTTAAAGCTGTGCATAACAAAACCCAATGCCCAGTCTTTTATAAGGTTTGTATAATCAAATGTACACAAAGTTCAAATGTACACAGTGTTGGTGCCAGATGTGCTGAGTATTTCAGAAACTGCTGATCTCCTGGGATTTTCACACACAATGTTTACACAGAATGGTGTGAAAAACAAAAAACACAGAGTTTTTCCTGATTCTTCTGTTTGCTGTGATCATTAGTTGAAGCTCTTGACCTGTATGTGCATGATTTTATACATTGTGCTGCTGCCACATGATTGGCTCACTGTGCCACTACACTGATTGAACACTTGTTTCCATAATATTATTTCTTTTTCATTTTTATTTTTGTAACCAGAAACTAGTAACAAAGCTGCAAAAAAATAACATGCTTACCTTGTATGTTGCGTTCGTCTTCTGTTAAACTCACACTGGCTCTTTCTAAAATGTACATTAGTAATGGCGGAGGTGCCTCCTCATGGGAAATGTAGTCCATTAGCACTTCCGGGTACGCTTCTTTGTACTGATAAAAGGACGGCGAAAAACTACAACTCTCCGGTTAAATATTAAAAAGCAAATTATTATATTGGCTATACG
Source organism: Pangasius djambal (assembly GCA_022985145.1). Classification (NCBI taxonomy): domain Eukaryota; kingdom Metazoa; phylum Chordata; class Actinopteri; order Siluriformes; family Pangasiidae; genus Pangasius; species Pangasius djambal. The sequence goes on from CM041004.1 coordinate 1,679,761, forward strand.
CTTAGTGCTTACACCTTTAATAAAACATGCCATGTTCAGTTTGTTTTTCTCTTTTATTTCAGACTTCTGTTATCTGACTCTGGATCCCAACACGGTACATCGTAAACTCATTCTGTCTGAGAAGAACAGAGCGGTGAGATACAGTGTGAGAGAGCAGCAGTACTCTGATCATCCAGAGAGATTTGCCTCCTGGTTTCAGGTGTTGTGTAAGGAGAGTGTGTGTGGACGCTGTTACTGGGAGGTGGAGTGGAGCGGTGATGGTGGTGTGTTCATCTCAGTCTCATATAAAGACATCAGCAGGAAAGGACGGGGTAATGAGTGTGTGTTTGGATACAACAATCAGTCCTGGAGTCTGCGGTGTTCTTCTTCTTCTTCTCTTTGTTTCTATCACAACAACATTAAGACTGATCTCAGAGTTCCATCATCCTCCAGAATAGGAGTGTATGTGGATCACAGCGCAGGAACTCTGTCCTTCTACAGCGTCTCTGACACAATGAAGCTCCTCCACAGAGTCCACACCACATTCACTCAGCCTCTGTACGCTGGGTTTGGGTTCTACTCGTTTTCTGCTGTGAGATTGTGTGATCCAAAATAAAGTGTGTAGTTTTTTTTATGTAAAATTCGTGCACATTGCCACATTGTTGCTCAGTCATCTGTCTCACTAGCACACAATGCATCTGCACAAAAACAAAGTCACTCCTGTGTGTTTATTGGCTGATGATTTCAGTTCTTTTTTTGTGTCTTTTACCATTGTGGTTCTTATTTATGTATGTAACCCTGGGTACATTTGGATTACTAAAGATATTACTGATTGACATTATATTTGATTCATATCTATGTACATGTTTTAATAGAACGCACATAAGGTTTACGTTTGTATGTAACTGTCCCTTTAAGAGTGAGCCGTTATGTTTGTATGCAAATATGGTTGAGAAACCAATCCGTATCTGATTGGCTTGCAAAGTTATAGTCCCGCCTCCCTACTGGAAGAAGGATTCTTATTGGATGGTTGATTTATCATTCAGGAGAGAACAGGTGAAGCAGCGGAGTCTTTAGTAAAGTTATTTTGTTTGTATGATGGGTGTTTTCACTTTAATTTAATTTAATTTAATTTAATTGTTTATTTTGAGTATTTTAAGTGCGTTTGTGTGATTAAGTGCCACGCGAGACGGCACTTGCCGTGTTTGTTTATGTTCGAACGGAAAGTGCGTTATTCCGGTTAACGGCGGATGAAGTAGAGAGAGAAAGACGGGAGCGAGCGGGTGTGATTCGGAGGAGGACATGGTTGGAGGACAGATCCCAGATAGCGCTCTGATCCCCGCGCGATCGAGAGTTCCTCTGGCACCGCTGGAGAGGAGACAGCGATTCGGAAGAGACTGCAGTCAGCATCAGATGGAGCGAGATCCGGAGCGGAATGGGTGGATGTGGTGGATGGGGTGTGTGTGTGTGTGTGTGTGTGTGAGCTCACAAATCATTGATTGATTGACAGGCCACGGCTACAAAGCAAACTACAAAAGACACAAGAAACTTGCTAAAATGAATGTAGGGTTACTTGCATGTATAATATTGAAGTGGATTAACTAAGTGTATGTGTATGTGCACAGATATAATTGGTTATGTGTGTGTGTGGGATACGTTTCAAAAAATCTTGCCTGCTCTTTGGCTCTGAGGTTGACATCATCTGAACTGCAGAATCTGTGGAGACAACAGAATAAATTAATGAAACACAATAAATTTAAGAAAAAAGAAAACACATCAAACATTTTTGTCAGCACGTCTTTACTCACCATGTGGAGAGGTTTTCAGTTCCTCAGTGCAGAATTCCTCCAGTCTGTTTCTGTTGTCAGACAGCGGAACGAGTATGAAACAGTGAGTGTAACGCGGCTCATTAAGACTACATGTTCACCAGCAGTCACTTCCAAGCCATTTCCAAGCTGCTGCTCTGCGCTGCTAAAATCCTCATTTTATAACCGCCACGTCGTCTGACAAAATCACCACACACACAAGTTAAAGACAACGGCTGTGCTGTGATTTCGGCTATATTTACATGGAAAATGATCACTCAGAGAGAACGTTACAAGCCACAGAAAGCGACTTAAAAACAGAAACCAAACTTCACCCTACTGCCCACTTCCGCCCTCTGCTGGTGAAAATACTGTTCACACCATTCTCACCAGTAAACTAACACCAGTCAGGTACATTTTAAACCTTCTGGGGTTCAGCTAGTCACGTGTTTTATTGACTCCTGCTTTCTGTGTGTGTAGAGTTTGCATGTTCTCCCAGTGTTTTGGGTGTGTGAGAGTGTGTTGGATTGTGCCCTGTGATGGGTTGGCCAAGATGTCCCCCACTTTGTGCCCCGAGTCTCCTGGTATAGGCTCCAGGCTCCCTGAAACCCTGGATATGGTGCTGGCACATAGAAGCTCATAACACCAAGTTCATCTATAAGTTAGAAATGTAGTTTCCATGGTTTTTGGTGTTAGTGCCAGAATCCTTTTTGTGGATGACAATGATAAACGTGTCTCTGCCAACTATATGGTACACAATGGTTGTACATTATTCTATACAGAATATACAAACGATAAAAGGAAAATATGTCTTTTTAACACTGTTATGTGGAAATCAAACTATTTAAGATGTGTTACATAAAAGTGGCACTTATCATCTAAACATTTATCTTTCTAGCTGCAGATTAATTAATATCACTACATTCTCTTCTGCATTTCCTGGATAGTTTCTTCCTGAAATAGACAAGAATGAGGAGGGAAAGTGTGAATTAGTGAAATTCCGAAGTGTGTGTGTTTTGACAGAGAAACCAAGAGATGGATTGTGTGTGTGTGTGTTCAAACCCTTTAGATGAAGAGTGTTGGATTTCCATATTTTTTTCTGAATGCATTTCGCTTTCACTTGCATTCGAATGCATTCGTTTGTATGTTTCGACATTTTAATCAAGTCGTCTGAATCAACCATTTCCAACCTTCATAAAATCTGTCTTCATCTCGCAGCTTCAGGGTCCTGGGTTTGAACCTGAGCTTGCATTACTGTCTGTGTGGAGTTTTACATGTTCTCCCTGTGATTGTGTATTGTGTTTTCTTCAGGTTCTCCGTTTTCCTCTTGCTGTCCAAAAACATGCAGGTAGGCAGACTGGCTATGCTAGATTGCCCCTAGGTGTGAATGTGTGTGAATGGTGCCCTGAGACTGACTGGCGTCCCATCCAGGGTCAGTTCTCCCACCCTGTGCCCAGTGCTGCTGGGATAGACTCCGAAAATGAATGAATGAATAAATAAAAAGAGCTTTTTGTGCACTATGGAGTCTTTCATTTCAAACTTCAAACGTTCAGTGGACAGCACAGTCACAGAGGGAAAGATTTAAATCTACTGTAAACATGAGCAGTGCCTGTGAGTGACAATCACAAATCTCTGAGGAAAAACACACAGGTGTAGGCGAGCAGTGGCAGCAGCAGCAGAGAAAGATAAAGTAGTTGACACTTCAGGATGTTCACAGGTGAGAAGTAAAAGCAATGTTAGGGCTTAGTTTCATACCTGTGTGTTCTCACATATAAAGAACTGAGTTATGGATATAAGTTTGATCCGTGTGAGAATTAGTGTGTAGGTGTGAGTGTGTCTCTGCAGGGTGGTGGGGTGTCAATGCAGGGGGTGTGAGTTAATTCCTGACAGCTGCGTCCTCACTTTTAAAATGGCTTCAACATTCTTCATGGATGAATATAATTTTAAAGATGTTATTAGGAATGAGTTGTTAAATTCTAACAACTGTAATTTATCAACAAGGCTGAAAGTTTTGCTTGAGGTGTCAGTAGGCAAAAAGACGAGAAAATTAAGACCCATTCTGTGTGTGTTTCATGAAGTTAATCCTAGTAAGTGTAGCTACATGAGTTATATTTATGCACTGAAGGGAGATGAAATGGTTAACAGAGGAGTGTTCATAACCTCTCTGCGTTTGTGCTCCTCCTCTCTCTCTCACACACACACACTCAGAGAACCAGGAAGTACCTCCTCATTTCAGAGAAAACAAAACTGATCTCTCTCTGAGAGTGTGTGAAAATGGCCAGTATTTCAGTAGATCAGGACCAGTTCATCTGTCCAGTGTGTCTGGATCTCCTGAAGGATCCGGTGACTCTCCCCTGTGGTCACAGTTTCTGTAAGGTGTGTATTAATGGTCACTGGGATCAGGAGGATCAGAAGGGCGTCTACAGCTGTCCTCAGTGCAGAGACACTTTCACTCCAAGGCCTGTTCTACGCAGAAACAACATGCTGGCTGAAGTGGTGGAGAAACTGAAGAAGACTGAACTCCAAGCTGCTTCTCCTGCTCACTGTTACGCTGGACCTGGAGATGTGGAGTGTGATTTCTGCACCGGGAGAAAACACAAAGCCGTCAAGTCCTGTCTGATGTGTGTGGCTTCCTTTTGTGAAATTCATCTGAAACCTCATCTAGAACGTCCTGCTTTGAAAAAACACACATTAATTGAAGCCTCAGCAAATCTACAAGAGAAGATCTGCTCTGAACACAGTGAAGTGCTAAAGATCTACTGTCGTACTGATCAAACCTGCATCTGTTATTTGTGTACGATGGATAATCACAAAGGTCACGACACCGTCACAGCCAAAGCAGAAAGAGCTGAGAAACAGGTGAGAATGAGAAAGCTTTCCAAAATCAAATCATCTTAATTATATTTTCCCATCTAGAAACAGGTGCTTTAGACAGTTATATGATTTAAAACCTTAATTTCAGTGTGTATCAATCAGAAGGATTCTGTAAAAGCTTATTAAAATTATATGTGTGCTGGCCATGACAGTGTTAAATTTATCCTCAGTGATAATCGTAATCTGGTCAGAACAGTTAGTGAACAATTCAGCCAACACCGAACTGTGAAATGGTGCGGCAGATGAACACACACACACACACACACACACACACACACACACACACTCTTCTGGGAAGGCTTTCCACTAGATGTTGGAGCGTGGCTGTGGGGATTTGTGTTCATTCAGCTACAAGAGCATTAGTGAGGTCAGGCGCTGATGTTGGTGAGGAGGTCTGGGGTGCAGTCGGTGTTCCAGTTCATCCCAAAGGTGTTCAGTGGGGTTGAGGTCAGGGCTCTGTGCAGGACACTCAAGTTCTTCCACTCCAACCTCAACACACCATGTCTTCATGGAGCTCGCTTTGTACACAGGGGCGTCGTCATGCTGGAACAGGTTTGGGCCTCTTAGTTCCAGTGAAGGGAACCATCACACCTTCATCCTTCATTTTTTACTCTTCTGCCCCAACTCCCATCCATGTCACATACACAAAGCCGTACAAGAATCTACAGTGGCCAGAGTTCATCCACATCTAGCATTCATCCATGGGCTAATCTTCCATCTGCTAGCTAACTGGACTCTTTTTTGTCATAACAAAAAACCCATGACATGAAATCTACAGAACATTTACAGTTAAAACATAACTGAATATTTACTGTATAACAATGTATATCATTTTTATGGACTTCTTTAGTATCACTCAGAGAGTTAAGCTCCTTTGTGATTTTTTATTGTTAAAAGCACAATACAAATAAATGTGAATTAAACTAAAGTTAGCAGCAGTTGTTTTGGTAATCAGTCTGGCCTTTTCCACCAGCCAAAAACTCAAGTTTAACTCTTTATTTTGCTGCTCATCATAAGCAGCATGGAAGTTATTTCTAGCTAGTAACACTACAAAATGCAGTAACCATATAGAAATTCTACAACACTGTGCTGCCAGGTGATTAGGTATTGTGATGTAGGAACTAATAAAGATGAATGTACTTCACGAAGCTGAAAATAACTGATGTGTCCTCAGAGTGAGATAAAGGAGGAGCAGATGAAATCCCAGCAGAGAATCCAGGAGAAGCAGAAGAAGGTGCAGGAGCTGAAACAGGCTGTGAACACTATAAAGGTGAGCAGTGAGCAGAGACAGAGCTGCTCCTAGAAACACACAG
>CM041004.1:1694879-1705753 GCA_022985145.1 Pangasius djambal
GTGGGTTTGGATACAACAATCAGTCCTGGAGTCTGTGGTGTTCTTCTTCTTCTCTCTCTTTCTGGCACAACAACATTAAGACTGAGCTCAGAGTTCCATCATCCTCCAGAATAGGAGTGTATGTGGATCACAGAGCAGGAACTCTGTCCTTCTACAGCGTCTCTGACACGATGAAGCTCCTCCACAGAGTCCACACCACATTCACTCAGCCTCTGTACGCTGGGTTTAGGCTCTACTTTTTGCGTAGTGATCTTTCAGTGAGGTTGTGTGATACAAAATCAGATGAGTCCATTTGAGCTGCACAAAAAATGGCTCATTAATTTTATTTTCCAGTTCAGAATTACTGAGCCACTTTATTAAAAAATGGCAAGGGTTTGGATGATCTTGGTGAGGACCGAGGGCTCCATGGCAAAGTATCTTCCTCAAGCTCCTGGGTTTCAGCATCAGTGTGACACTCTCCTGTATTTGCGTGGGAATGAGGATGTGAGAGGCAGGCTTGAGACAACTCAGAAGGGCTTTTATTATTGCTTTTCTTCCTGGCCACATTTTTGAATGCTTTCTGCCTTCTGGTCTGACCCCGAGACACACCGACATAAACACACAGAGTTCAGTTCTGCTCAGCTGTCTCATGTGGCTCTCATCTCTCCTTTATCTCCTTGCCCACAACATAATTTTTTTTCTTCATCCTGATGTTTGATTTGAACATTAACTAAAGCTCTCGACCTGTATCTGCATGATTTAATGTATTGCACTGCTGCAATATCATTGATTGGATAATTGCATGAACGTGCAGATATACATATGTTCCTAATAAAGTGGACAGTGATTGCATATTTTTTAGCCTACTTAATCTGTGGGAGAAAAAAAAAATACTACAGTGTATTGAATATGATCTTTGAGAAAATCAACTAAACCTACAATTGACTTGTCTCAATACCATATCTTCAGTTTATATAAAGTATACATACATAGCTGCAATATATTATGTTTAAGTGTTTTTTGGCTGTTTCCTTTGTTTGTTTTTTTTTCTTTTTGACATCAGTCTCCTTTTTGTGGGTCGTGATGATAAATTTGTCTCTGCTAACTGTATCTGTCTGTTGTCTGACTCCAGATTTGGATTCTGAACATGACTCATGGGTGTTATAAGAATCCATTCACAGGAGATTTACAGTTTTTCTCTACTGCTAAGACACAGCACTTCCTTATACCATGCACCATTTTCTCAAAACTATAAACACAAAGCCAAAACAGCACACACAATATGGACAACTTTCAAACTTCCATGGCAAAACCAATACACATTAAATCCTACACAGTAAATCCTCATAGTACTGTAAAACCCATGACTGCAATGCTGTAAAATTAGACCATAATATAGCCTATAATACAGTGCATACTAATGAAATACATCATTGTACTCATGTATATTGGACTTGTGTACTTATTGCTTATACTCTAAGTGTTGGTCTTTGACCATTGGTGAGTTCTGTTCAAAATGAACAGAGTACACTTGTATCATTCTTACCCTGTTCTGCTGAAGTACACGATAAATGGGGTCAAAGCTTATTTCACTGATTCCTTGAAATAAACCCAGATTTTCCATTATTCTTGTTTGAATTTCTCTCAAGTGAATGATATTGTTAGCTATCACCATGTTCACAAGTGTGGTTCTCCCATTCGGCTGACAACAGCAACAAACGTGGTCTGCTTCCACTTGGTTCTTGTCTCTCAGTTCTGTAAAAACAGCCTGAGTATTGTTTGGATACAGGCACCCCTATGTCACGGCAAAAACTGGAGGCGGATTCAAGTGCGAGAAACGTAAGACGTTTAATGAAGATAGCGGTATATGACAGGCAAGTAAACAGTGGAGGAAGACGTGGGTGCAGCGGCGACAGATGTCCCAGGCGGCACTCGGCTGTAGCGGGGGGAAATAAACAGTCCACGAAAACTCCAGCTGGGTACGGAAACTACCAGTGAGCAAAGAAAATCCGAAAACTGTGGGAGACACAGAACATGAAAACACAACACACTGAGCTGAGGGGTAAACACCAAACACGGAGACAAACGAACTGACAAAGACAGGGACAAACGCCGAGGCTTAAATAGAGCCAGCACTAAGTGACAGCTGAAAACAATGAACTAATTAACGGTAGTGACAAGAGACGGCCAGAAGGGGCCGGTGATCCATGAACCGTGACACCCTATTTGCTGGGTTTGTGATACAGTAAGCACTGCATTATACACTATAGCAGTGCATATTCTTACATTTATCCGCTCTACACAGTACTATCCAATATCACAGGTCCAAGCAACAGAAACAACAGTTAGGAGAAGGGAGGACAACACTACAAATTTGCACTATGTAGTGTAGCAAATGCTATATTGGTAAACTACCAATTTTCTAGCCTACAGCAGATAACTTAGCACCTATGCAATAACTTACTTCTCTTGAGGTCTGGATTATTAAGCCTACCATGGATCTACTCAAATGGGACTGTACTCTTTCCCTACCTTCTCACATTGACATACCATGTACAAGGACAAGGTCAAACAAAATAGCTTGTATTTCATTAGATACTGGTGCCCTTAGCTTTCCTCTCCCTCTTTGCCTTGCACCTCTCTGTTCTCCCAGCTCTTCTTTCATTATTGGGATCCACACCTGTGACCCTGTTTATTCATCCTAAGGTTCTGAGTGGTGTATGAACAATTTTTCTTCGTTTACACATGGAGAATTGTGTGTTAATTGAATTCAGTTTTGGATGACTTGAGATAATTGTTTCGAGTGCTAGTGTTTCTGAATGAGCACATTGTGTAACCATGTAACATTTTAAGGGTTTTGTGTGTCAAGTTTTATGAAATGATTCTTATCAATGGACACAGAAGAAATTGTTCAGATGTTTGGCTCATAAGCTCAAGAAGTCCCACATGATTTCACTCCCTCCAGCTAGCCTACATTCTGACTGGAGCTCCATCATTATGCCTGAAGAGAACACTACAATTATTCACATAGAAAATGAACAACAATTATATAGAGATGTAGACTCTGTGGCTCTGGACCCACATATATTTAAATGGAAATATTAGGATTAATAATTGCCTTTTCATACACACTGACATTCTTTTAAGTTGAATGAATTTACTTCACTTCTGCCACTAATTTTCTCCTCTTACTCACTCACTCACTCACTCATTCTCATGCAGACCAGAACTCTGCTGGTGAAAATTCTGTTCACACAATTCTCACCAGTAAAACCAAACCCAAGTCATTTATATTTTAATATACAGTTTTATACAGCTGTTCTGGTATATCTCAGAAAGCCTGACAGACTCTGTTCCAAATCAGGTTCATCAAGTGCTGGTTTGTTTATGACTTTTTAGTGCCAAGAAGGCACTAAAAAGACTGCTGAGGCAGCTGTACACCAAATATGCGGAACAGTTTACCAATCAATGACTGGCAGCCACTTAGTTTTAATGGCAATAAAAGCAGCTAGAACATTATTTATTCAGCTAAGCATTAAAATAGTAATAAATAGTTTTATTGGTATTATAACTATGTTGTTTCACTGTTTTACTGTAGTGAAGCACTTTGACCTGCATTTTATGTCTGAAATGAGTTATTCTAATGACTGATGGTAAATAGACACAGACCTTATCTTAGATCAGTACTTCTAGTTTAAGATGTTTGATGTGTGTCATGGTATCGGAATGCTGCCCTTCTTCATACTTTAATTACAGTTTTAAATTAACACATCTTGCTGTGAAAATAATACATTTCTCTAAACCCAAAAAGGCAGGTGTATCAGACTGAACATAGGACCAAACTGCTATTAGAGCTTCCTTAATTTTACAATAATTACCAGAGTAATGCTCCCAAAGTCACAAATGTAACTGTCTGGGTTTAGAGGAGGAAAAACTCCAACCAGTCACATGACCAAAGGCAATTTTACCAGAGGCATGGATGATAAGCCACTGTTTTCATAACTGTAATAACTTACGCCTCAGTTTCAGTACGAAGCCATGTCAACTTATACAGAGTGAAAGGAGTTAATGTGGAATGGAGAGAATAAGGAAATGCCTGGGAAGTATGAGGTGATGGTCAAAGTGGGAGTGGGAGATGGGACAGTGGTTCATGACCTAGCTAGAGCTGCTAACATATAAAACTGTTCTCACTCAAACATAACTACTGAAGAAGGCTTTAAATTGCTCTCTTTATGCACTCCATAGGACTCCATAGGTGTTAATGATATGTCAGTTATATGATTTAAACTTTAATTTCAATTTGTGTATCAATCGGAAAGATTCTGTAAAGTCTAGATTTAGCCAAACTGTATGTGGCCTGGTCAACAGACTGTTAAATTTATCCTCAGTGATGATTGTAATCTGGTCAGGTCAGTTAGTGAATGTTTCAGCCAACACGGAACCGTGACAGAGCGAGGCACACACAGAAAGGCACTGATGTTTGGTGAGGAGATCTGGGGTGCAGTCGGTGTTTCACTTCATCCCAAAGGTTCAGTGTGGTTGAGGTCTGATTTTCTGGAATGTATGTCTAAACCACACACACACGTACATACACACACCCAGAATGTGCACACACACACACGTACACCCAACATCCACGTATGCACACACACACACACACACACACACACACACACACACACAGTAGTCACTTGTAGGACTTGTTTCTGGTATTTAGGATATGTGAGGTCCACCCTCACACACACCAGCTGTTTTCATTCCTTGTGCGGAACAAATACACTGTAATAAGAAATATATTTTTTTCTATTGATGCTAACAAAATTATTAATCCATAATTATGGTTACCTTCTAAACAACTTTTATTGGTTGATTGAATAGCAAATGTAACAGCAGGTATGCATATAAAAGCAGAAACAGACATCATTTTAATCGATAAACACAATTCTTACCTTAGAAACAGGCAGGTTAAACAGATTTGTTTGTATTTTATTTAAATTCTAAGCAGATCCAGGTCAAGAGCCTCAGGTAATATTCACATCAAACATCAGCATGAAGAAAAAGTGTGATCTCTGTGACTTTAACTGTGGCATGGTTGTTGTTGCCAGATGAGCTGGTTTGAGTATTTCAGAAACTGCTGATCTCCTGAGATTTTCACACACAACAGTGTCTAGACTTTACACAGAATGGTGTGAAAAATAAAAAACATTGAGTTTTTCCTGATTCTGATGTTTGATGTGAACATTAACTGAAGCTCTTGACCTGTATCTGCATGATTTTATACATTATGATGCTGCCACATGATTGGCTGATTGGATAACTGCATGAATGAGCAGGTGTACAGGTGTTCCTATTAAAGTGGACAGTGAGTGTAAAGAACCTCTAGCACACTAGTGATTACAAAAAAGAAAGTCTTTGTGCCGCATGTTGAAAAGATGCATAGGGTGCAGGAAGCACCAGGTTTCCATCCCGGGACTGGTCATGTGACTCGTGTGACTTGGTAAGCATCACTGTAACTTTGTCACTGCGCCACTACACTGATCTCACTGCATTAGATATGGCTGCTGTCAGACTCAGCTGTCTTTACTAAATGCAGAGAGAGCATGCAGGAAAGAGCAACAATATGTCATGTGCTGTTATTGATGTCATTACTGTTCTCATGCACCAACATGAGGTGATGAAATTAGAAATGCTATAAGGCACAGTCTTACCTGTAGAGGGGTTTATGTGTTTAGCTTCAAACACACATGCTCTGTCAGTGCTATTGACTGCATGCTGTACTGCATCACCATCTTCTGCTACACAGATAAAGAGCGTTTATTCTCCTCTAATCAAACCTTCCTTTCATTACTAGAACACTTTGATAATCTGGCTGTGCATTTCCTCTCATTAGGAGGACAGTATTAGTGCACCACAGTTACCCAGCGAGCTGCTACACTAACTTCTCAAACTTTCTGCACACGTTTCCATATTATTCCTTTTTCATTCTTATTTTTGTAACCAGAAACCAATAACAAAGCTGCAGAAAATAACACGCTTACCTTGTATGTCGCGTTCGTCTTCTGTTAAACTCACACTGGCTCTTTCTAAAATGTAAATCAGTAATGGTGGAGGTGCCTCCTCATGGGAAATGTAGTCCATTAGCACTTCCGGGTACGCTTCTTTGTATTGATAAAAGGACGGTGAAAAACTACAACTCTCCGGTTAAATATTAAAAAGCAAATTATTATATTGGCTATACGCTTAGCGCTTACACTTTTAATAAAACATGCCATGGTCAGTTGGTTTTTCTCTTTTATTTCAGATTTCTGTTATCTGTCTCTGGATCCCAACACGGCACATCGTAAACTCATTCTGTCTGAGAAGAACAGAGCGGTGAGACACAGTGAGACAGAGCAGCAGTACTCTGATCATCCAGAGAGATTTGACTCCTGCTGGCAGGTGTTGTGTAAGGAGAGTGTGTGTGGACGCTGTTACTGGGAGGTGGAGTGGAGCGGTGATGGTGGTGTGTTCATATCAGTCTCATATAAAGACATCAGCAGGAAAGGACGGGGTACTGAGTGTGGGTTTGGACTCAACAATCAGTCCTGGAGTCTGGATTGTTCTTCTTTTTCTTCTCTCTGTTTCTGTCACAACAACATTGAGACTGATCTCAGAGTTCCATCATCCTCCAGAACAGGAGTGTATGTGGATCACAGAGCAGGAACTCTGTCCTTCTACAGCGTCTCTGACACGATGAAGCTCCTCCACAGAGTCCACACCACATTCACTCAGCCTCTGTACGCTGGGATTGGGTTCTACATCTGTGAGATTGTGTGATCCAAAATAAAGTGTGTAGTGTTTTATGTAAAATTCCTGCACATTGCCACATTGTTGCTCAGTCATCTGTCTCACTAGCACACAATCCATCTGCACAAAAACACACTCATTTAAATGTATTCATTAGAACAGGTTAGTCATTTTACAATAATTAAAAAGTAAATGTTAAAAATGACCTGTCAGACTAGAAACTAGTACAATTTCAGGAGAGAAGGATGGAGGAGTGAGAAGTGCAGCGCGAGCTGTGTGAGTTGTGCTGAAATCGGTGACGCAGAGAAATCTGTGACAGTGCAGTAAATGTTCAAGATTGCAGCTTCTGTCTTTTCTGTTCGTGTTTTATGATTGTGATTGTTAATTAAACGATGTTTACTCCACTCACATGCTCCTGTGTGTTTACTGGAACTGATGGTTTTAATTCTTTTGTGTCTTTTACCATTGCAGTTCTTATTTATGTATGTAACTCTGGGTAAATTTGGGTTACTAATGTTATTAATGATGGACAATATCTTTGATTAATATCCATGTACATGTTTTAATAGGACACATACAAACTTTGAGTTTGTATGTAACTGTCCCTTTAAGAGTGTGAAACCCTTTTAATAATGTTTGTATGCAAATATGGGTGAGTAAAGCCGTTCCTATCTGATTGGCTGTAAAAGTTATAGTCCCGCCTCCCTACTAGAATAAGGATTCTTATTGGATGGTTGATTTATCATTCAGGAGAGAACAGGTGAAGCCCCGGACTCTTTAGTAAAGTTGTTATTTTGTTTGTATGCTGGGTGTTTTCAGCAGGAATGAGTGTTTTTTAATCCGTTTAGTTGTTTATTTTGAGTATTTTAAGTGAGTTTGTGAGATTTAGTGCCACGCGAGCCGTGTTTGTTTATGTTTAAACCGAAAGTCCGTTATTCCGGTTAACGGCGGATGAAGTAGAGAGAGAGAGAGAGAGAGAGAGACGGGAGCGAGCGGGTGTGATTCGGAGGAGGACATGGTTGGAGGACGTGGTTGGAGGACAGATCCCAGATAGCGCTCTGATCCCCGCGCGATCGAGAGTTCCTCTGGCACCGCTGGAGAGGAGACAGCGATTCGGAAGAGACTGCAGTCAGCATCAGATGGAGCGAGATCCGGAGCGGAATGTGTGTGTGGTGGGTGGGATGTGTGTGTTTGTGTTTGTGTATGTGTGGTGGGGTGTGTGTGTGTGTGTGTGTGTGAGCTCACAAATCATTGATTGATTGACAGGCCACGGCTACAAAGCAAACTACAAAAGACACAAGAAACTTACTAAAATTAATGTAGGGTTACTTGCATGTATAATATTTAAGTGGATTAACTAGGTATATGTGTATGTGCACAGATATAATTGGTTGTGTGTGTGTGTGTGTGTGTGTGTGTGTGTGTGTGGGATACGTTTCAAAAAATCTTGCCTGCTCTTTGGCTCTGAGGTTGACATCATCTGAACTGCAGAATCTGTGGAGACAACAGAATAAATTAATGAAACACAATAAATTTAAGAAAAAAGAAAACACATCAAACATGTTTGTCAGCACGTCTTTACTCACCATGTGGAGAGGTTTTCAGTTCCTCAGTGCAGAAAGTTACAAGCCACAGAAAGCGACTTAAAAAAGAAACCAAACTTCACCCTACTGCCCACTTCCGCCCTCTGCTGGTGAAAATACTGTTCACACCATTCTCACCAGTAAACTAACACCAGTCAGTTACATTTTAAACCTTCTGCTGTTCAACTAGTCACGTGTTTATTGTTTATTTCCTTCAATCTTGGATGTTAAGACTCTCTTACTGGATTATAGAGCGATTAGTGCATTTGCAGCTTTATACAGCTGTACTGGTATATCTCAGAAAGCCTGACAGACTCTGTTCCAAATCAGGTTTTAAATGAATCAAGTGCTGACTCTTTACTACACACTGAATGGCTGATCAAATTACACTTAGGACCAAACCTTGGGCATGGTGGTTTAGTGATTAGTATGTTTGCCTCCAGTTCTGGGGTTGGGAGTTTGATTCCTGCTTTCTGTGTGTGTAGAGTTAGCATGTTCTCCCAGTGCTTTGGGTACTCCGGTTTCCTCCCCCAGTCCAAAGACATGCATTAGAGGCTGATTGGCATCTCTAAATTGTCTGCAGTGAGTGAATGGTTGTGTGAGAGTGTGTTGGATTGTGCCCTGTGATGGGTTGGCCAAGATGTCCCCCACTTTGTGCCCCGAGTCTCCTGGTATAGGCTCCAGGCTCCCTGAAACCCTGGATATGATGCTGGCACATAGAACCTCATAACACCAAGTTCATCTATAAGTTAGAAATGTAGTTTCCATGTTTTTGGTGTTAGTGCCAGAATCCTTTTTGTGGATGACGACAAACGTGTCTCTGCCAACCATATGGTAGACAGTTGTACATAATTCTATACAAAATATACACATGATAAAAGGAAAACAAGTTTTTTTAACACTGTTATGTGGAAATCAAACTATTTAAGATGTGTTACATAAAAGTGGCACTTATCATCTAAACATTTATCTTTCTAGCTGCGGATTAATTAATATCACTACAGTCTCTTCTGCATTTCCTGGATAGTTTCTTCCTGAAATTCCGAAGTGTGTGTGTTCTGACAGAGAAACCAAGAGATGGATTGTGTGTGTGTGTGTTCAAATCCTTTAGATGAAGAGTGTTGGATTTCTATATTTTTTTCTAAATGCATTTCGCTTTCACTTGCATTCGAATGCATTCGTTTGACATTTTAATCAAGTCGTCTGAATCAACCATTTCCAACCTTCATAAAATCTGTCTTTGTCTCACAGCTTCAGGGTCCTGGGTTTGAACCTGAGCTTGCTTTACTGTCTGTGTGGAGTTTTACATGTTCTCCCTGTGATTGTGTATTGTGTTTTCTTCAGGTTCTCTATTTTCCTCTTGCTGTCCAAAAACATGCAGGTAGGCAGACTGGCTACGCTAGATTGCCCCTAGGTGTGAATGTGGGAGTGAATGTGTGTGAATTGTGCCCTGAGACTGACTGGCGTCCCATCCAGGGTCAGTTCTCCCACCTTGTGCCCAGTGCTGCTGGGATAGACTCCAGATCCACCGTGACCCTGATCAGGATAAAGCGCATACTGAAAATGAATGAATGAATGAATAAAAGATTAAAAACTGTTGAAGTGAAATGAGTTTTAATGAGTAAATTAATAAATAAAAAGAGCAGTTTGTGCACTGTGGAGTCTTTCATTTCAAACTTCAAACGTTCAGTGGACATTGAGCAGTCACAGAGGGAAAGATTTAAATCTACTGTAAACATGAGCAGTGCCTGTGAGTGACAATCACAAATCTCTGAGGAAAAACACACAGGTGTAGGCGAGCAGTGGCAGCAGCAGCAGAGAAAGATAAAGCAGTTGACACTTCAGGATGTTCACAGGTGAGAAGTAAAAGCAATGTTAGGGTTTAGTTTCATACCTGTGTGTTCTCACATATAAAGAACTGAGTTCTGGATATAAGTTTGATCCGTGTGAGAATTAGTGTGTAGGTGTGAGTGTGTCTCTGCAGGGTGGTGGGGTGTCAATGCAGGGGGTGTAAAAGTTTTGCTTGAGGTGTCGGTAGGAAAAAAGACCAGAAATTTAAAACCCATTCTGTGTGTGTTTCATGAAGTTAATCCTAGTAAGTGTAGCTACATTAGTGAAGGGAGATGAAATGGTTAACAGAGGAGTGTTCATAACCTCTCTGCAGTTGTGCTCCTCCTCTTCCTCTCTTACACACACAAACAGAACCAGGAAGTACCTCCTCATTTCAGAGAAAACAAAACTGATCTCTCTCTTTCTGTGTTTGAGTTCAGGAAAATGGCAGAAGCCAGTATTTCAGTAGATCAGGACCAGTTCAGCTGTCCAGTGTGTCTGGATCTCCTGAAGGATCCGGTGACTCTCCCCTGTGGTCACAGTTTCTGTAAGGTGTGTATTAATGGCTGCTGGGATCAGGAGGATCAGAAGGGCGTCTACAGCTGTCCTCAGTGCAGAGACACTTTCACTCCAAGGCCTGTTCTACGCAGAAACAACATGCTGGCTGAAGTGGTGGAGAAACTGAAGAAGACTGAA